>CM053645.1:3998694-4598694 GCA_028654395.1 Scutellaria barbata | reverse complement strand
TATACATGGGATTCATGTTCGGGTGCAGCGCGGTGCACGCTAACTCTGTGGTCCGATGTTTCAGTGTTTGATCTCGGTGGACATATGAAACGTGGCGAGGGAGGAGTGGAGATGCGGGGCCCATGGCAGTCAAAGAAGGACAACGATAAACTCGCCTCGTTCTTTAATCTTATCCATCAAACGTCTACTTTGAAGGTCAGACTTATCCGGATTTCCATAAACGCCACTTGTAAATTATTAACCATCTCTAATTTTCTTTTTCTTTTTTTTTTCTTTGTCTTAAATGCTTTATTTTCTAGTTTTATTCATTGTCCTGACTCAGCATCCCGATAACTGATATTTTTACATATTAAATGGGCCCAAACTCACAATGATTAAATGACATCTAACGTTTTATTACTTAATTCAAAATTATTATTAAAAGTCAATGTTATTTTTTAAAACTGTTGTAGGAGTATGGTTGCATCTTTTATGTAAGTGCTCATTTGTAAATAATCTTCATAATGACCTCTTAAGAATTTATTATAATGAAGGTTTTGTTTTCGCATACTAATTTTAGTGATTATACCTCAAAGAATTTGTATACTTTATATTAGAAATTTGGTGATTTCACTTCATAAATAAACTGTTAAATTCAAAAATTATTTAAAAGTAAGTTTATTTTTCAATTTACAATCTAAATTTTTTATTTGATTGCAAGTTCAAAAGTTCTTAAAATGCAACCTAAATTTTTTTCCAACAAAATGCATCTAACATAACTTGCATACGACTTTCAACAGTATAAAAACAATAAACATTTTCTCAATTTGAACCCAAAGTACCGACTTCTTTTTTTTTTTCAAATTTGAAACCTAAGCCTTTTTTAGAATGACAAAACAATATTTATGGAAATGCTTCTCACCAAAATAAAAAAAATTACATTGGACTTTAAAAAACTCCTATACTTAAGATTGTCCTGGACTAAAAAACAACTCAAATTGGAAATTTAAAAAAGATCATACTTTATGTTCATTTTTGCATTTAACCCTAAATAAAATTTGCATTGCACTATAAATCAATTTCCAACAAAAGAGCTGAGAATTCTGAATCGTGTTTTCTCATGATTAAGGACAACACCACTGAAAAGATTGATGAATTATAGATTCACAAACAAGTGCAATGACAAACTCTTTTACTTGCAGTAGAGAGGAAATCTTAAAGTATCAGAAAATAGGACAAGATAGGTAGAAGGACTCCATTGCAAAAATCTCCACGTTTGGCCAATAAGTGTACCAAGTAGATAAATTCTGCAAGAAAAGTGGGTCCCCAGTTAGAGATGTAACATCAAGGAACAAATTTAGAAACTTAAAAACTCAACTACTACAAGCAATCGCATTCATTTGAATGCAATGATGCAAAATCTCAATAACATAAATTAAGGCTCTCCCCCTTCACACAAGTTGTGTAGAAATATAAATAAAACACACATATATGGTCTCTTTGCGATGATCAAATAAATTTACACCATCACACATTTGATGTGGGTACTTGTGAAGTATCTCTGTTGTATGAAATTATGTGGTAGATTTTTCAAGGTGGAATACACCCCCAAAGTCTCTGACATGCATTAATGGTGGGTGTTCAAGATAAAGCAATCCTATAAAGCAAAACTTAACACAAACAAGCAGGATAAACTTACATATTTTGTTGAAGGCCACAATGTCACAACTTTGGACATATTCGTTTATGGGTTCAGCTGTGAGATGATCCTCTATGAGGGTGTCAACAGATACCAAGTCATCAATAATGGTCAACATAATCTGCAGCTTCTTGATACCATATCCCACAGCAACAAGTTTAGCTGCAAACAAGAAAAGATACTCATGCATTATTCTTGAGGTGTTATTCCCTCTGGATCATATGATTTAGTTAACCAGTATCCAGTATACATTATCAGATAACAATTTGTGATATGCCGCCAAACTTTTCTCCATGTTAACTTTATGACTACATACCCTCCAAAAGAAAAACCACTAAGCATCATTACAATGCATAGCAGCTTAGACAAACTAACAGAGTGATGAGAGGAATACATACATGCTCCCCAAAAAAGACCTTCCATCTCCACACTTCGAACTGCTTCCTCGAGCTTTTTCATGTCAGTCTCATCATCCCATGGTTTTATGTCCATCAAGACTGATGATTTTCCAGCTGGAAAGAGAGAGAGGCCAAATGTAAAATAAACCTACTGGAAAAAAGCTGACACTTTTCCACGATTAAGTAGGTTATTAAATACACTCATGCATGTTTAAAGAACTTACACTCTTTCTTCTTTCCAGATGCCTTCACAGCAGCTGCACGTTCTTCAGAAGCCTTTTTCTCTTCCTCAGTCTCCTCACCAAACAGATCCACATCATCATCATCATCGTCATCCTCAGCAGCTGATGCCTGGATATTGCATATGAATCCAACTATAATTACATTTATGATTAATAATGATGGTTTAACACTAGAATATGCACAGTAAAATTTACTTAGTGACAGAACAAGAAAAGTAAGGTAAAAAGAGAAAATTTTAAAATTTCAAATTGAAATTTATGCAAAGTTAAATTGTGAACTCTCACCTTAGTGTCTGCAGCTGGTGGAGTCGCTACAGCTGGAGCTGACCCCTCAATGGTCACACCAGATCCTTCCCCAGAAACTCCACTGCAACAGCCCAATCAAATATACAAGTAAGCTTTGTAATTAGGATATTTGGAATCAAGATATTTCAAAATTTTCAAGATTTATAATTCATTTAGGCAAGGACATACGAAATCCTCAACAAGGCTTCAATATGTTTGAACCAACGCGACACATTCACATAGTCAGAGGATGGAGGCTTTGAAAGGGCAGCATGTACGACGAGATCATCCTTTGAAGCTTGATATCTGAAACAGGATACATAAATATTCAACATAAATGGACTTCACTATTGTTTAAGCCAAAACACAACATTAAACAGAAACTGCAAAACATATCAACAAAATCCAAGTCCAATAACCATATGTTTAGGACCTCTTCACTCATACACCACTACACATCAGATTCATTACCGATCAACAACCACCACCACCAAAAAAAAAAAAAAAGACCCAAAGGGCTGTGCCCTTTTGAAATTAAACAATTCCAAAACAGAACTGGATCAACCATAAATCCATATCAAAACCAGAAACCATATCTTTGTCCTGACTCATAAAATATTTAGGTATTGGTTAACAATAGTAAATTATGTGTCACGAAAGTCAACTTTCAAAATTACATAGTAAACAAGCACCCACGTTGGTTTGTACCAATAATCCATCAGGATTGGAACTTAGGTTTTGCGAACGGAAAGATTAATGCTTGCATACATAGCAATCCAACAATTATCCCAAAAAGGAAATTGAAAACACGACAATTAACAGCACAGAGATCTAAGAAATTATTCTCCACACAAGTATGATCCACTATAAATGTTTGAAATATGCACATCCACTAAAATCATTTCAGTTAAAAGAATGGAGGCAAAAAAGAATCGTAAACTGACCCAGAAATGTAACTTCTGGACAAAAGATAGTCATCAAGCTTCTTGAGGCCAGCAGCCGAGCTGAGATCGTAGAAAGTGACGGCCATTACTCAATAACAGCAGGATTTGAAGCTGATTAATCCGATTCCTGCGATTCGCCATCACAAATATCAAAATTAGATTTATGGTTCCTAGAAAAATAAAATCCAAATTATGGCGAAACCAAATAAATACAAAACCGTAAAATCCTGCGGTGACACACATTCATGGTTGATACAATTCCTGTATACGAAAATAAAGATTGAGAGAGTGAGGGAGAGAGCTTACAGAGAGCAGCTGCCGGCTGTAGATGTGGAGTAAGGGGAGAGTAAGGGTGGCCGTACTAGGGTTTTAGATTATATTGGTGGGTTGAGGGTTCGAAAATAAATACGATTATCTCTGTTTAGTCCCTCTAGTTTTTGAATAACTCATTTCCACCCTCTCCGATTTTCTTTAATTTGTGGAAAGGACCTTTTTTAATTAGGCTTCCAATGACGTCGGAAATCTCCGTTCCACATCAATCTTGGGATTTATGTATTTATATACTACTCTATTTTTAAATTAAATATTGATGAATACAAAGTTATTTTTTATAGAAAATTATGAAAATTCATCCAAATGTAATCGAATAAGTTGTCTTTATATTTTTAATTAGATTTGTTTTTATAGTTCTATCGGATTATACTTTCAAAATTTAAATAAATTATAAGTTTTATTTTTTATCTAGTGCTTAAACTAAAATGTTTTAAATTATTATTCATACTTTAAAGAGTTAACCAGTTAAATACGATACTTTAATAAGGGATGAACGATATTTTAATTATATTAAATGATGTTTGAACAATCTGTTCAAATTTTTCTCTATGTTGAGCTTTAAGTACTATGTTGACCTATATTGATTAATATAGCGCTAAGTTTCACAAAATGGGATCCTAAAACCACATCACAAAATAAAATTAGGTGATTGGAGTAATCATATGGAAGACACACAGCTTACCTAAACTTATTTTGAATTTGTTTTAGATATATGTGTAATTAGTATCCTTCAATCAAACTTATCATATGTCAATTTTGCATTAATATCACAAATTACAGAATACTGCTCAAATCGAAAAAATTATGGTAAATTTATAACAATACAAGAATTAACTAAAATAGTAAACATAGAGAACCTTTAAAAAAAATATATATGTATATATATATATATATATATTTCTGTAAAATTGAATGCTTGATATGAACATATGATCGAAAAATAATGGCAGTGTTTTCTTTAATATATCTCGAAATTGCAGATTGCTGTGATTTTTCCTTACGTATCATTAATGGAAAGGTAAAGTAAAACAACATGCCAATTATGTGTTTCAATAATTTAAAATAGTTTATCATCTCTAATATTTGCATTACAAAAAAAGTTGAATAAGACTGAGGTTTCTAGCTTGTAGAGTGTGTAATGTATAAGTATTATGTCAGCGTGTGTATATGTTACTTAGACTGCAACGCCTACTCAAGTATTACAAAATAAAACCAACTCAACGTTAACCAAAGGTGGTGCAGAATATATCAACAAAATATATGGAAAAGATTGAGAAAGTAAGAACATGTAAATAAGTTGAGAATAATGGCATATAGGTAGGTAGCAATCACATTAGATTACTAGAAGTTCTACAAAATTATAAAATAGATCAAATAATAATGAGAAACCAAAATGTCCCTGGTTCAGACTCTCTATGGAACCTCATTCTAGCAAAAGCCTGCAGAAAGGAGAGCATTGGTTGTCAGATGAACTCATAGACACTACACTCAAGTAACAGTCAAACATGCACAGATTTGGAGTAGCACACTTCTTAATGCCACCTTAATTTTTAGAAAATAAAAAAGTAAGAAGATGTTTTCCCTCTGTATTCTCACTTAAGTGCTTTAAAAGCAATATTTATTAAACATCATCTCAATACATACAGCGAGCTGAAGTAAGGCTCAAAGGTATTCATATATCTTGGGATGATCAAATTTTCTGATTTATCAATTTTCTTTGTAGTACTCTAACCACATCTCTCACAAGTCACGGCCACTGCAAATTGGGGGGGGGGGGGGGGGTTGATTTACTCCTTTGATTTCTCGTCATTCAAAAGAGAAACACATAATTAGCTGATGCTAACCCATAAAAAAAATTGATATGTTGATTGAATACCTAAATGTAATACAAAAATACATTTACAAGAAAAAACTAGAAGGTCTCCTAATTTTTTATTCACACATGCTAAATTATGATCTCACAGGTCTATGCAGCGATTTGGATTCCGGGTTCCGGTAAAGTCTGCACTTAAACTAGGGATATTTAAGTAAACCCATACATGTAGTTTCTCTTAAGCATTAAACTATGACACTTTTTCCTCTAAAAGAATTGCACGTACAATATTCATGACAACTCGTTGAATTTCTGACAATTGGTCCAACACTAAATCTTTTAACCATGATACTATGAGGTTTTCCTCTAAAACATATATGCATTCAGTGTTAAACTGACAATTTAAAGTTTCCAACAATTGATGCAATGGTGAGTTTTACACACTACAAAGAACATGAATTCAAGAAAAGAGTAATCCAATGTTTGACACGGTGAAAACAACTTCCTATGTATCTAAAAAGAGCACAAATTCATTTATCCGTGTCATAACAAACATTACAACTTTGCCCACATTTATCAAGCATTCTAGATACCAATTGAAGTAGCTTTTTTAGGCTTCACTAAGGTTCCCAAAAGGAAATATTCTACAAATCGCATTGCAGATACACAGTGAAACTTTACGGAAAATATGAATGCATTTACAGAAATCTTTCACAGAAAATTTTCAGAGACCTTTCGAGAACTCTTATTTTATTGCATCAAACAACAGACACAAACACCCAAAAGATTTCAAATAGCTACAATTAATTAGTAATATAGTAGTAAATAAAACAATTAAGCCTCAGGATACTAAAAAAAAATATCAAATTTGAACCCATTGCTTCTCTAAACAAGATGAACAGAAGAAAAAGGACAGTACCTATGAAAAAATCAAGAAGCTCCAACAATAATATTGTTAATGGGAATGAAAATCAACTTGACGAAAAACCCAACGAAGCCCATCACCACGAACCCAATCGCAGTTCGAGTCGCCACCTTCGTGAACTCTACAAGCAAACATCAAATCACAACATCTGAAATAAGCCAAATTCAAATAACACAAAACAACAAAACTCCTCGCACTAAAACACCGGGTAATTGGAGTTGTACCTTTGCGATCAGGCTTGTGGCATCGCTTGACAAGACGAACGCTGTCCTTGGCGAAATCTCTCAGCGGATCGAAAACTGAATCCAAAGCATCCATTTTATTTTTCCTTTTCAATTCAATTTATCTCTATTCACCCTAGATCTGAAACTGAAAGGTAGACAGAAAGTAGGGCAAATTAATTGAGTTTATACTGTGGTATGGGGAAAACCATTAGGGGTCGAATTTAACGTGTGGGGATTGCAGGTTCGTCGAAGTCAAAGAAGCATGAAAGCTATCTGAAATCCCAAAAATAGCCCTTGCTAGTAAAGGATGGTGGTCATCTTTTTGGAAATTGGAATACACCACCATTTCTTCTAAACACATCCCAAATTCTAAACACACCCCACATAATAAAATAATAATCAATATAATACTAAATACACCCCACAACATTATCAAAATACCCTTACTAATAAAATTAATAAAAGAAAATGAAAAAAGAAATTACTTTACTAAACACACCTTCAAATACCCCACACTCCAAATACAAACCCTAACACACACACCAACCCATCTCCCACCTCCACACATCAAGACATCGCCCACCTTCAAGCTTTGAGAATCCATTATTTGAGAAGTGTTCGACCTTCAACCGAACATTTTTTTGCAAGTTCGATCTAGCATGAAAAAATCTACCCTGGATCCATACCAAGAAAGTGACATTCCAAATTGAAATACAATTTAAGTGCTTATGATTGTTGTTTAGAACGTTTGTTGATGGAAAATGATGGATAATTTGTTGAAAATACATTATTTTCGCAATGGAGTGTGTTCGAAAGTGGTGTTGCGCGACGGGTAGGGTTCGACCCTGGTTGGTCGAACGTTTTGATGAGTGTTCAATCAAGGGTTGAACATAGGGTTGAAGTTCGAACATAGACCGAACACTTAATAATACGTTCGATCACTGGCCGAACTTTACACTACACGTTCAACCAATGACGAGTGAACATGTTACTATATGTTCGGCCAATACAGGTCGAACACACTTCACAATGTTCGGCCTGTATTGGCCGAACGAGAACTGCGCGATTTTTTTTTCCTACCATACTACAAAATAAATCAGTAAAACTATGTTAAATGACTTACATTGTCCATATCCCGTGCTCTATCTTCATCTATGATAGTTTTTGAACAAATATGACTAGGGTTTTTGGTAGGGTTTTGTGTGCAAAGTTGAGCTTGAGAAGAGGTAAAACAATGGGGTGTGTTTAGCAAATACAAATTAGGCGGGTATATTTGGATAATTCTTTTTTTGATTTTTATTTTATTAAATGGATAAGGACATTTTGGACATTACACATTCTATTTCTTTTTTCATTTTTTTAATGGAATGTGTTTAGAAGGACTCGGGTGTGTATAGCCAGAACCTTGAAACTAAAGATATAAAAACAAAAGTACCTCAATTTTTTTAAGACTCAATTTTATTACTTTCTTCACCCTCCTAATTGTACTCATTATCCAACTTGCATAACAATCTTACCCAATTAATTAAGATTCATAGTCATAATATATTTAGTATTTGTATATATTTCACAATATCAATTTTAATGATATATTAATATTAATATTATAAATAAATGTCTCATATCTAATATATTAACATTTATATTTTTTTATATTATTAATTTTAATGATATATTAATATTAATATTATAAATAAATATCTCCTATCTAATATAGTCGCTAGTTTAGAATATCCAATATTACCGAAATTAAATCGATTTATAAAATTGTCAAATCTCATAAAAAACTATTTATATATATTCATCTTGTTATACTTAACAAGTCAGACTACGGACCATGAATCCATAATTATAAGTTGCAATAAATTGAATAAATAATTAAACTTTTTAATTAATATATTTAATCTATTAATTATGATAGTAGTCCACTAAAATAGAGAACATCACTTATATTATTATAGAATATATTACTATTTGAAATGATTAAGATGAGCCGATGAGATTGGGTGGTTACTTAGCTAGGTTGGCTAAGCCTCCCAATGGGATAGATTAATATTTGATTATTCGAAAAAGCCTGTTCTCTATGTGGGTGGTGGATGTTTGAATTTTAGTGAGGAGGTGACGAGGTTCGTGGAGCTCAAGGGGATTCCTATTGCTAGCACGTTGATGGGTGATTCCCAGTGGTGGAGCCTTTAAAGATGTGATAATGATGGAAGAAGCAAGTATTGATGAGAAGAATGCCAGAACTTGATTTCGTTATCAAGCTTATGCGTCTTAGCTTGTAAGTTAGTTGTCCTGTGTTGTGTCATTTGCAAAATTTGATTGTGTTGCCTTTTCCCTATGTAGTTAATGGTGGTGGATACCATAGGTTTCGTCTCACATTGTGTTTAATATTGTAATAAAGTTCATGCTGGTGATTCTTGCCTTTACTCATGGCTTTGAATAATTACATGAAAGTTGATATGGTTGCAGAAATTCATGTGATTAAAGAGCACCACCTGTTTTCTGCTGGTGGGGTTAAGATATAGCCTGAGAATTTTCAAGAAATTTTCCATGCATTGAGTGAAAATATTGCTTTGAACAAGTCCAGGGTTTATTTCATGATGAAAAAGTATTTGACACTAGGTGACTACACTTTTACTCTCTTACAGGTTTACTGAAAGCAGCTTCACTCATGTGCTGTGGTAGAGGATGCTGACATGTCAAAGGATTTTCTTCTTACCAAGAGACAGGTAACCTTTGAAGAATGAGCATGCGTATTGTCAATACTGCAGAGCACAAAGTCCGGCCTATACAGTGCTAGATTCAGCTGATCTTCTCCCACAACCAACGCTGTGGCATCAAGCAGAACATGCCATGAGTTACGATGGGCTTCAGAAATCCAATGCATAGTGTATCTGGTTCCATTCACTTCAACTGGGTAAGAAAACAGCCCCTTGGGTGTGTGCTTGCATTTCCTTCTGAAATAATGACTAAGTTGTGATCCCTTGATCCTCAAATCCAACCAAGACTCTGGTGCTATAATCACTCTCGATTCCTTGTAGCTTGCAAATTCTCGTATGTAATCTGCTTCTTCCCCAATGTGTGTCAGATAATAGTTCCCCTTGAAAAACGGGTAGCTCTCTCCAACCAACATCATTGCATCCTTATAGTTTTGAGTGAAGAGGACAAGATAATCCTCATCAGGTAATCCACAGTGTTTCAAAACCTTGTTTCTTGCTTGGATTTCAGGGATCGAAATGAAGCTCCCATGGAAGGAAGATTTTTTGGTTAGGATACTAAGCAATCTTGATGGCTCTAGCTGTGTATTCTCAAGATCAGGGAGGCTGCTTCCAAAGGTATCTCTGGAAACTCCTCTCGGTGATTTTCGCTTGTCGTCAGGTTGGGGGTCTGAGAGCTTTTCTTTGACACAGATATCATATAGATCGGTTTTTTCTCCTCCTTCCACGAGTGCATTCGAGTACTCAGGGTACTTTGCCAGCACATATTGTTCCACATACTGCATTTCGTTTGGAGTTATCGGGCCCGACCATCTAAGGTCAAGACCATGGAGTGTTGATATGGCTTCAGCAACTATATGAGCAGGTATTACCCTATGGATTTTCTGTTTCATTTTCCAAAATACAGCTGAATTCAGATGATGCAGAAACATTTCTGGGATCATTCATTAGTAAATCAACAACTCTTTTAAGTTCTTTTTTTCTTCCTTTTCTTACCTTGATAACCATGCTGCTTGGTCTTCCATTTTCAGTTGGTGACTTTGCTGAAGAGCCAAATAAAGATTTCCTTAGATCTTCTTCCTTGTTTCCCTGATTCACAAGGATATAGAAACTGTAAGAATATCAAGAATCGTACTCTTCAATAAAAAGTTTCAGAGTGATCATACACATATCCTTACTCTCAGTATTATTGCGTGTTTATCATTGTTCTTTTCCATGATGTTGCTGATCTTTCCCTGCACATAAACCGATCAATCTTTGTAGGTGAAAAAACGAGACGGACGAAGAGAAGCCACGGCTAAAAGTGGGAGATGAAGCCAAAGTGAATGCAAAACAACTTGCATTATACTAACAAATCATCATCAACACAACAAGATTGTTGCTAGATTGACTCATACTAACTTGCTCTGCTGATTGATTGATAATCATGAGGTTTGCAAGAAAGTCAACAGGCGGAGATGAAGAAGGGGATCAGAGCTTTAAAATAAGAGGTAAGACAATGTAGAGATAGTGGCGACAATAACGAAGTTAGGTTGTGTTAGAAACCACTAGATTGCATCATTTTCTGCATAAAAACATGGTTTTATTACTTGTTTCCTGATTATTTTGGTTTAGTTCAATGATCAAATACGATGAAAATGACGTTGATCAAACGCGGATTGATGTAAAATATTCAGTCTGAAAGGGACATGAATGTTTGATTAAGATTAAATGTTGGCTTTGTGATATAAAAATTAGAAGCAGAAAGGGACTGATTGAAGGATACTTGAGATAGGTGACGAAATTGGGGTGTTAAATTTATTAGAAAATGAGTAATAAATTAGTGTATAATAAGTGAGTTGATGTAGGCTTTGCAGCAAACAAGAAGGAATATTTCCAGCAATTGAATTCCAAGTGTGAAAAGTATTAGATAAATACTTGTTTCTGCTTTCTATTATACATCATCAGAAACACATTTGGACCAGGTCTAATTCACTAGAGCCATACATCACCTAAAACTATCTTTGAATCTCTCTCTCTCTCTCGTTGACTAAACATTACAGTTATTATCTAGTTGGATACTATCAGACTGATTTGAGTATTATATAAAAAGTAATAGTTAAACAAAATATCTAGTTGGATACTATCAGACTGATTTGAGTATTATATAAAAAATAATAGTTAAACAAAATGTTCGGACTTCAAGAGTATACATGAACTTTGCCATATATTTATGGGTTGAGTTTTGTCCAACTTCAGTTTATGGATTTCATTCAGTGACATAGATCGGATTGGATATAAAAAAAATTATAATATTTTTTATATATTATATATTATTTTTATATAATATGATGTAGTATATGTACATTATACAAAAGTAATTATATAATATATTGAAAAATATTACATAATATAAATAAAAATATTACATATTTTCTTATAATTTGACCCGACTCAAAACTTATTTTATAATACGAAAGTATTGCCTAACATATAAAAAAATATTACCTAAATACAAACAAAAATATTACATAATTTTTTTATATTTGATCTGACCCGTGTCATGAAATGAGACTCATAAAATGATTTTACTCAAAACTTTGTTATGTTTATGATGTCATATAAGCCAAATGATCGATTCCCTTTTGGTGCAATCTAACAATCGATAATTACACAAAGTGTGTAACATTTTGCGTAACCTTTATATGGGTAGCACTTTCGTGACATTATTTCATAGATTCAATTTATAATCCAAAAGAATAAAGATTGTCTTAAGAAGATGGTTTGAGTTTTGAAAAGCCGGATTTCAATATACATATAAAAAAAAAAAAAAGGAAGATTCTTGGAAAAATAAATTATAATTATGTCATTTTTCCACTTCAATGCTATACAATAAAATATTATTATTTATTTTTAAAAAAAAAAAAACCTAAACTAAACTTGCTAAAAGACATCAAAAAGCTGCACAAGGCTGCCCGATGAGTGATGAGGCGTGGGAATAAGGAACGGTTGAGAAGATATATATATTTTTTAAATTTAGTGCGATATGTTTATTAATATGATTTCATACATAAATATCTTAATATTTATATAATATTTTAACTTTAGAAAAAAGTCACAATTTATATATATATATATAAATAATATTATTTATACATTTATATCAATAAAATTATATCTTTATTTTATATATAAATGCACGATTAATATAATTAAAATATATGATTAATATAATTAAATTTTATAAAAGTATTACATGTCTATTTTTTAAATAATATAAATATACATCTAATATTATTTAAAGATATAATTAATATTATTAAAATATATAACTAAACATGACATATGAGGGTAAATTAAGCACGGAAATCAAGTTGCATGGGGTGCATAGGCACATGTCAGTGATGTCACAGATTGTCATTTGACCTGAGTGCATGGATGCATCGAAGTTCTTTAAAACAAAAAAAGAAAAGCTATCCTCGATAATCACAAAAATTGTGTAGAAGAAATAATAATGACTTATATATTTTTTTTCTTGGTTTAAAGAAGGCCTAAAAAAGTGTAATACGAGTCCTCATAAAAAAATTGAAAATGGTATCATATTATGAAGGGGACATAATTGGATAAAAATAATCAAAAAAAAAAAAAAAAAACATTAATATCTAACATTCAAAAAGAAAGAAAGAAAAAAAGAAAAAAATGAAAAATAAAACATAGCTGGAATTTGGGCCGAGAGCCCAATTAAAATGAGGAATGCTCAAGGTTAACTTCAATTAAACTAAATCCATTATATTGAATTATTAGAGACTCAAGTCTGCAAAGATCCATTTAAGATTCTATATATATATATATATATTTTTTTTTTTTTTCTTTTTAAGTAAGATAGATGATTTTTTTTTAGTTCATATTTACCTGAGCGAATTGGTTTCGTGTCAGTACCACATAAATTCCTTATATTAATTTATGTAATTCTCCTTAATAAATAGATATTACTTTTTCTAAACATATTTTCTTTACATATATTTATTTTTTATACCTCTGGTCTCATATTATATTTGATTCCCACACCTTAATTTGATAGGCAACAATCAATACTATTTTGTGGCACCATCTTTTTGTCAAAACATTTCACTTATCTTTGGAAATTGTGAGAGATAGCTTCGTGGGCCTACTTCATTTTAAATTGGGCCTGACTATACTATCAATCTAGGACTTAAAAATTTGAAATTATCAAATAGGATATTGATATTGTATATTTATGAGATTTTATGATTTTTGTCAACTAATATATATGTATAATCCGCAATCAATATAGATATTTTATGATGTTGTATTGAATATGCTTGAGATTTCATTATTTTTGTTCAATTTGATTTTTATTTAATTTTATATTGAAACCAAACAAATATGAATATTCAGCGATATTGTATAATATATATATTGATATTTTATAATTTGGGATTGTAATCGAATCGAATTGAACTACTGAGTGTTTGAGTTTAATTTGTTTAGTTATCGAACGAACTCAAGTTCAATCTACCAAATACATTCATGGTTCACAAGTTTACTCGAGTTAATTTGAGCCTTGACAAACTCAATAAATATTAATATTAAATTATATTATTACTCAACTTATTAACAAATAAATTATTTATTCTTAAAAAATATAATAAATTATCTAAAATTTATAATTTAATCATCCAATCCAACTCCAAATAATTCACGAATGGTTTGATTCATTTACATCCCTATTGACAATATTATGTAATATATATTGATAGTTTGGATGATAATATTGATGTCTTTACAATATTGTGTAATATATATTTTTGATAGTTCAATATGATATTTTAGTTAACGAGTATACGATAAACAACCATATAACTAATAAAATAACTTTTTTTTTTTGTGTGTGTTTGCATCCAATTATAATTAAGGTGGAGTCTAGCTATTTTGAAAGTATAAAAAAAACTAATAATAAATTTTATATTCAATCAAATATTTTATCAAATATAGTTAACGATACATCAACATTATTTGACAACCACAGTCATAAAAATGGGAAAAGAATGATACTCCCTCCATCTCTTAACACTTTGCACACTTTCCTTTTTAATTTGTTCCCAAACACTTTGCACACCCCAAAATGGTAAAATTTATCATAATTCTTACCCTCACAATACACACTTATTTACACACAATGTCATTACTTTTTCTCACACAATTCCATTTAATATTCAAACTTTTTCTTAAAAATTGTGCCAAATTTGACCATTATACCCTCAATCATAAAACAAATATTCACTTTTTCTTAAAAATCGTGCCCAATTTAATGTGCAAAGTAATATGGGATGAAGGGAGTATAACGCATAATAGAGAGATATCATATTTTTCAACTTCTAAATTGATAAAATCTATCTTTTATAACCTATATTAATAATTGATCAATCTTTCAAGACTTTCATCGATAAAATCTCTTTTTATATATATTTAAATTTATCCTTCATCTCCATTAACTTCCTTTTTTAATGTGTAGATAGCTTTAACCCCTTAAAAAACGAATTACATTGAGTATATAGGATGACAGTCATCCTATATACCATAATTTAAATTAATTGTATGTGATATAAGAAATCTCACCTTAAATTCCCAGTTGGGATATGCAAGTTCGTTTATTGTGTTGTTGGTAAAGTGCAATATTAGTATTTTTCTTTTCAAATTTTGTGTTTCCATTAATAAATCCCCATTCCTTCTTCTTGTTGAAAGGTAGGTCATAGGGGACACGTTGCTTGTAAAAGTCAATGAGAAATATTGAGACGAATAATGTAAAATCTAACCAAATATTTATCTAGCATGCAACAGAGCACACACGATTATATACATATCTATAGATGAAAAGAAATTATAATTTAAAAGTGTTACTTAAATAAAAAATGTTACAATACGATATTACATAAAGTCACTTATATTGTAGTGAAATGAAGTGAGAAATAATAGAATTTATAAAAAATTAGGGTTTAAGTGTAGATATGAAGAAGATGATAAGTAAACTTAAAAATGAAGAAAAATCATTTTTAATATCTGTTTGTTTTTGTTTTAATTATTAAAATATGGGTGTGTCGGGCAAGTTGCTGTCATTTTCTCAATTTAATGTTTATATATTCTTTACTTTTTCGGGTGTTGACGTGTCACCCTCAACTTTTGAAAACTATACATATGGAAATGTATTATTGTATTTTCTATATATATATATATATACACTCACATATTATATATTAAAATATATATAAAGACAAAACTTATATGCACCAGAGGTACGGATCCGTGTCCCCAACTTGAATCGGCGTGTGGGCCACTTTTACGCGCATCCACGCGCTCCCACACGCGGCCACACCATAGCTGGTGTGCGCCGCGCACTACCTGCATTTTATACTTTAAGGTATCATACATTTACTCTTAAGGTATCACACTGTTACCCTTCAGGTATTAATGTAAAAACAGCGTTGCTTTCTTCTTTTTCCTCTTTTTTTTTCTCCCCCCTTCTTCTTCTTAATTTCTTTTATTATCAATTTATTATTCTTCTTATTTGTTTTGTACGTTATTTTTCTTCTCTATCTTCTTGCTCTTATTCTTCTTCTCTATATTCTTGTTCTTATTCTTCATCAAATCTTCATAAAGTCATTTATGGAGTTTTTTTCTTCTTCCTCTACTCTTTTACTCATTTTCATAAATTTAGATAATTGATTTCAAATCACAATTTATTACAATAATTTTAAAACATTGAAAATCAATTATTTCAAATAATATGAAATCATGATTTGTTGGTTTTGAGGATTTTTTTGAAATTTTAAAAATTTTCAATGAAGATATTAGTTGTATGCTGTTAAGGTATTACACATATTCATTTCAGGTATTACATAAATATCTTACATGTATTACACATGTTCCTTTCAAGTATTATACTTATCTTATAAGTATTACACATGTCATTTTATAATACCTGAAGAGTATATATCTAATACTTATAGATCATATCAGTAATATCTTAAAAGTATCACTGGTCATGAGCAATCATATATCAATGTTTTAGGGTAATTATGATTTATAAAATCATGAACAGTTATAATTTTTGTAATACTTGTAGAACATATATGTAATACCTATAAAATAAACCAATAATACCTCATACTTTTTTTTCATAATATTTTAAAGGTTTTACTTACATAATTCAACCATATAATTTTATAATACCTGAAGAGTATATATGTAGTACTTATAGATCATATCAATAATACTTGAAATGTATCACTGATCATATATCAAATATTACACATATTCCTTTCAAGTATTACTTAAATACATTATATGTATTACACATGTTCATTTCAAGTATTATATAAACACATATTCCGTTCAAGGTATTACATATTTACCTTACAAGTATTACATAGGTCCCTTTCAGGTATCACAATTTTTTTTTATTTAAATTAAATTTATACCTTAGTAGGCCATTGTGAAATTACTAGTTAAATAACAAAGGTCTTGCACCTCTTTACAAGTGAAAAGAAAACAGAAAATTAAAAATTAAATCAAAAAATCCAATCTCTTCATAAGCGAAAAGAAGACACAAAATTTAAAACTAAATCAAGAATTGCAAATAAAGAAAAATTCAATAATAATAAAAATAAAAATAGAGGAATCCAAAATAAAATCATCACAGCCTCTCGAAAAGGAATCCAGTTGCGAACTGAGCGTGAAGCATTCATAACCAGCACAACAAGAACAAAAGCAGAATCAACCAGCTATCATGTCTCTCTATATCTACCTATTTGTATATACGATGTCTATATACGCATATGCTTACATACATAAAGGTTCTGAATACTTATATCAAATTTTTGTATCATTTTCATTGTATAAATGTTCATCCAATATATGAAAAGACATAAACCTTTTACCTTGGTCATTGTTCAAATCTCCATCCATTGTTGTTTGGGTAATTTTGATAGCAAGAAGAAACGAACCCTAGATTTTAGGAAGACAAGAATAAAAACTTTCCAGTATAGTTTATCATGTGAAGAAATTGAAGAAGAAATTAAGATTAAAGATTGAGCAGCAAAAGGAGATGACCGCCATCTCTCATCTCTCAGCTCTCGCCATCTCTCAGCTCTGCCCGCCAATCTTCAAGGCAAAATTAAAAAAAAAAAAAAACCTATATATATTAGAACAAAGCGGGTTTGGATCATGAAGCGGGTTGGGCGGAGCGGGTTAGGATCCATGCCCCTGGGGCACAGAAGTCTTTCTCTATATATAATATAGTAAAGTATATATTTTTCATGATGAATTTACTGTTTTTAATTATTTTTCATCCATATGTAAATTTGATATATTTGAATGATTTTAGTTGCTTTGTAGAAGAAGACAAGCAACTGTATAAATGAGCTTGATTAGCAAAACATGAGTCAATTGGCGTATCTCACATGCATGTGATAAAAAGAGGCCATAATGATTTAGATGTATATGCTTAATTCCCCTGGAAGAGACAAGGCAGTTTGAAGTCATTGTCACAATTGTCTAACAGTATTTACTTTACGCACAAAGAAATTGCTCTTCACAGAAGAGTCCAAATATGACTTTCACAAGAGCTTTCACAGAAGAGTCCAAATAGAGCCGAAATATGACTTTCACAGAAGAGTCCAAATATGACTTTCAAATGATCAGCCGCCATATCTTCAATTATAACTAACATGAGTCGTTATACCACCTATATATCAACCAAGACTAGGTTTCTAGCTTTGCACAAAGAATGACAAGCACTCGTCCCACAGAAGCGTCCAAATATGACTTCACTTCAATAATAATTAACGTGCATAGTTATACCACCTATATATCAACCAAGTCTAGGTTTCTAGACTAACATTAATTAGCAAAGCTCTCAAGACCTATTTTGGATTAATAATCAAAATGGAGGGGGACAATAATTCTTTGTGGACTCAACGATTTAGAGAAATGGAAACCAAGGTAATGTATCTATCAATGTGTGGTTAATTGAATTCCTTATAGGACTATTAATTGCTTCTCTAATCATTTTCTGCAGATTGAAGAATGCTTTAATAAGAACAACCAAACTCAACTTTTAGCTGCTAGAAAATGGCTTGATGACGTAAGCATGATGCTATTACTGAGGTTTTGTCTCCAATTATATAGTCAGACCATCCTTCTTTAATTTCAGAACAAAGCAAGCTTGATGCAAGATCGAGATGTGAAGATGTTGGATGAGAAGCATTGGGTTGAAGCGGTATACAATGATTATATTGGTTTATTTTATTTTCTTGTATCAATGGTGGCTTCTTGTTCTTGATCAGATTGACTCTTCCCACCGGTACGGCACGAATCTGTCCTTGTTTTATAATGAATGGAAGTTGAATAACAGCTCAAAATCTTTCTTCAAATGGCTTGATCATGGAGATGGCACAGGGAAAGATGTGGAGGGATGTGGGTGGGTCAAGCTAAATGCAGACAAAGTTTGCTATCTTCAAGCACCTGTGAGTTAGTTCAGTTACATTTCCGTCACCATATCCCACCAACACCATGACTTGTCACCCAGGGGCGGAGCTAGACAATTTATATAGGGGGGCTCGTTGGCTTTGGGGGGGCTAAACTACTATAAAATGGATATTTTAACACTTAAAATAAAAAAAATCAAAAATATATATATAGAAAATTAATTTTTTTTTAAAATTTAGGGGGGGCTAAAGCCCCCACATTGGACCATGAGGCTCCGCCCCTGTTGTCACCACCACATCATCATAAACAATATTACATCTATTTGGGTTCAATATTTCCGTCACCATATCCCACCAACACGTCAGCATGATTTGTCACCACATCATCATAAACAATATTATGCGTTATTTGGGTTCAATATTTCCGTCACCATATTCCACCAACACCATGACTTGTCACCACCACATCATCATAAACAATATTATGCATTATTTGGGTTCAATATTTCCGTCACCATATCCCACCTATTTGGGTTCAATATTTCCGTCACCATATCCCACCAACACGTCAGCATGACTTGTCACCACATCATCATAAACAATATTATGCATTATTTGAGAATTGAACTCAGGACTCATAGTGGTACTTTAATCACTAGACCATTGATGATTTATGTTATAATATTCTACATGCATTTATTTTATAAGTATTTTTGATATTTTTCAATCTCTATTATCACATATTTTTAAAAGGTTAACAATACATATATATGTAATTGGAAGATTAATGACTAATTAATATGTTTAGTAATGTTTAATCTAATTTCATTTTAAGATAATTATAAAATATATTAGTGCATATTTTTAATATATTTTATAAAAATACTAGTTTTATAAAATTATGAGTTTGGTCATATAAGATAATATTAATGCAAATAATTATATAAGATAACATCATAAAATAATTAAAATTTTTAAATTTAATTTAATTAAAAAATAATTAATATTATCACATATTTTTAGGAATTCATGTAGTGACAGATTATTCCGTCAAAAAGAAAAATAATCAAATCTATAATTTTTTTTAAATTTGAATTCATGTAGTGACAGATATAAAAGAGAAAAATATCCGAATTTATAATTTTTTTAAATTTGAATTCATGTAATGACGGATTATTCCATCACTAAATAGTGACGAAATAATCGTCACTACATGATTTCAGAATTTATAATTTTTTTTAAAATTTAAATTCATGTAGTGACGGATTATTCCGTCACAAAATAGTGACGGATTATATTCGTCACTAATCACTACATAATTTTGACAGAATTTGTGACGAAATTTTTTTTGTCAATAATTTCCGTCACATCACTATCGGACAGTTTTCTTGTAGTGATCATATGAATATAATAATTTCTTGAATATTATTTGTTGTTTATTAGAAAGAAAGAGAAGGTTTTGAAGTGAAGATATCAAATAATGGGAGGCTCTTGTACAAAAAAAGTGGGATCCCTGTGGACACCAGGGAAGATAGATGGATTTATGTTCTGAGTCCCCAAGAAGAGTTGTTTGTTGGGAAGAAGAAAAAGGGCTTGTTTCACCACTCCAGTTTTCATGCAGGAACTCCAGTCTTAGCCGCAGGTTACATCAATGTCATAAGCGGCTTCATTAAGGTGGTAATATATTCGTGATTTTTCCCAAGATTAAGCCCTAAAATAAATTATAATGTTGGAAATGTAATTGGTAGGACATTAATAAGAGCAGTGGCCACTACAAGCCCACGGAAGATGAAAAATGAAAAATTAATGAAAAATGTAATTTGCAGTTAATTAATGAAAAATGCAGGAAAGGGGAATCAGGGACGAGTTCATGAACAAAAATTGAGGGGATCAATTGTAATGAAAAAAATTCTAAAGAGATAAAAAGTTAATAAAAATAAAAATTGAAGGGGTAAAAATAAATTTTTTGTAATTAAAGGTTGTGGGGGCCAGAGCCACCCCACCTATAGCTGTGGGTCCACCCCTGACCGGAATAATCATCTCCGATGAGAAAACGGCGGCGAAGGAGGTTTCCGGTGGCAATGTTTTCTCTTATTTGCTTGACCTAATTTGCTTCTTCCGTAACTTTTATCTTTTTCATCCTCAAAACCCTAGCACTTCTCTCTCATCTATCACAATTCACAAATAATCATTTGAGCATTAATTAATATATCACCCTACTACTTCTCTCTCATCTATCACAAATAATTATTCCGTCAGTTGCGTTCACTATTTGATCATTTTTACTTTTTTAGGGGACTCTTATTACATATTACTTTTTGGGAATTATTAGATAATATAAGCTTAAAAATTGGAAAAATAGTTAAATGGTGGGGTTTTGACCCAATATAATACACAGACGAATAATCAAAAGGACGACAAAACAGTAATGGTGGGATATATTCATAACACCGTCATTCTTATTCATCAAATAATTTTGATCAAAATCGCCTTTTGTAAATTCATTGAGATTTGAAATACCCTAATATATTAACAATATTGAAAATTAAAACTTATTATTTCATGTTAAAAACACTACTTCTTTCATATTGTATTGTGGTGATCTCAACTATTCCACTAATTAAACTCTAAGTAATTTGATCAATCTAAACATGGTTCCAAATAACAAAGAAATTAACAATGACCCTTCAAAGAGGAGAATGTACGTTTCTTTTCTACATCTACCCGTTTTATATTAAGTTTCACTTTTTCGTCACACTAATTGCAAGTTTAATCCATACCTTTGCAATAATAGATCTCTTTCTCTATTTTTCAGAATAATTTATTCATATAAGATTCTACAATCTTTTTTTTTTTTTAATCTCAGTTTTCCCTTATTTTTTTTCTTTTATATCATATTATTTCATATTAATTTAGGAATGTGTGCAAAAATATTAATATTGCTAGGTGTTTTTTGTCAAATTTTTATGTTTCTTAATTAATGACAAAACAACCAAAGGTCACTAATTTTGAATTGGATGCATGCAGTATATATTAGTTGAGATACATCACAGTAAAGCGAGTAAATTAATTTGTACTATATAACTTGCAAAAAAAAAGATATAGATTGTTGCGACAAGGACTTAATTTCCAAAATTTAATTAATTCTTTGTAAGCCATGTGTATGTTGCGCATGCTTACTATTAAACATAGCTTGTAATTTCAATAATTTGATGGTCCCCAATTCCCCAGTGAATTGTTAGAGATCAATAATTTTAATTTTTCAATCATAATCGTAGAAAAAATTATAAATCTTATAATAACTCATTCATAGTTTCATACCATACGAGTTTAACAATCCATATTTCCTTCCATAAACATTATTAACAATTCACTGGGGAATTGGGGACCATCAAATTATTGATCTCTACGATTATATATTTCCACGACCTACTTTCTAAGGGAGTCAATTTATTACCACGTACTTTCATTTTTCTTTCCATTTATTTCACAGCATGGCCAGTCAAAGGTTAAGTCCATTTTGATTAGTGGTTTCTTTAATGTTTATATTTCAAAGGAATTTATTCTATCAGAAAAGCCAAAAACACCACCAATTCACACCATTTTCTCAGACCATATAAGTGCGTAAACAATGGCATTGTACTTCTCAACCAGTTAAGGCGATTGCCGCCAAAGCCAATTTGCATAGCATCTATTTATTTTATTTTTAGATTTATTTACCTAATTATTGTCATCTTACATAGTTTAATTTCAAATAAAACATGACTCATATTTATTTTAATTTATTTACATAATTTCTTATTTAATAAAAGGTTTTTGTATGTATTTTGGTACTTAATTTTGTACATACCTAAATACATTTCTAAATATTTTTTATTTTATTGTGTGATGATTTCTTGATTTATTTAAATAACTATAGATAACATTTTTAAAATTTTAAATTAATTAATAATTTTAAGATTTTATTCATATATTTTTATTTGGTTAAATTAGTTTTCGATGCATTTGTTAGGTGATTGTTCAAATTAGTATTTTTTACCCCCAAAAATAGGTACGAAACTTTACCTTGGAAGATGCTACTCGAATGAATACAACCGACACGTGTGAACTAAAAATACAAGATAAAATAATGAAATTCTTAATATGCACATTTCTCTAAAATGGACAAAACAAAAGCATAAGCCATTAAGCATGAGTTTGGTTGGCACACAATTACTAGAAAGGAAAAAAAGAAACAAAAGAAGACGAAAAGAGTGCAACTATATTTAACCAACTACCCCTCACTTTTCTCACATAATTTAATCCTGATACACAATCGACTACACTACATTAGGGGGGAAAACTTTGGTAGAATCCAATCAAATTTCTCAAAAGAAAACCAATCAAAGTTGGAGATTTAGATCCATATCTCAAGAAAACTATATAAAGTAATAAATGTCTTAAAGTCAAAGAGAATAACACACACAATGCAATGAAAATCTGAAAATGTCACCGATACTTCCAAATATGGATAGGTGGATTTTTTTTATTTTTTTTTGCCATCGTGATGTTATTATTAAAGATAATGAAAAAATGGTTTGTTTAGTGTACATGGGGCATAATTGGCCAAACAAAATGTCATACAAAAATAAAATTTCACTCAACAACAACCACCACCCCCACCCCCCCCCCCCCCGAAAAAAAAAAAAAAAAAAACAATACACACCATAGACTCAAGAGCAAGGGCTACTTTTAACCTTTATATGCTATAAGCCCAAGAAGTTAAATCTTTTAAATAACTGTAATTCCTCAAGAATCATGGCTGGAATTGGGCCGACAGATATAATTTAAGCCCAATTAAAATCCATTATATTAAATGAGAGAGACCCAGATCTGCAAAAGTCATTTAACATACTTTTTTTGGGGGGAGGGTGGTTCACACGATTTTTGTTTTTACATTAGACTTCAAATAATTAGGTTCATTCGAATGCACATAAATTCCTTATATTATTAAAATAATATTTATTGTTATTTTCCATAAATGTATAACTATTAATGTTGTATTCTTTATTTCATACAATTTTAATCTTCTGATATAATATTTGGTTCCCACACCTTAATTTCATCAATACTCAATACTATTATTGAGTCATACTTATCTATCCATCGTAAGTACATATTAATGTTTATGTATTAAAAATCCAAAATATCTATTAATTTTATTTTTCATATAATAAGAAAATGCAATCATTACACGTCATCAATAGCATATTAAAAGTTGATCACGGTGACCATTTCAACATTATTTTCCTATTGTCTACCTTATATACTATTTGTAGCAACATCTCACTTTTTTTTTTCTTTTTTTTTCAAAGCATTCTAATTATCTTTTGAAATTTTCAATTGGGCTCGACTATAATGGCCCATTTAGTGAGACGAAGTATGAGGATTGGGCCCATCATTTTTACCCTTAAATGTCTTTAGTTATTTTATACAACCCAATTCTCACTTTCTTTTCTTTACACTGCGGCTATCTCCTATTATTTTCTTCTTTACACAGTCATGAGGTATTCATTACAAACGTTAACAAATTAAACATTCTTGACAATTAATCCGACTACTCACAATAATAATTTTTCTAAATTATGATATCAAATCAATTTTAAGTCATACGGAAATATAAATTCATACAATAAAAATTCATCCATAGGTAAATATCCATATAAATGTACTTTAATGGAAAATATAAATTCGTAAAATAAGAATTTATCCGGATCTTATGCTCCATATATTAGATAACAAGTTTAACTATCATAACTTGTTTTCAATTTTAAATAATTGAAATATTCCAAAATATGCATTGGCCTTTTTGGATAAAGATATCCGGATAACTATAATATTCCTGAATTATATTAGTAAGATTGCTATGAGATATATGAAAGTGTACAATGATAGGATTACAATTCATACATATATTCGTATGGTTATGATTCATACGAATTAGAAGATTCGCATATTAGAAACAGTTTTCTATTCAAATTTTCCATGAAGCTCGTAAATCCAAAATTGAAGAGTAATATTTTATAAAAAATTATTGGAATATAATGTATTTTACCTTATAAAGTTTCAAATTTATTTTAGATAAATTTTTGAATAATAGGATTGAAACTTGATGAATATAACGAGGTAGAGAGGGTTAATAAATAGAGAGTATGAGGCTTCATAAAATATCCATATAAAGTTTAAGGATAAAAAGAAAATCTAATTTTCATAGTGGCTATGTTGATTTTTTTTGGCTGTGTATAGAATCAACCATCAAATATTAATATTGAAATTGGATGGGTGCCAAGTGCTAACTAACTAATAATTGTAGGGTCATAATGGCTTGAAATCTTGGCAACATCATCTTTTGTTTGCACCATACACATTTACAAAAGGCTCAATACAAAACCAATTGCATTCTAACAAGTAGTATTGAAACTTGGAATAAAAAATGCATCTACCTAAGGATCCACCAACAAGTCAAAAGAATGCACTAAATATGGTGATTTTGCTTCAACTCAAAGGCAATCTACTCACATCCCTTGTTCCTCACTCAAGAAATTTCTCAACCCACCAATATATTACAAATCTCAAAACTATAATGAGAATGACATTGTAGCTGTGGTGCAAGAGGATCAAGATGCCACCAGAAGTAGCCCATTCTCGTCCTCTTGTCACTCATAGAACTCCATTGCTCTCTCGAGTCTCACCAACTTGGCGTCTTAAAAGAGCTCTGCATCACAAGTACTGCCAGGGGAGGATGAAACTCACGAAAAAGAGGCTCATACCGCTGCTCGTTCTCATACTATTCAGTGCCTCCCTAATTTTCAGGTTTCTGAATATCACTATGATTGCTAATTTTTCACTACCTTTGCCTCTTGCTGCTTTGCCACCAGTGCAACGACATGACTGTACCTCTGCTTGTGAGAAGAATGTCGTTCCTACGAATGCCAGCAGTCTAACAGAGAAGGAAATGCAGTTTCTCTTTGAATTCTTCTCTAAAAGAGTGCCATGCAATCTGCTTGTTTTTGGAAATGTAAATCAGTATTCAAGCATAGCATCTATGAATGGTGGAGGGGTCACTGTCTTTCTTGAGGACTATCTGAACTTTAATACTAGCACAGAGTCTACCAACAACACACAGGTTCACAAAATCATGTATAATACAATAGCTTCAGAAGCTTACCAGTTGCTCAAACATGCTAGGGGAAATCCCGGGTGTTTGCCAGAGTTTCGCCTGCACAAAGTGTCGAAATGCAATCTGGCACTGTCGAACCTTCCACAGAAAGTGTATGATACCATGTGGGACGTGGTGATCGTGGATGGCCCGAGTGGGAGTACACCTGAATCCCCTGGTAGAATGGCTTCCATCTACACAGCTAGCATGCTGGCAAGAAGAGGAAACACGAACACAACTCGTGTTATAGTGCACGATGTAGATCGAATGATTGAAAAGTGGTTCGCCTGGGAGTTCTTGTGTGAGGAGAATTTGGTTTCTTCCAAGGGCAGGTTCTGGCATTTCCAAATACAGGGGATAGCCAATGCAACCGCGTTTTGCACATCATAAACGACTAGTCACAGTTCTAAGAATCGATCATAAGTAGAGCCTTTAGCATCTTCTTAATTGATTTGTCAATATATAGCTTAATAGACAGACAACACTACAGGTATACTAACAGTTTCTTTGAACAATATGTGATGTTTCTGAAAATTATTTTCAATCAATTAAACTATTACTTGGAACTTCAAATGCAATCAGATGGTAGAAGCTTCTAATAAGTTGGCTCTATATCTATGCACATTGACATGGATATGATAATTGAAAGACTTAGATCAATTCAGATGTAACCATGTGAGCAGGTACACCCTATGGATTTTCTCTTCTTACCTTGATAACCATGCTGCTTGGTCTTCCATTTTCAGTTGGTGACTTTGTTGAAGCCAAAGTAAATGAAGGCCAGAACGTGCCCAAATCCTGCGATGGATTTAATATCCCTACAGGCCCGGGGGCCAACCGGAACTGAGACAGACACACCCGGCGCCACCGCCGCTGCCGCTGAACCGCATCCAAGACCATTCTTCTCACAAGATCAGTTACACCTCTCAAATGGTGGTAGATCCAAACCCTCGTCTCATGGATTTAAGCTTGGATTCCTTGGTTGAATGTGGTTTTTCCTCTCTTTTTTTTTTTTTCCAATTTTGTTAGGACCTGTGAATTAGGAAAAAAGGATTTCATCTTCACTGTGGCTGGAAGCTCTCCTGCTTGGCTGCTTCATGATTCAAACACCCTGCAAATCTATTCTTTAAATTTTGTGGCTGAATTGTAGCTCCCCGCGTCATGATGATTCAAACAAATTTATGGATGTTTTACCAATTTTGTTTCAGAATTCTTTGGATGATGACAAACAAATTTGCTGCCCAAGTAGAAGGGTATAATTTTGTGTCTGAATTTTATCAAAGATTTTCTAATCTCGAAAATTTAAACGTAGGATTTCTCAAAATCGATTAAAATCAGAAAGAAATATAGCCTTTTTTTTTTTAATGATAACATCTGATTTGTTTATTTAATTTTTAAAAGTTGATGATTTTTTATAAATTGTAAAAAATTCTCAGTGCATTTTATGTTCTATTAAAGATATCGGATAAAATTGTGTATTTACAAGATGTTTGTTCCAGTATTAGTTTTCTGCAACATATTTATGTTTGTCACATTAATTCCCCATATTTGTTCCAGAATTGTTTGGATGATGACAAACAATTTTGTTTATAAGTGGAGGGTATAAGTGTGAATTGCAGTTTTATCAATATTAACCAATAAGTCAAATAAAAGTTTATAACTCAAATCCACTTTGATAAATTTATAAGCATTTAAATCAAACACACAATTTATCTAAAACCTAAATATAACCTAGCAATCAAACACATAAATACCATCAAAATCATTTTTTGTGAACAATATAATATGATATATGTTTGTATATCATTTAAATTATACCATGGTCATATTATTTAATATAAATAATATTATATTTTAAAAAAACACATAAAATTAAGTTGAAATATTATCTTTTTTAAATAATAGAAAAAAATTAATGAATATGGATAGGGATGACATTGAGACGGGAATTCCTCGTTCTCCACGGATATCCGCCCCAAATGAGGTGGGGATTCCTCGAAATGTATCTTGTGGAGACGGGGTGATTTTTTCCCCGAATGGCGGGGCTGGACGGGGACGGGGATCATATCCCCCACCCTGTGGGGATCTTCTCCCCGTTTTCTGTAGGGCTCCGAATTTTATATATATATATTTATATATTTTTTTTAATATACAAATTCAAAACTCTATTTCTTATTTGTTTCTAAGTGAATTGAAGTATTTTTGAAAATTATGAAAATTAATGAAATGTAATATTTTTGTTTAACTTAGCTTGATTAATTATGTTTTACCTTTTTGATCATTTTTTATGTTTTTGTTTTGATATTTTAGCTATTTATAATTATATGAATTATTTTTATATATTATAATTTTTTTTATTAAAAATAAATAAAATGGTGGGGCATGAAACGTCCTCACGGGTGGCGGCAGGGGGAAATTTTTTCCAGCGAGGAAGACGATTCCCCGCGAACACGGGAATGAGAATTACTCCCCGATCCCGCAACAACCCGTTGCCATTCCTAGGTATGGACCTCACATGTAATAATTGTATTTATGTTAAAAGGTGATTTTATTCATATATACAATATTTTTTTCTAAAGCCATGATATACTTAATTTCTCTGTTGCACCTTTTTTTTTTTTATTATCACAATCATTATATTACTCATATTTCCACCTCCTTCATCATCCCAACTATCAACCCCTCTACCAAAACAATATATACATGTATATATTCAATTTTCATTCTTTCATAAATTATGACTTCGACGATTTATCACTCAATACTTAAGTTGAACGCATAATTTTTTTTCATCTCCATACATTTTATTTGAAGCCATTTTCAATTTAGATTTTTCAAAAAAAAAAAAAAAATTTCATACAACCATGATTGTATTTTTCTCTATATTTCAATGTTTGATTAAATTTTATTTTATAAATACATAAAATTTTCTAAAAAAGTATTATGTCCTAAATGTGGAAATGATTTTCTTGACATTGATGAAGATAAAAAAAAAATGATTGTAAAAGAAATTATGTTATTATGATATTATTTATTTTAGTGAAATTTTTTGAGATATTTTAAGATTTTTTTTAAGAGGAATTGAATGACTGATCTGATAATTTTGAATAATTTTTCAAAAATAAAATTTGGAGTTTTGATGATAATGCATAAAATTTATATATGTGATGTTTAAGATTAAATAAAATAATGGTGGTTGAGGGTTGTAAAAAGAAAAAAAAATATAAGATTAAAATGAAAAATTTAAATATATCATGATTATATAGATAAATATTATGATTATAAATAAAATTACTTTATAAAGGGGGAAGAAAAAATTGAGTTATAGTTAACTCTCTACTCTCCACATCATCATTTCATTAACTATAATTCATATTTTTTAACTTTTCCAACCATATCATTGATTAAACATTATTTAAATAACTACAATCAAATCATATTTTTATCCAAAAAATTTAATATTTAATTTGAGAATTAAAATTCTAAAATAATTTTATATTTATTGTCATATGAATAAAATAAATATCAATTTTTTAAAATTTATATTTTTTTCAATATATTGTAGAAAAATCTTTTAAATTTATGAATATTCGAAAAAATCAATTTTATCATAGTTTTTGTCTCAAAAAATGAAAATTAAAAACTTAAAAAAAATGAATATCCAGAAACAATTTTGAATAATAAAATATTAAAATACAAAGCAATTTTGAAAAATTAGGCAAAGGAAAAAAATAAAAGAAAAGGATTAAAAGTGTGCATATGGGCTACAGTACGCGCCTGTATTGCACGCTCTAATCACAACCATGCGTTTCTAAATGTGTTTTTTTTTTTTTTTTTGAGTTCACTATCCTAAACCAACCATCACTCCCGGTTTATAACACATTTTTTTAAAGAGAAAATGACTCAAATTACCACAATTGCTTATATTTATACTTAAAATACCACAAAATATAAGAATTAGTTCCCATCTACCACAATTTCTTATAATTATGCCCCAAATACCATAATTATTTAAAATGTCAAATGTGTAAGTCATGATGAGACATGACTGTTGGGTTTGTCAGAACATTTCTCAATATATTAATGTTTTTACAGTACGATAATCAGTCCTTACATTCAATTGTTTCATAAAATTTAAGGTCAGTTTTAACTTAATTTTGTGTAGGATTTTTTATTGTTATTTTAATGTTTTTAGTCCTACACAAAAATACACATCTCATTAATTTAATTGTTTATTAATATAGTGCAAGACTTACACAAAAATATACAAACATATAAATAATAAGGGCTTACACGAAATTAAATTAATTTCGTATTTTTTTTCCTTACAAAAAAAAATGCTTACACGAAATTAATTTCGTGTAAAGGACAAAAAATACGAAATTAAATTAATTTCGTGTAAGCATTTTTTTTTCCTTTACACAATATTTAATTTCGTGTAAGTCTTTATTATTTGTGTATTTATGTGTAAAACTTGTACTATTTTAAATAAATAATTAAATAATAAGATGTGTATTTTCGTGTAAAACTAAAAATATTAAAATAACAATAAAAAATCCTACATAAAATTAAGTTAAAACTGACCTTAAATTTCGTGTAACAATAGAATGTAAAAATTGATTATCGTATTGTAAAAACATTAATATATTGAAAAATGTCACTGACAAACCCTACAGTTATGTCCTATCATGACTTACACATTTAACATTTTAAAAAATTATGGTATTTGAGGTATAATTATAAATAATTGTGGTAGATGGAAACTAATTGTTGGGATATTTCCAACATTCTATCTTGGGTCGGAGCTTAAATAGGTGTGGGGTACGGCTCTGCCAAATTCGAATCTGTGAGCGCAAAACTACATTAATATAAGACATTAAAGTTGCGTCCTATATCTATTGGATATCCTTTTGGTGTAACGGTAATGCGCTTGATGGTCCAACACTAATCTTTATATTTTGTAGTATTTTGGACACAACTATAAATAATTATAGTAATTGGAATCATTTTTTTTTTTTTTAAATTTTCTATAATGCAAATATGGTTATAGTTATCTAATTATAATCCAAATAAATCCTCTCCTGTAGGTGCTCGAATACATTTAAAAAGCTCTAAGACTCGTCAACGTGTCGAGTTCCCATTGGTCCGTATCCAAAACTCAGGGTGACACATAATTTAAATATCACGGTAATAATTTCCAAAGGAAGAGCAAAATCCTCGTCCTTCCATTTCTGACGCGGCCATTGTCCTTTCCCTCTTTCTCCTTCTCTTCTCTACCACCGCCTTTTTCCTCATTGATTACAGTATAATCAGTTGAGGTGATTAATTTAATTTCATTTAATTAACCTCTATAGTAATTACTCTGATCTTTGAGTTATTGTTGTAAATGATTGCTATCACTTCAATTTTCGGCATATTTATTGATTGGTGAGAGATTTGTAGGTGGTCAACTGCTGTAGATGACTAGTCAAGGAGGACCGTCGTCGAGGAGAAGCGTGACGTTGACCAGGAGGAAATCCGTCGCAGATAACGGCGCCGGCGCCGGAGGAGTTGGGAATCCTGCCTCTCGCAAATCTATGTCCGCTGCACCTCGCTCTTTGTAAGCTATATATGTTTTCTAAGAGTTTATTAGGCGCGTTTCAATTCCTTAATCAAGTAAATGGATTTTTAAATTGCATTTCTGAGATGTTAGTTGTGGATATTTCAGATAGTTGGAAGCTGTTCTGCGATTTAGACATCCGAGTTCCAAGTAGATGCTTGTATTGTTGTTTGGTATTAGATGGACTTTCGTGTGCTTGAGTTTTCTTTTGTTCCAGCAATTATCTTAAAATGGAATTTGGAGTAACATCTCATGAAGCAATTGAAACTTTAGTATATCACATTTGAGTGCATAACAAGCAATTTGTTGATTAGGCCTCCTATGTTGACCATTGCTGAAAGCAAGAGGCTAAAAGGTATGAGGAAGAAAATTATATGTTAGATAAATCGAAGATATAATGTTGCAATTGAAAATAATAAGTTATATCAGTAAGTGGTAAGCCTGCTTATCTTATGAGAGATATTGAACTTCAAGGAAATACCGACATTTCCAAACTCTTTGGTTCCTTTTTCAGTTTGTATCAAATTATGTTTTGGTCATTGAAGCTGATATTGTGAAACTTGTGAAGTTATTTGATACAGTTTTCTGTTTGTTGAGAAATTCACCTTACTACATTCTAATAAATAATCTCTGATGAACTCACCCCTCAATAATTATTAAATGGCTTTACTTAAAACTTGTCTTCTACTTCATAATTTTTATTTTCACATCAATAATTATGTCTTTACAAGCTCCTAACTTTTGTTGAATTTAGTATTTAGATTATAAGCAATAAGTTAGATTTCCATCAGGGCTCCAAGTGAAGTTTAGCGCTGTTGTGGTAGGACACTAAGCTTGACTTTGTTCACACAAGAATTCATGTACTCACTATCTTATATAGAAAACATTTGCATTTATTGATGGATCATCAATATGTTATTTATTTGTACATACATATATCGGCAGTTACAATTAATTCTTGATAGAAGACACTCAGAAAACATTTGAGGATTTCTATAACTAACACCCTTTATCGCAATATACTACCATTTCATTTGAGCATCGGTTTCTCTCATACTTGTGGCAGGGGACTGATAGGGGAAAGAACAGTCAAGCGATTGCGGCTATCAAAAGCATTGACAATACCTGAAACTACTTCTATTATTGAAGCTTGTCGTCGGATGGCTGCGCGTAGGGTTGATGCTTTATTGCTAACTGATTCAAATGCATTATTGTGTGGAATTCTCACGGATAAGGTACAGATTTGATGACACATATGAGATCAGAAGCAAGTGGAAGTCTACATGCAATTCCCTAAATTGCTTACTTTCATTTCTATTTTTGAAATCATGAATGTTGTTATAAAAATTCCCATCTTCTCATTAAAGGATATAGCTGCAAGAGTCATTGCTCGTGAGGTTAATATTGAGGAAACTCCTGTGTCCAAAGTCATGACAAGGAACCCTGTGTTTGTACTTTCCGACTCTCTTGCTGTTGAAGCCTTGCAAAAAATGGTTCAAGGTCTGTTTTATGTCAAATGACGTGCTTTGAGTGTTCTACAAATCTAATTTCGAGTCTAGATTATTCACCATGTTTACATCACATTCTTTTCCCAGGAAAGTTTAGACATTTACCAGTGATTGAAAATGGAGAGGTGATTGCTTTACTTGACATAGCGAAATGTCTGTATGATGCCATTGCTCGTTTGGAGAGGGCAGCTGAGAAGGGAAAGGCCATTGCAGCTGCTGTTGAAGGTGTTGAGAAACACTGGGGGACGACTGTGACTGGTTGGTGCATGTGTTTTTCCATACAGTACTTTCTATTTTCATCTTGGAAAATTAGCTTTTACGTTTCTTATGTTTGCTCCGCATGGTAATTTTTTGTGTTATAGTTATCAGTCTCTTGGCCAACTTTTATGTTATCATAATCAAACATCTGGCCGTTTCAATTGATCCAGTTTTCACTTGTTGATATGTAGGCCCTAACACATTCATTGAGACACTTCGAGAGAGAATGTTTAGACCGTCCTTGTCCACTATAATCTCGGAGAACTCAAAGTAGGTAATATCTTCACTTTGCTATTGGTTCTAAGAATCTTATGGCCATAGTATTATTATTGTCACAAGTAGGATGTTGCAACTAACCTAAGTGGTTTCTTAGGATTGTTACAGTTGATCCAAGTGACACAGTGCTTGTAGCTGCAAAGAAAATGCTTGAAGTTCGAACAAGCTCTGCCATTGTAACAGTAGATAACAAACCACGAGGAATTCTAACGTGAGCTCTTTTTCATGTTAGAAATGTATTTGATGATGGCTAAGTTTACCAGCCATAATTTACGTCAATTTTGAATATTTACTTATGTGCCTTCTATTTTTTCTTAGTTCAAAAGACATGCTGATGAGGGTCATAGCTCAAGATCTTCCTCCAGAATCTACTCTGGTGGAGAAGGTAAACTTCCCTGTTCTTTCTCCTCTTCAATGGTTTCCTCATCCATTTTCATTACTAGAGCTGAATGGGACAGTAATTTGACTTCTAGCTTCGTTTTTTTTTTTTTCAAAACAATTCTCCAGGTGATGACACCAAATCCAGAATGTGCAACAGTTGATACACCTATTGTTGATGCACTTCATACCATGCATGATGGCAAATTTTTGCACCTTCCAGTGGTTGATAAAGGTAGATATCCCTCCATAACGTGTTATATCATTTTTTTTAATGTCTTGAGGATTATCGATTCCCTCTAATCTTGTATAACAATGACAGATGGAATGGCTGTAGCTGTTGTCGATGTGCTTCATATAACTCATGCTGCTGTAGCCACAGTAAGTTATAATCCATAGGCGTGGTTGTCTGGTATTATGATTGAGTTATATGTTGTCATCTTATTTGTGTGGTAATAGTGGCCATGAAGACTGCAACAGATAGCAGTATGACCATGAAATCATAAGTTAAATATGAACATCAGTTTATATTTTGGAGATGGTAACATATCCACGATATCATGAGTACTAACTTCAGAATATGAGTTTGTGACGTGTAGCTAACCTTGTCAATGTTGCTCATGAAATACACAATTTCATATGTTGATAGTATTCATACTTGAGCCTCAATAATAACATTCATGTGACATTGCTGCAACAATCTTACAAGTCTTTGCCTAATAATATTAGGAGACAACTTTCAGGGAGATTAGCTAGAACTTTATAGTTGGATTTTCTTGTTCTTTTGTTTTCTTTGAAAATTGTAGGTTTTAATTAGTTGCCCTTTTACAGGTTGGGAGTACTGCAGGAGTCAGTAGTGAGTCTGCAAACACTATGATGCAAAAGTTCTGGGATTCTGCAATGGAATTAACTCCAGATGATGAGGATGATTCTCGGAGGTTTGTTCACCTTACTGTTAAACTATCATTCTTGATTTGTTTCTATCTTATAATTTCTGATGATATCTCAGTGAGAGTTCCTTGAAGTTGCCTTCTGATGGAGGAGAAACTGGTCGATCTCTACCTTATCCTACTTCCATCTCCTCCAGTGCTTTTGCTTTCAAGATTCAAGATGGAAAAGGAAGGATGCATAGATTTTTATGTGGTACATTTCCAATCTGCTTCTTTTCTGAACTATAATTTCGGAAGTTGTCCTAGTGCCCATTTGTTTGATTTCTGCTTCTTTGAAAAATATACACATATATGTATAATAAGTATTCATATTGTATGTGTTGTACGTACATGTTAAATGATATTACTCAATCAGTTAAAATGAGGAAAACTTCATTTTGTACATTTAAACATCTCAGTTATCTGTCATACAAATAAGTGACATTCTGCAGCATCTGTCTTGACTCTTGTGTTGCTAAATTGTATGTAGGTACACAGAATTTGACAGACCTTATAACTGCAATCGTTCAGAGGATAGGGGATGATATTGATCGTCACTATCTTCCACAAATTCTGGTAGTGCCCTCTCGACTCTACCTATCCATCGTAGTTTCCATATTTTTCCATATCTCATTATTGTAAATATCCACCATTATCTAGTATGAAGATGAAGACAAGGACAAGGTTGTACTTGCATCAGATAGTGATCTTCAAGCAGCTGTAGACCATGCTAGGCTGGCTGGTTGGAAGGTTAGTATATATTTATTCTATTGGCAAGTAACTTTTGAATTTGCATTCATTCGCCATTTATTGCAACGTACAGGGATTGAAATTGCATTTAGACTACTCAGAAACAGCTCGTCCTTCTCCCCCGAGGGGATCAAACTCGGCAAGTGTGGAATATGCTCATGCAGATGCATGGGCTTCTGCATATAGCACCGTTGCAGCTGGGGCTGCATTAGTTGCGGGTTTAAGTGTATTAGCATTCTTGAAACGATCTGGGAATTGATCGAAGATTTTGAGACAAGCATGTGGGATATGGAAGGGGTTCGGTGTGCTGTGTTTGAGTTGGATTTGTGGGGATGTATATAAAGACAAGAGAAAGACATACAGGTAGAAAGTTGGTTCCCATATGAAAGAAACTATGTGGTGTTGGTGATTATGACGAAAATGTGACTTCATCGTTGTCGAATAGAGGATCTCACGTGTTAGGTTTTTTGGATGTTCTCCCTTACGCCATTATAATAACTACTTTCGGACCAGCCTATTACTTCTTAGGCATTGGCATATTCCTATATTTGAATAATTTGTAATAAACACGAAAATCTTGAATCATGGATGGTATCACAAACTGTCATCCAATGTTGCTTTTGAAAGTTAGGTTTTTCATTGTTGAAACCATGTTCAATCTCTCTCTCTCTCTCTCTCTCTGAGATGCAATTGTGGATTTTGAATTTGCAATGAATACTTTTATGGGGAGACAAGATAATTATGTGTCCTAACTGTTTCTAATGTATATGGTGTTGCAGTAAAAGATGAATAACAAATATTGCCATTCTTTCAAGGTCAGTTGGATGATTATAAAAATGTTGAATACAAAATTCTTTTCCAATACAAAATAACAGTAATCATATGACAAAACAAGGCAGGCATTTGAGTAATTTTATTTCATATTCATTAATTACGTACAAGGATATGGTGTGAAAAGCAGGAGCCGCAATTTCTAATGAAATAAAAATGAGGATTGTACTATCAATATAGGTATAAAATGGAACCAGATCATAAGAAAACTTTGCCTGTTGCATGATTTTCCAAGACAATATGCATCACAATCAACAAAAATCCAAAGATCCTGCCACATGAAACCATAAATGTGGTTATAAATAGATATGCAATTCAGCCAAAAGTCTCAAACAAAAGGTGAAATTACGTTCTTCTCCTCATCCATATCTCTTGTTTAATTTCACCCCCTCATTCAAACACTATGTAACATTTTGATCAGCTTCCAACAAACCTCTTTTTTTGAGCAGCTTCTTTAAAAGTAATACATTGTCTATCATTCACTGTCAACAAAAATTCAAATGATGTTGGTCCTTTTACATGATTCGTGAGTTGAGATAGTATCTTTCTCCTTCTACTGGATTTGCAGCACGTATACATCCAATCACACCTCCTTTCTTTCTTTCCTTCCAACATTTTCTTTGTTTATCCCATACATAATGTTCAGGAAATTCTCAGTAAAAATATTTTTGTGCTTGTTCACTTATACGACACATTTCAAAATACACAGTGAGCATTGTTTTGGAAGTATGATCACATGTCAAAATATTTTCTAAATTTTGATTTGCCCAATAAGTTACGCTCTGTTGGTTAGGTAGATGTAATTGCAAGTTGATAACTGGTGGAGATATTTCATATAAATTGAATTCAAAACTTCTCCACATTGCTTCTTGAGCAGAGATCCACCGAGCATCTTGAAATTATTTGATTTCATCAATCGTATCCTTATCATGGTTTTGAGTTATGTTAATTGCTACTTGGTCATGACCTTTGTAGATATATTTGTACAGATACTTCACAGCTGGCACTCCGGAACATATCTCAACATTGATATGACAATTATATCTACTTAAGAGATATGGATTGTATGGTACTACCCGTTGATTGCCAAGTTGGGCATTACGTACATTTACAACAATGCCTGTTTTTCTTCTTTCGTAAATATGATATCCATCTTTATCTTGAATGGTGAATTCACAATATGCTCGTGGGTAGTGATATTTATATTTTCCTTTTGACATACATGAATTTTTAGGATTTTTGTCACCACACGGCCCATGAATCATATGTCTTTTTACTAATTCATACAATTCTTGAAAACTTTCTTTATCTGTAGGAAGTTCGGCGCAGACAACTTTTTCATATTGCTCTAATGTATTGATTTTGTAATCAGACTTCAAAATTATGAGTATGTGAGCATGTGGCAATCCTCTCTTTTGAAATTCTATGACATAAACATATGCAGCAATCTCCAAATATTTGCTTCTTAAATAATTGATCTTTCAAATCTTAAAGTTTTGTTCGAAATACTCTTGAGATCAAATCAAGTCGATCTTGAGGTGTTTGACCTTTGTACAATTTTTCTTTTATTTCCTTCCACTCTGGGTTGCAAGTCATTGTAATAAATTGATCTGGTTTTCCAAATCTATGTACCAATGCTAATGTATCAAGATATTTTTGTCGCATATCTCTTGGTCCACCAATAAATATTGATGGAAGAACAATTCTTTTTCCAATTTCACCACCTCTGGTTTCTCCTTTGGAGACAATATCCATAATTCTTTGATATAACTCAGCTCGCATATCGGTTTGGTGTCGTCGAAAATAATCCAATCTTATTATTTCTAATTTTATATAATTATCTACTACATATTGTTGTAACAGTCTTCCGGCACGTAAAAGAGTTGATTTATTTGAATTTCTAATTTAATGTTTGTAGCAATAATATTCTCTACCTGAAACATTTTTTTCATTTTCTTTCTGAGCAACTGTCAAATTTACACAACATAATTAGTTCTTCAAATTATTAATTAAAAATTACTAAGATATAAAGAAATGAATTGTACCTTGTTGTTCTTGAGAAATGATGTGTTTTACCGTATTAAAAAGTTAGTCTAAAAATTTCAGATTGTTTCCCGTAAGGCCGTAATATATGGATTTTACTGCTTACAACCTACAAACGTTTATATTGAAAATTTTAGGTTAAATGCATATCACATGCCCTGCTCACTCTCTCTCTCTCTCTCTCTCTCTCTCTCTCTCTCTCTCTCAGCATCAATTTCTTCAAGAGAAAGGCTGAAACAAACATTCCAGTGGAAATAGAACAAAGGACAATGTATGGAACAAGGAGAATAAAATTAAAGAGGCTGAGTTCCGTAATTTTCAACTGATTTACAAACCAAATGTGTAGAAGTTGGAAAAAAAAAATTCCCCAACTAACATATAACACAAGAAAAACAACATGCGATACATCAATCTGCAAAATTTGCACCAGGTAATCTATTAAAGAGCTGGAAAATAGTAATCCTTATCTGTAGTGAGTGAACCCTCTCTAATATGCTTAAATTTTAACGAATAGACGAATAGAAAAATAACGTGTATAAAACAAAATGAGGGCAATAGGTGAGAAAACTTCAGCCACGCCTCGCAACGTACCCAAATGGAAACCAACCAGCTTTGCCTTTGCACTCACCTTCAGCCCAGCCGTTGTTTGAAACCTTGAAAGGCAGCAGAAGAAAATTCGTATTGTTTTATCACAAGTCATGCATATTAAACATGGGAAACAGCTAGCTATTTGAAAGTACATGAAAATAGACACATAAACTTTGATAATAACCAATAATTTCCTCACGCGGACATCAAATAAAATAAAGAATAGAGGGAAGAATAGGTCTGATATAGAAAGTGCAATTTAAATTTTGATGTGGAAGAATAAACAAAAGCTAGCTATTGGCCCAAATAATTGATACTTAACAAAGACTGGCAAACCTTTCTAATGACGATGTAGTCTCCAACTGACAAATTAAGCTCCACATCAGATTCAGCTTGATATGAATACATGGCCTGTTGTATTAGCAAACATATAGGATGGATTAAACAACTATCATCATCAAGCCAAGCCAAGCCAAGTGGCTTGAGTGATACTTTCACTGTCATACCACCACCTTAGCAAGCTACTTACCTCCCCAAGGAAGTACCCCATGCTTCCATTCTGCACAGGGACACTATTTATTTCCTCATATGAAGGAGGTGCAGGCATGCTTGGAGTTGGAGCTTCAATTCTATGGTGCTCAGACAACATCTGTACAAATCATAAATTGATCAAACATATAAAACAGAATCTTCGAGCATAACAAGACAACATATATAGGTTTGATAAGACAGATCCAAACATTGCACCTACCTCGCCTTCTAGCGGATCAAGTATTTGAAGAACTCGCTGCGGCGCAGCATAGTAACGCGGAAGCATGGGGTCCACCACACCGGAAGACGACGACGCCCCATAGATGACTTGCCTCTCGTTCATCAGAAGCATCATCATCGAGTTCTGGTTCAACAGATCAACGGCGCCGGCGGGGTAGCACATCGGCGGTGGGGAGTAGAATCTCGCGTGGGCCATCGAGTTGATATTGTCAACCCTAGTTTTCACGTACTCGGCCTTGTTGCCGAGCGCGGCTACGAAATCCCGTAATTGCCCCTCGGACATGAAGTTGAGAAGCTCGAGCCATGTGGGATACTTGGCCTCCATGTTCTTCTTGCGAAGCTTCGAGACCTCGTCCTCGATCTTCCTCCGCCGCTCATGGAAGAAATCAAACAGCCCGAATGTCTTGTTGCCGGAGTCCTTGTTCTTGGCCTTATAGATGTCGATGATCCGACGGACCTCGTCGGGGTTGTGGGGCCAGATCGTGGGCTTTTCGGGGTGGGGCCCGTAAATAATCATACACGCATCCACATCACAGAGAGTGGTGAACTCGTACATTTTGCGGATTAGGCCCTCCTTTCTTTTCTTGAAGGTTATGTTTCTTGATTTCTCCTTGCTTATCAGTTCCATGCTCAGCTTCGCTCTCCCCATTTATGTCTCTATAATTAATGAGATGTGTATGTGTCAGTGTGTGTATATATGGTGATCCAATAATCTGCAAACCCACCGAAATCGCAGCCGGAAAATGGAGAAAGGAAACAAGTAAAGGCTTTCAGGCAAAGGAGAAGAAGAAGAAGAGGAACATACCTGTTGATTCACACAAGTCGAGTCTTGCCCTAACTTTTGGGTAGAAATTGAATGGGGAATATGAGCTTTATTAAGTAGAATTTAATTCAAGTTCATATTTTCACACACAGGCTCACCAGTTCATTGTCGAGTCTTACCCTAACTTTTGGGAATTAATTGTAACTTAAACTAAAAGAAAATTAGGCCCATGATGGGTTGTCTCAAAAATATATGCAGGCCTCCTAAGCTTACTTCAACTCATCTGCACAACTGGTAATTAACCCCTCTCTCTCTCTCTCTCATTCTAATTTATGTTTGCATGTTAAATGAGCTTTGTTTGTTGATGAGATATATATATATATATATATATATATATATATATTTTTTTTTTTTGGTGTGATGCAGATCAATTGGTCAAGCTGCGTAATATGTACTGCAAAGTATAAACTTGATGATGGTTTCTATTCTTTGGAGATTATATATGCTAATTATATAAAGATATTTACCCTTTTTTTTTCCCTTTTTTTTTTCAATGATGAATCATTGAATAAATAATTTGGGGATTGTTTTCCGATTAGATCTTAATGAAATGATAAACTTTCTTTTTATAGCTCGCGTCTGACTAACTTGAACTAATATCTCGATGGTTTATTATAAAGATAAAAATTCCTATGCAACTGATGCACAATCCTAAATTCGTGCAATTCGGATCCATTCTATCCGGTACGGTTCTCCATGTCATGCATTTCCACGCGTCTTAGAGGGGGCGCCACACACTTAGTTTATTTTCTGTATTTTTTGAAAAATTATGTATATTTTTTAACTATAACTTTCGTACTTTTATGTTATGACATTCATATCTTTACATTTTTTTAGATAAATATTAATATTTTTCATACATTTTAGTTAGGTTAGTCATATATTTAAGTTATATTAGATGTATTTTTATATATTACATAAATGTATAACTATATTAATATAAAAGTATAATTGTATAAGTAATATCACACAAATGTACGAGTAATATTAAGTAAAGACATATGTTTACAAATTGTGCTAACAATCTTTTTTTTTAAAATTAAAGTAATACATACAAATAATGATATTTGTATATAAAGATCATATTAATATAAAATAAATGTCACATTAATATAACATAAATATAACATGTGAATAATAAATATACTATGCATCAGTTGCAAATGAGACAAATTCTATTATAAATATTCTTGATTTCATAAGTTGGTGAGATAACAATTTCATAAAATATAAGAGAATATTTGTTATATATTAGCTGGGTCCATCTTGATCTTGGATAGATACACTTCAAATTACATTTGGATTTAGATTTACAAAATCATATTATCATACCAAATTGTATAATTGTTTTCTACAATTCTTAATAACATTCATTCATTCTATTTTGTATAACAAGTGTCCACAGCAACATAAAATAAACAGTCAATGTACAAAATCAGCTTCATTTTGATCAAGTGAAACGCCGGAGTTAACATGTTCTCCATATGATTAGTTATTTTACTAACTAATCGTCACTTTAATTAAATTATTAATGCATCTCAACTTTGATACACATGACCATCTATGTGATTGGTTTGATCACTATAATTAATTAATTGTAATCTCTAATTGATGATGATTTTAAAATTATTATTTCAAAATAATTTTCATTTTATATATTAAGTCATTATTCAATTTTTGAAACAGTGAGAATTATTTCCAAAATAAAAATACTTGAAATTTGACAATTGGTTAAAACGGAAAAAGATACGAAAGTTAATATTATATTGGTGAGATTCAAAATGTTGCTTAAATTTGTAAATTAAGTAAAATTTGTGATTTTTCCGTTAATTAACTCTAAAAAAAATATAAGTTGATATTTGTAATTTACTGGTCTGATCCATCTTAATTCTGGGTGGATATAGTTCAAATTAGATTTGGATTGAAACTTATAAAATCCTACAATATCAATTTTTTCTTTATTTTTACTATGATTCCTAATAATAGCATCACAATACGAAACTTTATTATCTGTTAATAAAATCCTAAGTAATTGTTGATTGATTAATTTCAAGTACCTAGATTAACAAGACAGTGTCATTTAAAACTCACTCTATCACATGTATCAAATAGGTAGAGATACATTCCTAATTTTACATTCATGCCCTTGTGTAATACATGCGGTGACCTACCTATGTCACGATAGAAGATGTACGCGTGAAAGTATATATTTATAATGGGATCAAGAAAACAATCTTTCCACATATAATGTGATTTTTTTCCTTATTAAAACTGAGTTTGAGAGAAAAATTACAGTTTGGAATTTTACACGTGAAAGTATGCATTTATAATGAGGATCAAGAAAATAATATTTCCATATATAAATAAATGAAATTTTTTTCCTTATTAAAACTGAGTTTGCTAAAATATTACCGTTTTGAAGTAAAACATGTGAAAGTACTTGTGCATTAATGATGAGATCAAGAAAACAATCTTTCCTCGTTCAAAAAAAAAAAAAAGAATCATAGAAACCCTAAAAATTAGTTTTATATTTATGATGAGGATCAACAAACAATCTTTCCAAATACAAAATATATATTCCATATTTCCATGTCAACTATAGAAACTCTAAAGTATCTATGTATTTAGTATTTATAAGGGTAATTTCTCTCAACACACCAAACTATTTAACCTTTTCGGACTTGACTCATTAAACTTTTTTTTTTTTTTTTAATTGGACATTATTATAAATTGTTGCACTTTATTTTTTCAACTCTCCAAGTTTTCAAAATATTCTTTAAAAAATAATTTATTTGAACTAGTATATTAAAATTATCAAAGTATTTTTTAAGAACTTCAAATTTATTTGAATTAATAAAATTAAAATTATAAAATATTTTTATTCAAGATATTATATTAAAATAAAAAATTCGAAGTATTTTATTCCAAGTAATAGAATTAAATTTTTAATTTGGAATTTTTAATTTTGATATTTCGAATAAATTGAAGATTAAATTAAACCTTTAAGGTTGGAGGGATATAATGCATTACCATTCTATAAGCAAAGTGATCCAATATATATAGTTAGGGAAATTGGGGAAACTAAAAGTACATCAATAAAAAAAGAAAAAGAAGACAATAATTGTGGTCACGGATCAAACATTCCCTAGAGGCTTTCTACCTTGACTTTCTATAGAATAATTAACCATTTTCAACTTTTAATGGTTTTTTTTTTTTTTTTGACTAATCACAATATATAAAAAAAATCAAATGCCAAAGAGAATTAAAGAAGGGGTCTTTGTTCCACCATCATTAGTTTATGATAACATATGCAGTCACATCATATGTATATTAACTAATGATTAATGTGCATTTGATATAATACATTTTTATTTCAATTGTTGGAATATATGAATATTACCTTATTAAGTGAATTTTTACCGACTTTTTGAACGGATTAAATTATAAGTTCTTTTTTGAAACCTGATTATGAGGTTATATACTTAAATTATGTAATCTATTTTATTATATTACGAACATAATTAGTATAATTTCAACTAAAATATGAAAAAATACAACTTTATTGTATTATGTATTCACACATCACATCATATCTTATTCACACTATTTATTTTTATAATTTTCATTTGTGTTTAAAGTCTACATCATATTTGAAAGTACCCATATAAGTACATAAAAATATAGGTATATTTGATGTTATATTTTATAATATTTAATATATATTATTTGTTAATTAATAATAACATATGATACATATGGTGGTGTATCGAAAATGATAAAATATTAATCATGAATTTTTTTTATATATCCATCAATAATTATAATCACATTCTAAATTATATAAAAAAAATAAATTATAATAAATATATTAAATAGAATATATTATGTATAGATATATATTAATATATTCACAATTCATACGTGATAGTGGTTGAGAACACTCCCTTTGAAATAAAAGTTCGATCGTAAAATGTAATAGAAGACTTTGGACGAAAATATTAACGCCAAAATCGATGAAATCTACATATAATTGTGAATTTAGGTTTGTGGGGCCATACCCTAAATTTAGAAATTATTATTGTCGGTGCATGAATCACGTGACTTTGATTTTAAATAACGAGATCCTAATCTTATTGGAAACAGGAAATTGAATCATATACTACTGTCTAAACATGGTAAATAAAAAAAATCAAAAATAAATATATGATTTAAAAAAAAATCAAAAAATAAAGCATTGTCATATCGACAAAAAGAGCAGTCTTTCTTATGAACCAGGATCATTGCATCTGGGTATGCGTGGATTGGTTCGATATTCTTTTTCTTTATTTATATAGAGTTTGAATGCAGACTTAAACATATGTGGATGTGTGAAAAACATAATCGAATTGAATCATCGATCAAATTATAAGGTTCTCAACTCGTACACTTGAGGCATGTAAATAATTGTTTGTTCACACCCTAAATTATACCCTAATTCCTAACTAAGGAAATTATTATCATATATTCATATCAACGAAAAAAAGAAAGGAATTAATTTATTCCGAAGTAAGAGTAAGACAATTACACATCATTATATGCATGGAAACAACGAAAAGCCACGTGTTCATGCATGGAAAGAGAGCTGGATTTTCTGAGTGTAGTATACAGTAGGACACGTCTCACCCCATTCACCCACTCATTCGCAATCTTTCCACATTTTTATTTCAATGTAACATTAAATTATTTACATTATTTAAATCATCTTTTATAAAATTCATTTATCGAATAATCTACTTTCTTTTTATAAATCAATTTGTATTAAAAGTTTCCGTTATTTTCAATCTTCTTCTCCGCATGTACAGTAATTATAAAATTTCATTTAACGTTTCCTAATTTTACTGCGTAGAAAATCTCGTGTGGTATATATGTTTGAATGTTTCAGCCCTTTTTGTCACAGTTGAGAGAATATAGTAAATATTGTTTTATTAAAATATTAAAATAATAGTTAATCACAAAGATGAACATTCTTATCTCAAGAATTCTGTTAACTCTCTGTTCTTCACTGTAACCTGTGAGCTCTGCATATTATACTGCCTGCATTTCCATCCACATACTACCTGACAAAATGATTTTCTTATTTATTTAATTTGATTCTCCACTCTTTTCACACACAACCAAAATCCCACTTAGAGTTGCAAAAGCAAGAAGCAATGGGAGCTGCCATTTTCCTGTTTTTTCTTACACTTTCTAGTGCTTTCCTGCTGACTCATGAGCAACAACCGATCAAAACAGTTGTGGTGTTAGTGTTGGAGAACCGATCATTCGACCACATGCTTGGGTGGATGAAGCAATCGGTGAATCCTTCCATCAATGGCGTCACTGGCGACGAGTGCAATTCGGTTTCTTCGAGTTCTAATGGCGGAAAAATCTGCTTTTCTGATGACGCTGAGTATGTGGATCTGGACCCTGGCCACTCGTTCGAAGATGTCGAGAGGCAGGTATTCGGATCTATGTCGATTCCTTCGATGTCTGGTTTTGTGGAGCAAGCATTGAGCATTTCCCCTAATTTATCTGAAATTGTTATGCGAGGATTCAGCCCTAGAAATGTGCCGATTTATGCTTCCTTAGTTAGCGAATTTGCTGTGTTTGATCGATGGTTTTGTTCGATTCCGGGCCCGACACAGCCCAATAGGCTGTTTGTTTACTCAGCAACTTCTCATGGATCTACATCCCATGTCACGAGGCAATTAGCAACAGGGTATCCACAAGAGACCATATTTGATTCACTTCATGAGAGTGGTCTGGATTTTGGGGTTTATTTTCAGAACATTCCCACCACATTGTTCTATAGGAATTTGAGGAAATTGAAGTATGTGTTTAAGTTCCATCAGTATGATCTGAAGTTCAAGAGAGATGCTAGGAATGGGAAGTTGCCCAACTTGACTGTGATTGAGCCTAGGTACTTTGATATTAAGGGATGGCCTGCAAACGATGATCATCCATCCCATGATGTCGCGAGTGGGCAGAGGTTAGTGAAGGAGGTTTACGAGGCGTTGAGGGCAAGCCCTCAGTGGAATGAGACCCTTTTTGTTATTACCTATGATGAGCATGGTGGATTCTATGATCATGTCCAAACACCCTATGTTGATATCCCGAATCCAGATGGAAATACTGGCCCTGCGCCTTATTTCTTTAAGTTTGATAGGCTTGGTGTTCGTGTGCCTACCATTATGATCTCTCCTTGGATCAAGAAAGGAACTGGTACACTTTTGTTCTATGTTGATAGTTTTTAGCTAATCTTGATGCTAATACTGTGTTAAGCATGATAATGTCTATTCATATTGCTAAATATTGAGACGTTTAGTCTAGGAATGATTTGGTTTTTTGATGATACTTTCATACTTCAGTTGAAGTGTCCTTATTTCTAGCATGATCAGATATGGTTTTTGATAATATTAGCCTTCAACTCTTGCTTTGTAGCAATTTCACTTTTATTCTTGATTGTAAGTCATATCAAGTGTTTATATTACATAGAGGCTTGTTTAGAGATACTTGAGTTTGTTTTTGTGTACAATAGAAAGTTTATATATTAAGGGGTTACATTCTGCTCAATTATGTTGCATTAGTGGCAAGATTTAATCTAGCTTTACTGGCTCATATAATTTGTTAGATCCTAACTTGTATACTTCTTTTTTTGTATATAGTGATGAGCAGGCCAAAAGGGCCTTCTCTAAATTCTGAGTACGAACACTCCTCAATCCCAGCAACCATAAAGAAGATATTCAACCTCTCGTCCCACTTCCTGACTCATAGAGACGCTTGGGCTGGCACTTTCGAGCATGTTTTCAGTGAATTGACCTCTCCAAGAACCGATTGCCCAGGTAACTAATACCATCCTCAACTTATAAGGCACTGAATGTTTTTCAATATCTGCATCATAGAGCATTCTTCTTAGTTTCTGAAATACTGCACTATTAAAGAACAAAAACTATTTGCAGAGGTTCTACCTGATGTGGCTCCTTTGAGGAGGAGCGGGGCGGACGAAAGCAGAGGGTTATCGGAGTTCCAAGGCGAGGTGGTGCAATTGGCGGCTGTTCTGAACGGCGATCATTTGTTAAGCAGCTTCCCAGATGAGATGGGGAAGAAGATGAACGTAAAGGAAGCACATGAATACGTAAGAGGTGCCGTTTCAAGGTTCATAAGAGCGAGCAAAGAGGCTACCAAGTTGGGAGCAGATCCGTCTGCCATTGTGGACATGCGATCATCTCTCACGACTAGATCCTCCTCTACACACAACTAATTAAGTTCTATCTATCGTGCTCGAGGTTTCCTGCCATTGTTTTTGTGTGCATAGAGTAATTTTTTTGGTCAAGTAGTTGTCATTGCATTTAGGATAGAGTGAGAGTTTGTTTGCACATAAGGTAGAGATGTTAGATGAAATCCAGCAATATGGAATATCTAATTCCTGCTGTGGCGAACATTGTGAGGTTTCAAGTTTGATCTATGGATAGCACTTGATTTTGAAGTGTTGAATTATTCTTCTTCTTCTTTTTTGTTTTTTTCCAAGCAAGCATATTTCCTTTAGTGCTGAAGATTATTGAAGGGCTATAATAGGTGGAAATAAGGTGATGTTACATGGTAACAATGCTTGAAATTATTTATTTATTAATTTTTTGATAATTAAGTTTTATATATGTTCTACCTAACGTTGGAGTTAAACTTGTTGGTCTTTATATAATATGGTTGTAATCCTTCAACATTCCAATTAATATTGATTGTTGGATATTGTTCTACTTCTACCCACGTTCGAATTAATATTCTTAGTCCCAGGTTGTAATCATTTTTTTTCCGTCGCTCGGGAGTTCGATATATTTATTGGCATTATAGAAAAGAAAAAAAAAAAAACCATGTAATTGTATTATTTGATTTCCTTATTACAATTGCATTTCATTTTCTATTTAATTGAACTACAGTTGTGATTCAGTATTTTAAAAGTACAAGCATAGATAATCACGTGGAGGTCAATTTTTTATTTTTTCTGTTATATTTTTTTTGGTTCATTTAGATATATAAATATTAAATTACTATTATGATTTTAAACAACAACAATCTTTAATAAGGATATATGATCTATATTAAATTAGACTTCTATTATAATAGAGTTCTAATCATAATATTATTTTATAGGATTTTAAATTATTATTTAAATATAAAAATTCTAAATTATTATTATAACTTTAAATAATAATTTTTAATAAGAATATATTAGACAATTCAAATTTTATAAAAAATATTTACACTTTTATATTAATAATAATAGATGCTAGATAAGTGATAATAGATGGTAGATATATTATACGACCTTACTTTATACACCATGTGGGTGAATGAGAATTCGGATTAAGATGTTACATAGTTTGGAAAAGAGATCTCTGATGTGATTTTATTGATTACCGTATTAATTTCACTATCCGCAAGACTTATTTTAGATTGTAGGTCCAAGATTTAAACATGAAGACCTAAAAATTTTAACGTAATATTTATTATGAAATAAAATAAATTATTAATAAAAATTACATAAACTAATATCTAAACAAGTCCAAACTCACAAATCTCATTTAGCAATCTTAAATATAAATTATATCCAATATCGCGATAATTTTTTTTCTTAATTTTAGGAATAAAACAGAGAATTTAAAACTATAGTGAGAATATTCACAACTGAGAATAAAAATCACTCTAATATATTAACACGACTTTCAGTCTAAGAAGCGCGACTTTGGTTAAGCAGAGAAAGCAGTTTGAAAGCAACTGAAAAAACTAACAAGATTCCTCTTCAGTCTTCACTTTCTAATTTCAATCATTTTTCCAAATCTAAACATGATAATGTTGGGTCACCTTCTCCATCACATCTCCCCTGTTTTTCCTCTCTCTAAACCAATCCCTAGATTCAATTTCAATTTCACTGTTGATTGTAGCTGTAGCCAGAATTATTCTGTTAATAATCATTCAAAACCCACCATTTTGTCGAAAAACCTAATCTCCCTCGCAATCGCTCTCGCCATTGCTGCTCCACTCCCTTCTTCAGCAATCCCTTCTCTCACTTCCAAACCTCCTTCACTTCCTTCAACAGCAACGACTCCGTTTTCACAGGCCCAGAATTTGCCTACTGGTTTGGAAAATGGGTACTCTCTCTCTCTCTCTCTCTCTCTCTCTCTCTCTCCCCCTCTCTCTCTCCCTCTCTCTCTACCTCCCCCCCCCAGGGTTACAAAATGTGGTTTTACAGTCTTCTTAGTGAGTTTTAGTTTGTGGAAAAGATGGGCTCACTACCTGCCTACTTTCTTTGGTAGGAGCAATGTATCCAAGGTGTTTGATGAAATTCATCTCTGTTTTTATCAGAAATCTTGGTGATTAGGTTTTCAAATCCTTCTTTGATCAGATTGTTTTGTATAATTTGATTGTGATTTTCTCCAGAAATAGTTAGGTCACTTATCGCGATGGTCTTGGCGTAGAGCTAGGCTCCCAGATTGTTTTGCTCATTATGAAGTTTCCCTTTTGGAGTAAAGTATGCTGTCTTTCCTTGATAACATATGCGATTTCGAATCAAATGGAATTTACTGAAACTCATGTGAATTTCATTATTGTGGTTTAACATAGTATTCCTTGTGCATAAGAACTGAATTTTGAGTTTCCTAGAACGACGAGGTTTAACTTATAGCATTCTTTGTTAGAACTAGATGCATAGTTTGTAATATGTACAGTCATTGCAGAAAAATCAGACCTTGTCCTTCGATTAATCCTAGCTGTATATCGAGCAATCCCAAGTCATCAAATTTTGCCTTTCCATGGATGATATTAGGGTATTCTCCAAATAATGCCACAATTCAGGTTAGTTACTCTGTCTTTAGTGTCTTTGCTTTTGATTTGAAGGGACTAATATACTGACTACTCTCTGGTATCAGCAATTGCAAGATGCACTGTTAAAAACTCAGAAGAATGTCAAGATTCAGCCTGTTGAAGATACACCTAGTGGTGAGTAAATATGATTTTGGCATATCTAGAAAATGCAAAGTAGATGCATATCTACAAGTATTAATGAATCCACCTTGATGAATGGCTTAGAGAAAGGTAACCTCAATCACATGCAACACTTAATAAGTTCAAAAGCTTCAAAAAAAAAAAGTCCATTTATAAAGCCAAACTGAAAAATTGGTCTTTATGACTCATTGTAGATATTTCCTTTTTTCTTTCTAAATCACAATTTTAAACATTCAAGTTTCTAAAATCATGCTCTGGAACAAACGGAAAGGAGGAAATGTGTACAGGGTTTGAACTCCTGATTCGAGCATTACTTATCATAGACATGTTTGTATGAAGACTTGTTGAAATGGACTGTGAGTTATACTGTCCATTTGATGATTCGTGTAAGTTTTGCAAAAAACTGGAACGGATATTAATGCTACAAGTTATGTCCAATATTCTCAAGGATTACCTTTTCTTTTCCAATTTACCCCTTGTGGACTCTTTATGGAAAAAGGAAAATGGTGCAGGCCAATATTTGCAAGCTGAGGTGGACGGAGGATTTGGTCGGAGAGACGTTCTGGAGTTTCTGGTAAAAGAAGATGTTGTTTCATTTAGAGCTATGGCGACAAAAGTTACATATGTGTATCCGTTTACTACAGCCTTAGGGGACTCAAAAGGCGAGGAAGAAAGATTAAAGCAGATCATCAACGAGTTAGGGTGGTACGCTCCGAGTTTTGATTCCATGGATTAGAGTATTGCAATCCAGATTAATCTACTGAATTCTTCCTTCTTTTGTGTAAATTCTTGGCTGTTCATTTTTCATGCAAAGGCAGTTGTACTCCTAATGAATGTGCCTTTCTTTCAATGGCAAAGTGTTGGTGCTCACACACATGTACAAGAAGGAATTTAAGACAATGTCACACATTAGATCAACTTGTCTCATCATATTCAAGTCTTTTAACATGAAGTTGACGTCTAAAGTATTAAAAGGCCTAATAACAAAAATAATCTAACATTCCTTTTTTTATTTTTTTTATTTATTATTATTATTATTATTATTATTATTATTATTATTATTATTATTATTATTATTATTATCCATTGAATTTAGCAAAATGAAAAAAAAAAAATCATTATATTGCAAAGACCACAATTCTATTTTCCAACTATCAGAGTCCACGTAAGAAAAAGAAAAAAGGAAATTAAATGTCAAATTGCAAAAAAAAAAAAAAAGTCCCCACAATTTCAAAAATAGCATTTAAATATTGTTTTTTTATAGTAAGAAAAAATCACAATTTTAATTCACCGTTGTCAAATTAGAGTTCTTTTTGGACGATCTATGCCATGTGTCCAGCTAAATAGCAAGATCTCACGTAAGTCATGTAATTGTGATTTATTTTTCCTCAAATGTAACAATGGTTTTAGTTTATAATTTAATTGAAATGACATCTTTTCGATGATTTTAGTTTATAATTTAATTGAAATGATATTTTTTTGATGTGTAGATTTACGAGATTTACGTTTTTTTTAAAACAATTATGTGGCATATATAACGTTGAACGTGACTAATTAGTCGAATACATTGACTTATATTGCATGAAAATAGAATTGTTATTCGAACTATAACAATGAATAAAAATTGTGGATTTTTTTTATTAATTAAAAAAAAGGATAAGATTATAATTTCTTTGTGTAATTTGACCTTCAACATTTTTATTTTTTATATACATTTTTCATGTAGCATCTGATCTAGTGCTTATACCGAACTTGTAAACTTTGATCGTTTGAAAATAGAATTGTGGTTTGAAATGCAAGTATTGATGAAAATATCAAATATCTGAAAAACGTTATGAAAATACCCTTTTATTAACTTTGGAAAAATTGATATCAAATAACATTATTTCAAAATTTTAATTAAATTATTAACCATTGTCGTCAATAGAAAAAAATTATTGGGCATTCTATTTAAAAATTTCGTTAACTATTCAACAGCTGTAAATGTATCTGAGTAGCCAACTAATTGTGAGAGCTTACCTTGTATTATGGTTGACATTTAAGAAATGTTTGTCTTTATTATCCCCTATTGTCTTGCATTAATAAATTTGGTGAAAGGGGAAGTGGATTTGGATGACCATTTGAAATTGTTGCGACCATAATAAATGAAAAGTTTTGTGTCCAAATTAGGATATTGCTATCAATTAATATCTGTAATCTCTACATAAAATTTCTATAAATCTATAAGGTACATTATTGACTTATACCTCATCAATTTCATTCTAATCCTCTAGAGAAAACACGATACCAAACATATAATAAAAAGAAAAAAAAACCATTCAATAAATAAGAGCTTTCCGTATTCAAAATGAAGCAATAAAAAAAAAAAAATCTATACCTCAAAATAATGATGTCATATAAATAATAAAATAAAATGAACTTTCGACATTATTAAGAAAATAAAATTTTAGTATATTAAAAATACACTTTCGGTTATTGTCATCAAATATTAAATAAAAATCAAATCATTTCAGATTTAGAAAATCAAGCATATATGTGGAAGGGAAGATGTGCAGACTAATGCTTGAGAGGAAGATGGAGGGTTGGGGATTTTGCAACATGGAAGGTTATTTTAGACTTTTCAAATTAATTTATTTTTGTCCATAAAAATGAAATTAGGGAAATTCTGGTAGAGTTAATAGTCCAATATGAGTATGTTTTTTAAAAATGTGAGTTATGGTTGTGTGTATAGTCACGTAGTGCGATTATCGATGATATTTTCAAAATAAAATCAAAGGAAAATAAATTTAGCTCATTGAATTTTTAATCATTTACTTTTTGATTTTTTGACTTTTTAATTATCTATATTTATTAAGATCCATTTTTTGGGTCGATTTACTTACAATAACATGTAAAGGTATGTTTGAAAGGTGAGATTGGAGAAATTCTACCATTATTTTTTGATTTTTTATTTTTATACTACAAGTCAAATCATATTTGAACACTGTAATACCAAAAAGCAGATTGCATTTATTTCTCAACATGATATCCTTAAAACTTTTATAATAATAATAATAAAAAAAAAATGAGTGAGTTTCTCATAGAAAGCGATCAAAATGTTATCGTGCGTTTCTTATTTTCTTCATGATTGGAGAATTTAGTTGTTGTAATTTTTACAGATGTTAATGCCAATTTGAAAATTCGACCATAATAATAAAAGACATTTATATATTATAGTCTGTAACTCGACTAAAAATGAATATCTTTAAACACATAAAACTAAAAAAAATAAAAAGGGAAAATAAATTAATGAAAATATCAATTTTTTTACTACAATTAAAGTTAGAAGATTTTTATAATGGGATTATGTCAAGATTTCATTTTATGAATTTCCCATAAAAGCATTGACAGATTTTGAGGTGTATATAGTGACAAACAAAATTGAATTTCACCATACCATTAATGTTGGGGTTTTAAACCCATATATATATGCACCTCCAAAACCAAAACTTCCCCAAAAAAAAGGTGGGCTCTCTCTCATCACCTCAAGTGAACTCCATTTTCTGCACAACATTTCGTCTTTCAATCCTCTTTTCGGACGTTAAAATCCATTCTCCTTTGCAGTTGCTACCTTCTCCGAATCCAATTTTGTTCAATGCAAATTCTCTTGATCTGAGTGCTCAAACAGCCTTAAAACCATTTTCTCGAGTTTTTTGTTTTTGGTCAGTGAAAAGAACTCATTGAAACGGCTCTGGAAGAATCACATTAGGTATACATTGCTAATCGGTTGTTTCATGTTTTAATCTGTGTTATGATCATGTTTTATGAGTTTATAGTGATTTGCATGTTGCCTGATGCTCTTGAATAATGGGGTTTAGTTAAATCAGTGCATTGGTGGGTTTGCATGTTCTGAATTCTGTTAATGGCTGATAATTTTGTCAATCAAGTGGAGTTGTGGGTAATTCTAATATATATTTCCATTGTTGTTTTGGTGTATTTTTTGTTTTGCCTGATTAAATCTCGATTAACTCGATTCATATGATTAGTTCTGTTCACCCTATATATATATAATCTTTTACCTTTTATTATTTTTTTTTTTTTTAGTTTTGGGGATCCCAAGTGATAAGGCTGACTCTGTCTGATTTGTTGAGAGTTTCAGAAGACTTGTTTCGTCTGCATATTTGCGGCTTCAATTAGGTGAGATTAAATTTTCATGGAAAAATTGAACTACCTGTGGGGTATTTACAGTATGATTGATGTCATCAGATTTGGTTGAAAGAGATCAAAAGGGTAAAACTGTTCCTCTCTTTCTATTTGGATTCATGTTACTAATGCTTCGCTATTGATGACATGGTTCTCGATGATACACTATTGTGAATCTCTGAAAACCTGTAGAACTCAACCATTATAAGAGAGAGTACCCATGTAAATTCTACCACATGTTTCTCTATTTTTAGGCATTTTTGTCCCAAATAAGGTTATGGATATGCTAGCCATAAGAGTAAAAGCTAGAATGCCGAATGAATAATGATTAAATTCTACATGACCACTAAAAAATGCTCGGAATTAGAGATATTGAGTACAATAGTTACCATCTTTAATGTGCGTGTAAATGAATACCTATTCATCAGCAGGATTTTCAAGAGTTCATTTGAAACATATGGTGTCTGAAATATTCTTATTCGATTTTGTGACCTAACGATATAGTGTATTAAAATAAAGCAAATTAGCTTATAAACATTATATCACTTAAAGATGATTAAATTCTTTGTTATCATCAAAAACATGTCTGACCAACAGAGTTCATGTGCATGTGGTGCGACTTGTATCATCAAAAACATGTAATCATCAGTTAGAGCTAGCTTTTTGATGATAGTCTGATTGTTTATGGTGTATTTACGTAGAAGTTCATGTGCATGTGGTGCGACTGTAGAAGCTTAAGGTTTTCGCTTCAACATCATTTACGTATGCATAAATTTCGGTATTACAGTTACTATATTTGTCGTTTTGCCACTTACCCCTTGCCTTTCTATCTGTTGGCTTTCCCTTTACCCCTTTATTCGTATACACTAAATCCTTATTTTAAAGTCCCCTGAGGAAAGCCATCCCCACGTGGCAATAGCACTCATGGCTTGAGTGCGTGATGTGTGTTGAATTTGCTATAAAGGACAGACTTCCTTTGCTGGATATGCGGTGCCAATTTGAATTTTATTATTAATAACTTTAAATGCTTTGGGGTTATGTTCGTTTAACCATTCAACAGGTTTGAATTAGATTCCCTTACTATGTTTACGGATAATGATTTAGATGACTGCACGTATGTAATTACTTCAAAATACTATAACATTTGTGATTCCCAACTATTTTCTTTGAACTTAATGAAATACCTTTTAGAAATAAATGCATGTCTTTTTTATATTTTTGCAGCACACTACCCTATTAAGCATGCACGTGTGCAAGCACGTATGTAATTATTTGTAAATTACAGTTAACACACATGCATAAGCTTTTTAAACCAATTTCTGATGTTTCCTCTTAATTGTTGCATTGATATCCTGTAAAACTGTGTGTTTTGTTGACTTTTTTTTTTTTTTTTTTTGGGTTTAAAATTATGCATGCTATATGCTGAACTCAGTACTGCCAATTGCTTCATCGTTTGTCAAGCCGCATGTAAATTCTGGTAATCTAATGCCATTAACATATTATTCTGCTAAACTCTGGTTTTTATGATCATTCTTATTTACCAGGTTTACACAGCTGAAGATTAATATATCTTAAAATGGAGTGCAATAAAGATGAAGCTGTCAGGGCCAAAGAAATTGCGGAGAAGAAGTTACTGGAGCGAGACATTACAGGAGCCAAGAAGTTTGCTTTAAAAGCTCAAAATCTCTTCTCCAAGCTTGATGGTCTGTCGCATTTCATTGAAATTGTTGATGTGCATGTTGCCTATGAGAAGAAAGTAAATGGAGAAGTTGACTATTACGGAATTTTTGAGGTCAATCCACTCGCTGATGAAGAAGTTTTGAGAAGGCAATATAAAAAAAAAGCTCTTTCGCTTCATCCTGATAAAAACAAGTCCGTTGGGGCTGATGGAGCCTTCCAGATAATATCTGAAGCCTGGAGTGTACTTTCAAACAAAGAAAAGAGGCATGAATACGACTTGAAGGTGAACGTAAGAGCTTCAAACCAGACTAGCAGGTTCAGTTCACCAAGTACATGGTATACAACCCCTGCCACTAATCTCCAGCATGCGTCTACTCGACCAAGTACTCCAGGGTGTCCTGCTACCCAACCATGTTCTACTGCCTCCCACCCCTTCACAAACACAACAGCACATACCAACTTCCAGCATCCTCCAAGTCGTCAATGGAATCCACAGTTCACTCCTGCTACATTTCATCCATGGAGCTCAACTGTTGGCACCAGCACCATTCCCACAGCCTCTGCTGGTTCACAGTATGACTCTTCTCCACAACCACCACTTAATCCAACACCTGGAACCAGCAATGTGAATTTTCCAGCTTATCAGAGGACACCAGCGATGTCTGTTCAGGGTCAGACCATTCCTGTTCCTCCCCATCCAAGGAATCCAACTCCACGTGCTGGTAATCAGGACAGTTCCTCCAGAAATCCTCGGCTGGTTCCTAGGCACCGAAAGATTCCATTGCCAGCCTTTGGCGCTCAGAATCATCCTGCTCCAAGGCCACCCTCTTATAATCAGCACACGACTTCCAGAAACCAGCCAACCTCCAGCACTTGCCCGTCAAGACCTGATACATTTTGGACATCGTGCAATAGGTGCACGATGCAGTATGAGTATCAAAAGAAGTATCTCAATCAGACTCTTCTGTGTCCTCGTTGCCAGCATTCTTTTCTGGCAACAGAGGTGCCAGCTCCAAATGCAAACAGTTGCAGTTCAGGCCCTTCTCCCATCCCCCATCAACAACAAGATACGGCTGCTGCAGCAAGTGGTTTCACAAGTATGCCACCCTCATTTACTAGAACCTTTCATGCTGCTTCATGCCAGCCATCTAGCGAGCACTCTAAAAGAAGGCATGAAATGGAAGGGAACATTGCAGGGGATAATGACCATCTGATGAAGAATAGCTGCAGTGTTCCGGAGAATGTGGAAACATCTTCAGCTTTTTATCCTGTTTCCGGGGGTCTTAACAAAGAGAAGCAAGTAAAAAAGAGACGTAGAGATGGCCAAAAGTGTGATGCTTCCAGGAATGGAAGACAAGGGACAGCTGGGTACTCAGATGTTAAGAGGGCTTCCATGCCTAATAAGGGATACTTTGGAGAGGAACGACAGTCAAGGAGTGTGAAGGAATTATCTCAATCGGAGACGCGTGCCATGCTGATGGGAAAGGCAAAGGCGGAGATTCTTCACCAGCTAAATCAATGGGAGTCTAAAAAATCAGACTCCTCACATTTGAAGAGAGTGGATACCAGGGATTCTCCAGATGCTTTGAAGAATGATTCTGTTAATCATCCAAGGACATATAACAGCAGAGATATTTTATTCAGTGACTCCAACAACACATTGCAGCCTCGCAGCTCACCACCTTTGCAAGAGACTGATTTAGATACACCTGATGACTTTGAGTCAATGGTTGTTCCAGATGCAAACTTCCATAATTTTGACGAGGACAGGATAGAAGAGTCGTTCACTCAAGGCCAAGTATGGGCTGCATATGATGAAGATGATGCCATGCCTCGTTATTATGCTTTGGTTCACAATGTCATATCCAGGAGCCCTTTTAAGATGCAAATTAGCTGGTTGAACTCTAAATCGACTTCTGAATTTGGACCCCTTGACTGGATAGCTTATGGCTTCACCAAGACTACTGGGGATTTTAGGATTGGTAAAATTGTAGTCAATAAAAGGTTAAATTCTTTCTCTCATCCAGTTAAGTGGAAAAAGGGTGCAAGAGGAGCTATACAGATTCTTCCAACAAAAGGAGATGTTTGGGCATTGTACAGTAACTGGTCCCCTAAATGGAATGAGACAACTACAGATGAAACTATACATGAATATGATCTGGTAGTGGTACTTCAAGATTACAGTGAACATATAGGTGTTTTAGTTGCTCCTCTGGTCAAAGTGACAGGCTTTACGTCGGTCTTTAACCAACTTTTAGACCAGAGAGACTTTCGGACAATTCCAAGGGAAGAGATGTTTAGATTCTCTCATCAGATTCCTTTCTACATGTTGAATGGGCTGGAAGCTGAGAATGCTCCTAAGGATTGCTATGAGCTCGATCCTGCTGCACTCCCTTTGGAACTTCTCAAGGTAAATGCAGATACTGAGTCAGCTGAGAGGAGAGTTTCTCAACAACCAGTGCATGAACGTGAGGTTATGGACGAGCAAGGTGTTAAAGGTGAGGAGAGAAGCAAAGTTGAAGATGTCAAGTGCCTCTTGAAATATTCTAGAAGAACCAAAAGAGGGGATACAGGTGGATTTTTTGAATCCCAGTTGAGAGCAAACTCGGATACATCTTAGGTAGTTCTTTTTCAAATTTCTGAACTTTATGATTCTCAAGATTGAAGTAGGAGATTATGATCAATATTAGTCTATAAGCGTTCTATACAAAACTAAAAGTCCTTCAGATCTTGTGGGAGCCAACAAATTTCTCGACTGTTTGGTTTTATGCTATTTGTGTCTTTGTACTCATGCTTGGCTGGTTAATTAGGTGATTATTTGCTTAGTGTGCTTCAATGGTGCTTCTGTTTATCTCAATTTCAATGATAATCAACTTAGATTGTAACACCTCATTCATATGGAGCCATGAATGAGCCTTTATCTCAAGCCAATCAGTTTGTGTTATTTCTCAATTAACTATACTGCCCACTGTTTCCACAGAAAACAAAACTGAAGATTCAAATTGTACTTAAATTATTTGTGTTAGAACATTCTCCATAGTTTATCATCACACTCTCTCACAATGCCAATTTTGGCAATCTGGTAGCCTTTTGTATCATGTTAATAATTAATGGATCTCACAGAGAAATTCACATGATTAAGCACCATTTCTCCCTATTTTGGTCTCTAGTTTGCTTTATTTCTGTATAAATAATCACGAACAATGATATGCTGTTGTATCCACTAGAATAAACTCCCACAAACCCTCCATCAGGAATGCATAAAACTTTCTGTTAATAATTGTCAAAATAATAGCAAAAAGGTAGTAAGTGGTCCATGAGACCAGCATATTCAGTCCCACATTGAGGCTATGAAATTTGTCAATGATATTCAGATGTGTTTCTGTTTCCTTTTGTATTAGGTTAGGTATGGATATTATTCCATAAGTTTGGCCCTGTAATACTTTCCAGAGAAACATGCAATTTTTTCCCATGGAGTTGTCTGATTCTGTGAGAAGTTTTTCTCGGCTCAAATTATTGAGGCTGTCCTAATGAAAACATGATGTACATAAAATTAGGCCTGAATTTTTTAAATTCTGTCATAATACAATCTCACAAGAGGCCTGAGAAGTCTACTAAGATGGAACTGTAACTTGCTATGTTCTGTAGTCATTAGTTCTCTACATCAATTAGTTTATGAATATTATCAGTCTTTCTTGGAAAAATATTAGTACTTGTTGGGATCAGAATTTGTCTGCCATATGTATGGGGGTCATATGGCTCTGTTTGACCACATTCACACGAAAAAGCTGTATGTATTGCATACATCTCTGTTCTTTGTTTGAATAACAGCATCACAATTGCCATCTCATGTACAGAAAAGGTAGTCATTCAGACCATTTTAGCAAACATGCACAAAATATTGGTCTGACATCTTCTGTTCCTTGGCTGCAGGAAATACTGTAAATCAAGATTACCCAGGAATAAGGAAGGTGGAGATTGATGGGAACTATACATCAGTGAAAGTACTCCCAGAAAGCTATCAGCATTCTCCTTTTTCTCATTGGTAAAACCATAATCTTGTCTTTCATTATTGCCATATTAAGAGTAAACAGTCCCATAAAAGTATGTGTGTATTTGTTGTAACATCACTAATCTTTTTTTTTTCTAACTTTTTAAAATCTAAATCAAATTTTACATTCTCCAGAGACTCTTTTTTGTTGGGGGGGGGGGTGGGGTTTAGCTCCTTGCATTTGAAACTGAAGTACCATATGCAAAAGATTTTGTAATTCATGATGGTATCATGGCTTGTAAGTGTGATTATGGAAGTTTCTGAAGTTGTGAAGTTTTTAGTTACATTTTATCTAAGGTTCTATTAAAACTGAGATTTATATTGGAAGCCAGCTGAAGTGATCATGACTTGCTTTTCTAGATTTCTTTCAATAATATGTACGGCTTTCCAAAATTACAGTCAACTCTCATGTACTTCAATGTAAATGGAAAAGACTTAGAGAAGTTTCCTGTATTCACCCCAGTGTAGAAATTGAATGGCAGTTCTATTTATCGTTGTAACGTAGATCTCATCATTTTCTTAATTAACTGGTATAAATTAACTTCCTTACATGTTTTTTGTATTTTATGTGCAGGTGGAATGTAAATCTTAACCTGAAATGGGAGAGGAAAGGTTCCTTTTTTTTTTTTTAGGGTACTTCCGGGAGATGAGCCCATGCCTCTTCTTTCTCTATGATTTTATTGGTGCCTGATAGGTAGGCTACTAGATTGAGTCGAAAGCAAACTATGTGATTGATCAGAAACTTGCATATATTCCATGACTTGAGGAGCTGAGGTTGATACAGGTCCTTTCAAGCATGGTTTTTTTTTTTTTTGGTGTGAATTAATTGAAGTTGCTCCCTTATGTTTGATTTTGTGAATGGAAACTACAGACTGTTAGCGAGGGGCTCAAAGAATTTAAAACTCAGGATACATGATGGGTTTAGTTTCTGAGTTAAATTTGGTTCTAGAAGCAGAATTGTTAAATTAACTAGATACAGCTAACAACTATTTCATATGGTGCAGAACCATGTCCAAGGTCGAGATTATTGAGTCAGAAGCTCCATCACGTCCATGCAACTTGCTTGGCTAAAATCTCTGAGTGCTGGGATTGTGATCTGTCAATTGATCCTTGGCCTTAATGCATGCTGCCCCTTGAGGATGACTATTCTCTTATATGGTAATGGATAATTTAAGCTTAGAATTTGTTGTGATATCACATAAACTTCATTTGGGTTATTTAACTGCTGTGGCATCATTCGTGAGTGAAACATTGTCCTATTAAAATTTTGACTGGAAAGTCCAAATATTTCGGATTGAATGGTTTGACTATTAGCTTAAGGATAAATGGGTCCCTTATAATTTCAATGAAACCCTGCATGCCAAAATGCATCCATCTCTAGACATCTTGCAACTCTTTCTGGATCTGCATTTGCATGTACGTTTTTCTTGGTAACTGACTGACACTAACATGCTTGGGATATTTGTTAGAACATTAAAGTTTAATGAACACATTGATTATATGAGATTAAATTACTCTCCTAATTTTATGGTGTTAGCATGTTAATTACTAAAGGAATATATCCAACATTTGCATGGGAAATCACAATTGTTCTTCTATGATGAAGTTTTTTCCTATTATAAACCAAAAGCTCAGAATTTAGATCGCTTTGATTCTCTTATAGTGTTTCCCCCATGCTAGTGACTAGATTTGGCTTGACAAGGACTTCCATAATTTTGTTACTTTGAAGATTGGGCATTTTTGTCTTCATTATGTGAAGAACATTAGGGAAAGAAAAACGGGGACTAGAATGAGGAATAACCGGCTTTGATCGGTAAAAGCAGGTATGTCCCATAGATTTTCTTCTTTGCCATTTCCCTTGAAGAGAATTCTCGTGAAGAAATGGCTGATTTTCCTAAAAAAGAAATATCTATGCTGATATGTAGTTTCTGGTCAAAGGTTATAGCTTTTGTACCTTTTTTTTTTTTGGAGCATACCCTACAGAAACATAATTTAGCTCTTGGATCAAGTTTAAAGGCACATCAGAGTATATTTGTATCAGTGAACTGGTGATCTAGACCAGTTGACGGTTCAACCACTTAAATGAAATTAAACAATATTTTCTGAAATTTTACGGTCCAACTGGTGGTCCGATCGGTTAAACAAAATTGAACAATATTTTTCTGAAATTTCATTATGTTGTGTAATACTTGTATAGTATTCGTGTGATGCATGAATTATAATATATTGAAATTTATTTTAAATTAAAATAATCTCTGAATCATAATTCCTTACTATACACGTTTGATATGTATATAAATTAAAAATCTTAAAAATAATAAATTTGATATGTCATGCATTGAAATTTTTAAATGCAGGAAAAACATATTTACTATTTTTTGTTGTGGTTCTCTTTTTAAATATAATAGTATTTCTCACGTGCGTTGTATGGGTTGTCGTATTTTTAGTTATATTTTAACAATTATAATTTCTCTCGTGTTTGCATGGATTTTCCTATTTGTAGTTATATTTTAACAATTATGATCAAAAATCTGTTTATAATTTTTTGATCAAATAATTTGAAATTTATATTTAAAAAGTTTTTTTATTATTTTTCTAGTTTGTAATTTTTTTTGTTGATGTCTAATTTCGAAATTTTAAATTCTTAAAGTATAATTGTTACTTTGAAAACATATTTTTTTTTAACTCCAATATTTTAGTTTACTACTATAACCAAAACTACTACATATCAATTTAAAAAAAAAAAGTCAAATTATCCAAAATCTAAATAATTTTGATTTGATATTTTGCTTTTATATTAGCAATGTAAATAAAATATTACAAATCACAAAAATGATAAATTTGATATGTCTTGAATTTTTTTAAATGATTATGTTTTAATTTGAAAATATGATTTGCTTAAAAAAATTTAAAACCTCCTTAAAATTTACTAATACAAAATAAATCCGACAATAAACAAAATTACAAATAAGAATATTAAATTCGATATATCATAATAGTTGTTTTATTTTTGATTCAAATAAGAATATTAAATTCGACGTATCGTGATAATTGTTTTAGTTTTGATATTTTTCTTGTATATATGCAATGTAAATTACAAATCAAAAATCATAAAAATCTAATTCAATAAAAAACAAATTTTAAATGAATAGGTTTTAATTTCAATCTATGATTTGTTTAAACAAAATTATTACCCTCAACCCCCTTAAAAACTACAAATCCGAACCAAATCTAACAACAAACAAAATTACAAATAGGAATGATAAATTTGATACATCATGTATTAAAAAAGAATTTAGGTTAAGAAGTTAATTTTAGTCCCTTCAACTTATAAATAAGATTAAAAATAGTAATAATAAATTTGATATATCATGTATGTATTGAAAATAAACCTTAAATGAAGATAATTTGAAATTATGATACTGTATTTATAAAAATAAAAAAAATGGAAAAATACATTAATTAGTATTCAATAGTTAAATTAAATAAACATGTAAAAAATAAATGCAATTAAATGTCAACTTACCCAAAATAGAAAGGAGTTTTGGACGGGAAAATCATATTTACAATTTTTTGTTGTGGTTCTCTTACGATATATAAATAGATATATAGTGATATAATATTTTGTAATGATGACACTGAAGCTAAAATATAATTCGTAATAACCACAAATTCACAACATAGCACATAAAACTCCTTATATAGATAGAATAATATACCTTTTTTAAAAATTAAAGAAATCATTAAGTTTAAAATATATGGATTTTCCCTAATAAATATGAACTTCTTACAAAATATGAATATATCCTTATAACTTATACATGATATATTATTAGAAGCTGACATTTAAAAAAAAAAAACAAAAACTGAAGAAAATATAGAGGATTGTAATATAATGTGTATGAAGTTGTCTTATATTGGTTAGTAATCTAAAATGACATTGAAGTTTTGAACTACAAATGATGCTAATGTCTAGTAGTGTGGTTATCCCACAATGTCTTAATTATTATCATTAAGGTCAAAGAAAACAAAAAAAAGGAAAAAAGAAAAAAGTAAGGTTCGGTTTTGACTGGTTTAGCTGAAAAAGTGGTTTTTATCCGTAATTGGACGGGTGCCGGTTCGGTCCCACATTTTGACACTTTTTCCAGCCAACAACGGCCTTCAGAAATTCCAGATGATGAATCAAAATTTTGTAGTATAAGAAGCTGAATCATTTGCTTGAGTATTCGCCTTCATTTGCATCAGAAACAACTGTTGCTCAAACTCAATGATTCTCCAGAAATGTTAGTTTTTCTTTCTAGTCATAACGTCCCTTAAAATTAGTCAATATATCCTCTACATCTTCTACTCTTTGAGAGTTCTTATATGTATTGGTAGTTATACAGACTTAAAGGAGAAAGAAAATCACAAGATTGATCAAATTAGTTATTGCATTGAACTCTCCAAAGATTATATTTTTTCATGTTGTATATACATATGTACCGTTGATTGTATACATATGTTGTGCATAAACATGTTATGTGGATTTGCGTGCATATCATGTGCTCTTTCTTGTTTGATATGTGCAGGTCACGCATTGGGAGGGCATGTAGCTGAACATCTGTAAAGGAGTTTTAAGAAGGGCTCTGGATATCCTATTACATAAATGGTATTTCATCCTATATACAGTGAGTGGATGACTAACACGTGTTCATGTAGAGAAAAAAAAATTCATGGAATGGTTAACCGGAGTTTAGTGAGCTCAAAGGAAAGAAATCACATATTTCCTAAATCTATAGCGTAAGAAGGAAGCAATCGCTTTTCCAAAATCCCCTCATTATGTGGAATAGGATGAACAAGGTGGTGATGGAAATCACTTTGGTTTTGTCAATCTCAATCAAGTATACATAGAAGAAAAAAATCTTCCATTTCTTCCTACATCAGATATTGCCAGAATCGAAATTTTGTGAATTTCTCTCTTTTTTTCTCATTCATTTTTTTTTTCTGCAGTCTATTCAACTCACTTTTATGCTCTTTCAGATATCCGTGGATGTTTCTTGATTAACTCTAATTCAATTCTCAGTAAGTTAATGAAACTTGCTATTCATTCTACATTGAAATTTCAAGGATACCTCAGCTGTTCTATGTGATTCACAAATGATATTTTCCCAGATTATTTTTTGAAACTCACAGGTTTTGGTTGTATAATCCATATTCGATAATCTCCTCCCAGTTACTTGTACTGTTGAAACTCACAGGTTTAGTTAATTGTCATGCTTAAAGATGAAGGGATTATAATGGATTTTTGTGGGGGGGGGGGGGTTTGGAAACATGGATTGCTTTCCTTTTCATGGCATGGGTTTCTTTTCTTTTGTGATCATTTAACACGATCATTCCATCAATTTTTTATTTCCAGATGGATGTGTGAGTCAGATGAAGAGATTCTGGTAGATTTGTGTGGGGATTTTGGAAACGTGGATTGCTTTCCTTTTCATGGCCAGGGTTTCTTTGCTTTGTGATCATTTAACACGACCATTCCTTCAATTTTCTTATTTCCAGATGGATGTGTGAGTCATCTGCCCAGTGTAACATAGGATGGACACCATTACGTAACAGGAGATCTGAAGCCTTCAAGGAGTTATCTTATATTGATCTTTGCAGTTTACTAATGAAAATGGTGAGATCAAAACTTGTGGCCAAAAAATTGAATGACTGTCTAAAAAACTAGACTGTTCACTTATAATATTAATCAAAATGCTCACTATAAATTATCACTATTAACACATTTGGCAGCAGCAGAAAGAGCTGCATCACGTGAATGTAGTTTCAGAAAAAAAGTTGTGCCACTCAGCTTCTATTCATCAGACACTGGTAACTACTATTGCATGTAGTGCAGAACTGAGTTCAAACTCAAGGTCAGAAACTCCATCAGATTCTATTAGGTTTATTTATTGAACTTGCTTGAGATAAATCTCCTGGTGCTTTGATGGTGTTTTATCCATTGATCTGCCTTGCGGAATGCTGCCTTTGAGCTTCTCATATGGTAATCCACGATTTAAAGCTTGGATTTTGTTCTGGTAGTGCTCTTATTACACTTAAATCCCAGTAATTCCTTGAATGTCAATATGCATTGTAAATAAACTTCATTTGGTCAACCTAATGCTGTAGCTTACATTCCTGTGTGAGACCGTCAGTTATAATTTGAGTGGAGCATCTGTGTAGAAAGGGTTGAATAGTTCTGGTTCCTTATTTTTAGCATGACAGTGATTTTTATACAGAACTTGCACATCATTATGTATCCATCTGTAGACATCTTACAATCTGTAAAGAGCACAAATAACTTTGCATGTAACTTTTCTTGAATGATTGTAAAGAGCACATATTGATTATTTCAGATTTAATACTCTCTATTTTGTGGCATTCCAGTGCCTAAATTTTCAGGGAAATGCCAGCTTTTAATGGAGAAACGATTTGGCTCTTGTGGAGAAATGAGCCTCTTTTGTATCTATCTCTGCCTAACAGGTCAAGTTTACCTGGTTCAATCATTTCTGATACATGGATTTTGATTAATTATATCTCAAAATTGCATACAATTTCATGCATCTGTGTAGTCCTTTCTCTGAAGCTAAAGATCTGAGATACCAGCTGTTTACCTGCCCAAGTCCAGCCTTGGCACAGAAAATTGTTAGATTTGTGTCACCTATGCGTGTGTGTGCGTGTTTGTTTATTGTGCATGTCCATGCAGAATCCCTTTTTTTTGGTACCTTTACTTGAACAAAATTTTGCGATTCTATACACATGTTACAGCTAATCACATTGAACTGTTTTTTTTTTTGTCGTATGTCATTATATCTGTTTGATCTTGTAAGTCCCATTTCCCTCAAGTGGCTTTCGTCTCTTGGCCCAATCTCTCAATCCTGGTTGCAGAGGCAGGTGATTCTCTCTCTCTCTCTCATCTTGATATCATATATGCATTTTTCATCTGTACACAAAATGCAAATGTGCTGATTGATGGTAAAATTAGAAGAACAATAGACGAGCTGATGCCTAATAGACCATCCTATTCATGAATTTTTTTTAATGTGTTGGGGAATGGAAAGGTGGAGGATAATAAAGACTGGAAAACTTGCATGATCCAGGTTTTAACCATGATCATCACAATTTCCACATTTATAAAGATTAGACTCCATTTGAGTTGTAAGACTCATGGTACCATCCCTCCCATGATTAATTGCATTGCACTCCAAAACTTGAGCACAATCTATATCCATGTTGCATCTCTAAAGAAGGAGCAATTGATAACTATCTTTCGAGCCAACTCATAAAATCATATTATGCAACTCCTGAAAGGTAAAAGCATGACAGGTCTTGTACAACTTCTTGGCCTCTTTAGGTGTGTTCATTCCTTGCAAACTTACTTCTTGTAGGACATTTTCTTTTTTTCTTGGTTCCAACTTCTACAGTTATATTTTTTATTTTATTATCTTGGATTTGATCTAAAATGTGATAGTTATCGGATCAGATCATTTGTACCAAAATCTTTGTCTCATTTATATACCACATCAAAACTACGTAGTTTTGAATAAATATTTTTTCTCAATTGAACAGTTTATTGTAGCCGTTTTTATGTTTACATCAATATAACGTGAGTTTAAAATGTGGTGCACTCTAGGATAGAGATTATGGGTACAGAGGAATTGAATTGGAAAATTATAGCCTAATTATTTAGCCATTGATACCACTTATGTCTATGAAGCACAACCAATGTTTTCCCACTCTCTTGATTTGTCTATATTACCAAAGAGATGAAACAAGTTAATATTGTCAGTTGGAATTCTTCTACAAGCCAACGCCATTTTGTTTCCATATTTATAACATTTATTTTTTTTCCTTGATTAAGAATAATGATGTTTTTGAATGTCAAATCTGTTAATTGGTCAAGCATCAAAGAAAAGAAAAAATGGGCCAGTTTACTTTTGACTAGGCAGGAAAAGTATGATCCATTAAAATAAAATGGAGAAAAAAAAGAAAAGGAATTAATGTGGCATATTTGGGTTGGCCCAATTACCCAATAATTATAATTAACGGCCCAATCACATTAAAAATATCAACTAATAATCAATAGCCCGGGTCCCGGGCCCGGCCCATATTCAAAACCCGAAACTCTGTTCACCAGTCTACAGCTTCATTTCCACTTCTACATCTTTTCAACTCTCTCTTCCCCTCTTTGCAGAAGTTAAAAATCAAGCCAAATAGTAGAGAACAGAAAAAGGGATGGCAGCCATTGCCCGGATTTCCAGAAGACTTTTGCCACGGACACTCTCCACCACTCTTCCGGGCCGGGCTTTCGCAGCGGAAGCAGCCCAATCGGAGGAAATCCCGACCCAACCAGCTCCGATCATAAGGGAGTCGCCGGATCGAGTGAAATGGGACTACAGGGGCCAGAGAAGGATCATACCCTTGGGGCAGTGGCTCCCCAAGATCGCTGTCGATGCTTACGTGGCTCCCAATGTAGTTTTGGCCGGCCAAGTGGTGGTCTACGACGGCGCTTCTGTCTGGAGCGGCTCCGTTTTGCGTGGAGACCTTAACAAGATTGCAGTTGGGTTTTGTTCCAATGTGCAGGAACGCTGCGTTATACACGCCGCTTGGTCTTCTCCCACAGGTCAGTTTCTTGAATTGTACCCACCGCATCGATTGTTGTACATTTTGGTATGATAAGAATTGTACTTATTTTTCCATCTAGTGCTTCATTTCTTTGTTTGCGATTCAATTGCCTGTTTTTCTTTTTTTTCTACTTTTAGTTTAGAATAAGCGAATCATGTATTCATGTATTCGTTGCCAGAGATGAATAGGTTTTGGGTTTTGCTTGTGGTTCTAGTGAGTGTTGATTTATGGTGAAACAGAATGGATTTTTTTTTCGTCATTTCTGGGAAAATTTAAATAATTTTTTACTTTTAACAATAATGTTGCTCTGGTAATTTTCAATAAGAGGCTCGATTTAAAAAAATTTGCATGTCAAACTCTTAAATTGCTTTCGCTTTATGTTTAACTGAACTTGACACTGGTTTTATGGTAGTTATATAACTGTTGAGGCAAATGATTAATGTTAATCCTTCTGCAAGGATTTTTCTCAAATGCAACTATGATGTTTGATCTGTGAAGTTCAGAGAATATATTTGAGCAACATCAGAAAGTGCACCACTACTTGTACTTTATGTTTGATGATAGAGATTTAGCATAAATGATTTGTTGAAAATATCTTGAATATTGAATCCAGATGTTGTTTTATTGTGAATTCCTTGGTGCTGCGTTTGGATTCACTGCTTTGAGGATGAATTTGAAATCAATAAGAGTAAAGATATTGAAGGTTATTTCGATTGAGTAAAGATATTATTTCGGTTGAAGGACTTGACTGATGGATTTGAAATTTACCACTCATTTTTAACTTTTTTTTTGTTTTTTAGTGTTTTGAGTGGAATTGGGATCTGCTTTCCAATCCACACATTTCAGATTCTGAGATTCCAAAGGCAACCTAGAAATTATTTCTTGTTCCATATGCTTTGTCTAATCTGGTTGAGAAGTTAGTTAGGACAATAAACACGTGACTTATTGCTTAGGCTGTTTTTGAATTGGAAATTTGAAAATGGAAGGATTAGGTTTTTGGGTTTATTTCAAATCCATTCACAAGGTGAATTTGAAATCTACTAAAATCCTCCAAAATTAGTTAAAAATATATTTGATGGATTTCAAATATATATATATGTGTGTGTGTATATATATATATATATATATATATATCAAATCCTCCCACAAATACTTCCTCCAAAAACATCCTTTAAGTGTTGGATTACTAGAATAGTTTCTTAATGTAGGTATTTTCAACTTTTGAATGATGTAGCTGACCACATCTTGTGTACGATACCAAGGATAGGACTAAGGATATAGGATGGACTTAGATCTTGGATAGGAATAATTGTTCAATGGGTATGATCAGTGGACTGAATGGACTTAGATCTTGGATATGATATAATGGATGTTCCAACTGGGCTGAATAATTGAAATTAACTCACAAGCTTTTCAAGCAGCTTTATGACATTAAAATTCATTAGGATTTGTCCAGCCAATTGTTCTTGTCATTTGCAAAGCTACTGGAGCTTGATTATCAATTCAGTTTCCTTCATTTTTATCTTTGCTACCTTTGTTTGCTCCCTCTAGACTAGAGGATAGCTAGCTTGAGAAAAATGTGTATTTTGTATGGAAGTGGAAACATAGCATCGAGTCTCTCTTAATCTTCCTTGCTGGGGTTGTAGCCATGTATATCTAACAATGAAATTGATTAGAGGTTAGTTTCTAAATGGCAACTAGTGAACTCATAAAGCAGTTGTTTTAGGTCCCCTAGGCACATCGTAAGCCCAAATAGCTGGTCAGTGCTTCATGCATCCAAATGTGCATGTGATAGAAAATACGAATGCTTTTATGCTTAAACATAATAGGAAAGATGTACAGTTATGAGCTTCATAAGATATAGTAGTAATGTGAATGAATGCTTTTATGCATTTCAGAAACTCAACCTAAAGAATGTTTGTTTGGACAACTGTAAGTAAGGACTATTAAGTATTTTGAATATCAGATGGAAATAAACGTGAAAGATAATGCAGACTAATAACATGTTTCCCCTCATCAAACCCGTCATTAAAGATAATGAATGCATAAGATAATTCATGCAACACAATTAGGATGTATGATATAGGTAAAAACCAGTATTACTTTAATTTGTTTTATAGGTGTTGATGCAATATGCAGTTGCTCTTTGCCTAATGCTGTTGATCTCTCTCTCAGAGAGCAAGCATTTATGAATCTGTCTTGCTCTTTAACTTTTTTAACTATGAATTTATGACTATTTGAATAATATTTGTTGATTAATGAATTCCTCGCATGTCAATTTTAACAGAATAGTCTTGGTTTTCCAATTTGAAAACAATATTCATATGCAATCAATTTCGGATTATGAGGACACCACCATTATGTAGTACCCCTATAAATCTCCACTTTTCATAAACTGCTGTTGGAAATTTTCTGCTCTGAGGCCACATATAATTTTAAACCTAGACTTCCAGAGAGTGTTAGCCGCTTTCTCCTAGTCCCTAGCATTTTCATTGTGTAGGGGCAGATTTTATTTTGTTGGGTTCTCCCACAGAATAGCTCTTATGTTCTCGTCATCACTTAATTGTCATCCTTCACTGCCACCACCCCTGAAGAATAGAATAAGCTCACACAAGCAGAGGGTGCTAACTAAAACTATTTACATTTCATTTGAACATAATATGTTTGTCTGGAGATAACATATCTCGAAGCTCAATAACATATTTTGAATCTCTCAAAGCTTGACAGCATATCTCAAAGCTCAATAATGTTTGTCTCGATACAGAATATTTCAAAGCTCCAAAACTTGCACCAATTCACTAAGAGTGTTTTGGCCTATTTTTGGTATCAAACATATTTTTTAAAGAAGTGTAGATAACATTATTTATAATGATACTATATGGTTGAGTATTCTGTTTTATATTCTTAACTTATTTCATCACACAATCATTTAAGAAAATATGGCTGTAGAACCATTGCTGAGATGCATTGCATGTTTGACAGGACTACCGGCAGAAACATCGATCGAGAGGTATGTGACAATCGGTGCATACAGTCTGTTACGCTCGTGCACAATCGAGCCTGAATGCATTATTGGGCAGCACTCCATCCTTATGGAGGGTAGTTTGGTCGAAACACATTCCATCCTTGAAGCAGGGTCTGTGGTTCCCCCCGGTCGGAGAATACCAACCGGTGAGCTTTGGGCCGGAAATCCAGCCAAGTTCGTGAGGACTTTGACTCACGAGGAGACACTCGAGATCCCTAAACTAGCTGTTGCAATAAACGATCTGAGCAGAAGCTACTACAATGAGGTTTTACCGTATTCAACCGTATATATGGAAGTTGAGAAGTTGAAGAAATCACTAGGAATCTCCATCTAAAGGTCTTTATTAGTGGCTCATACTTCCATTTGGTGCTAGTCTTTTCAGATACGAATAAGCAAGCGTGCCTTTGATTTGTGGATCAAATTAAATGTCAAATTAAATGTGACATGAAATGGTTCCTTGAGTTGTTTAATCTTTTCCCAGCTATTGAATTTGCAGTCTTCCTATGATGTTTTTGTACCATGTTACAAATTTACAATTATGGTTTGCAATTGTTGAATTTGAGTAAGTTGTACTTGCATTAGTATACAATGAGGGTAACTGCAGATTTTTTTTTTTTTTTTAAACTCAAATAGCATTCAGGTATACTTAGTTTTCTAAAATATGAATTTTATATCAAAGTTATTAAATATTAAAAAAATACAATTTAATATACTTTTAATTATTTTTAAAATAAAGCTCAATTGAATTTTAGGTGCCACGAATTTTAATAAAGGTCCATCATTCCGAAGGGCCACACCCAAATGTTATAAAATTTATATTAAAAAAAAAAATCATCAACATATGAGCAATTTCAACTGAATATGATATTTGTGAGGGCATATGCGTTTATGTAGATTCTTGTATTTTGCCTGCTTTAAAATTTATGGAAATATTTAATAATGTAAAATAATAAATTAATCTCAAATCAATTTAATATTTCATCTCAAATCATTGCAGTTGGTAGCGTCCGTGCTAAGTCTAGTTTTAATAATTAAATAAATTGAATTCGTGTGCATACATTAATATAAACATATTGTATCTACGATTCCACACATTAACTAGAAAGTAGAGGTATAAAATAAGTAGATGATTAATTATATTTAAGGAAATAAGATAGATGATGTTAATTAAAATTTGGCATATATATGATTAGAGGAATCTAATGCTCCCTCGAATGTCAATCCACCAACCATGCACCAGCCTTGGTCGTGCTATAATATAGGGACCATTCTAATCCCATTTGATTTATTATAGGGATAAAATAAATATACATTCATAATAGATATTAATTTAACGAATGCACTACTGAGACAATAATAACATATTTATTTGCATGATAACACCTCTCAAATGAATGTCTATTGTTAAAATGTATTTTAATACTTATTTTGACATTTTAAAGGTCGTTTAGTGAAAAGTACTTATTCAATAAGCACTTTATTAACATTGAAAGTTACTTTGTGAAGCACGATACTTGAGTTTGGTTCAAAAAAAAAGAAAAAAAGAAAAAGGAATGATACTTGAGAATAATAGGAAAATTTATGAACTGGCTATCTTAAGTTTTTAACAAGAATGTCTGTATTGAGCTATCATGTGGATGTATCTGGTATGCTTTAATGATTATGATAAATAAAAATATTATTTTAATAAGATGCATTAACTAATAAAAATTATCTTATTATATCATATTTTTTATAAAATAAATTTTAATAATATTGTGAAATTTTGAGTAAAATAAAATATTAAGTTAATTTATTATTTAGTGTCGGTTGATCGTGTTAAAATTTATCAAAAATAGTTCTGTTTACTAATTGACGTTATCCTCTTAATATTTTAGCACAAATAGATTATTTATGTCGGCATATTGCAACTGTTGAATAGCCAATCAGAAAATAAACAAAAATAATGTTTGCAAATTCCAATATATATATATATATATATAATATTCTTATTTATTCTGGGCGTAACTTAATAATTTAGTGGATTAATTGTTATAGCTTAAAGAAATTAATTTGAAATCATCATGATCATGATAGTCGTGGTAACTCATATTCTAAGCTCATCATATTGACAGTGTGGATATAAATATATGTTTATGGTGGTAACAAAGCACCAGTTAGTTTTTTTTTCCCCTTTCAAATTGTATAAAAAAATAAAATCTCATACAAACAATGATTGGAATTAGGTTACCAAGCAGTCCACTTGGACAAAAGATGGACACAAATTTGTTGTTGAACAATTGCATAAATGTGATCAACCACCATGTCTCATTCAACACCTAACCAAACATTTCATATATAAATACCGACTTTTTTGAACAAGGAAAAAGACTTGGAAAATTTCTGCAACATATTTCTCTCTTTCTTCTCTGATGTCACTGCTTCATCCTCTTCTAAATTGAATTGAGAATCATAGTGATTCCACATGAAAACTACAAAAGAAATAAATACAGGTAAATTTTACTCGAAAACTTTTGGCTAGATTTATGATGTTGGAATGGTTCAATCAAATCAAGTACCCCAACTTATTTGAGCTATTTTGTTTGATTGAGCCGTGCCAATATCATTTGTTCATTCTGCTATATTATTTTCTTAAAACATTTTTTTATTACTTTTTTTTTTTAAGAAATGATAATCTGTGTCAAATGTTCATAAAAATGCGTAAAAATTATCACACCATTTAAATTGTGTACCAAGGACAAACAATTTAGAGGACTATTTTCTTCTATAGTTAATTGGTCAGACAGATATTGAGAGTGCGTGTGGATAGTGGTTTGAAATCGTTAAAATATAAAACTTTTGTTAATTGGTAACTGAAATAAATGTATATATGACTTTATATATGCTATATCTGACGCATATTTTGAGTAAATTGCTCATGTCCTTCGATTTTCTACTCTGAACTATTGAATGGTTTTTTGTATATTAAATATAGATTTGATGATATTGGAGTGAGTTCTTGGTCAGATGTCAGATGGATTATTTGAAGGGTTCAAGCAATTATTAAAGTTGTAATGAAGAAATTCTTAACCATAAGGAAATGGGTGCAAGCATTCTGAAACTTGAAGTTTGATTTGATTTGACATTTCTGCATATATTTCCACATTAGACATTAGGTGATCTTGACCAAGTGAAGGGACATATTCTGGAAGATGTCACGGATAAATGTATAAATGATCATTTTTTATGGTATCGTATACATTTATATGAGGTGTTGATATAAGAGTACTTAGTGTTTTAAAGTCTTGCTTCCTAGATTGAGAGATTGGACGGTCAGATAATGCGAATTCATAGGTACTTGGATTAGTCTAACGACTAGGTTGCATCAAAGGAGAAGCACACATTTTTACTCAATTCTAAAATAAATATTTAATAAAACACTAAGTTGCACCGAAGGAGGAGCACACTTTTGATTCTGTTTGCTATGGTTTTACCAAAGGTCCACACCTAATCAGATATCATATTACAAGGTTCTAGTACTTGACTATAAAATATACAAGATTAATTGGCAATATTTTGGGTTTCAGATATGACCAAAATTGGGACTGCCCAAAGTCACAATACTAAACCTTTGCAATTTTCCCTTATTTCTTATGCGGTGGTGATGGCGGACAGTAAGACATGACAAGGTAAACAGCACTATAAGCATGCCGATTGCAGTGCACAAGGTCACCTTCTTCATCGTCTTGGTCATACAAGTTCAGATTCCCACGACAAATTTCCCCAGCACAATATGTTCCTCCAAATGTAACCCCAGGAAAGTTGTTCAAGAAGGGGGAGCTATCAATACCAGGATGTCCCAAAAAGGAGTCGCCCCGGCCACAGCAAGAAAATACAATGCCGCCAAACACTTCTCGTTTGTTGCAACCACCAACACTGCCACTTTCATGATTCTCTTTGCACTCACAATCTAGCCTCAGATGCCTGAGGTTATCCGAGACTTGATTGCAAGATGATAAAGCAGCTTTTGAGTCTGAGATGTAGAAACGTAGGGGATCTCCAGTGCTTATACCCACTGAATTCACAAATAGGTATTCATCATCTCCTCTGAAAAGACAAACAAACTGCTCACTGTGCTGTACAACTGAAGAAGAGGCATGCATATAATTTCAAGAAACTCAAGTATGAAACCCATCCTAATAGGTTATATAATGTGTTTGAACGTACACACATCTGCAAGTGAATGATACAAAACTTTAGCTCGGAGAACTTGCAGTTCTTTTCTAAAAAAAAAAATATACATATGCAAATTTCAAAATCAAATTCTGTATCAGCTGATGATGTGAGCTTTATGCTACTTCCATAGTATTTCACGAGCAATTTCTCAAGTAAAAGCAATCTGTGTTATTCTTCTCAGATGTACAAGAGAAATATTGCAAAAATTTTTGAAGGTGAAGTCATTTATATAGTTATGAGCGTTCTAGTTAAACTATAATATTTTGATGCAACATTGCTCTAGATTGCCAGGAGGGAAATATATTATCTATCTTCCTACAGCTTGTATGGTGATTGTTCATATGGCCAATTTCTTCTCCATAAAGATTATATAGTACTTTCAGAAGATAAGGTAAACCTGGAGAAGTGAGCTAGACCTCACTGTCAAATCATTCATACATGGAAAATAGATTAAAATGGATTCAGAAACAACTCATATATTACATAATTTAAATGTAATTGTATTGGTACTTTGCTCCAAAGTAAATGAATTCTAAAGCAAGAACAACTATTATCAATGTGATGGAAAGCAGAAAAAAAAAACAAGGCTCGTATATTACCCCAGAACATCATGGAATTCATAAAACTGCATCCGCTTAACCCTTTCCTTCCCAACCGAGCATTTTCTTCTTTTCGCTACTCCAACAAAGAAATAAGGATCATGAAATTGATCTCCAAGCTGCACAATTATCAATATAAGAAAAAGAAAAACTAAAAAACAAAGTTATGACAAATTTGGCTATCAAACTCCTTTTTTTCCCATTTGCCTTTCAGGCACAATGCAGCAGCTAAATTGGATGAAGGCAGGATTTCATCCAAAAAAACCAAAAAAAGTATCAATTTTGAGATAACAATGCTGAGAAGGTGCTTGGTTCAAATTCTCGAATGGCAACAATATTATGATTGAGTGTGAATGACGAGGGAGGAGTATGAAAATGTCGGAATCAACAACTTATTGCAGGGGACCGATTAACATGCATCACGAATGGGAAATATAACCCCCTTATTCCCATTCGCATCTCTAAAAATCCCAACCAAGCACCTCCTATGACAGCACAACAACAAAGGTGAAAAAAAAGAAAGAAAGTTAAAAGTTTTTACTTTGATTTATAATATCTACAGTGACAAGTGACAAAAAAAAGGCAGTCAAAAGACAACTGGAATCCTTCCAAGTGCTTGCTGATTGCTATTCATTAAACACTGCAATCAATGACTCGTGATAGATATTAATTGGAATGATGTGAAACACAATATGGACCAGCCTCAGCTTTTAACTCTATCTACAATGCAGAACCATGACAACTGTCCCAAGAACTGATGAAAAAAAGAAAGAAAGATCTAATTTATAGTCTAACTTTACCTACTGTGCAAAACTATGATAGCCACTAATGTGTACCATACTTGATACACTTTGAAAAACAGCTTTTCCTTCTGAGTGAACTATAATCTAAAGTTAGATCCAGATTACCGATACCTCATCATAAATTTCCTCTAGAATAGCTTGGCCACCAAGATGCTCACGAACTGTTTCTCTTGATGCAGTGAGCCAAGTTAAATTACTTTTACATTTAACAGAAGCTGCCTTGTATGTGGCACCAACTGGTGATAGTCCAGTAGATAACATGACGTGAAATCGAGTTTCCCCAGTACCTGAAAATAAATATATAGAGAGGATCAGTGATATTGGAAATGAGTTAACTCTATTAAAATAGAAGAGGACACCAAAGCCTAGCAATTCATTAAGGGTACAACAGTCATTTTATATCAAGTCAGAGGTGTTTGATGAGACATTTTGCTGAGAAGGCCAAAATGAAGTAATGAATCTCACCTGAAGACTTATTCCCGTCCCTTGCAAATACAAGCGCAACTGCAGCACAAGTAGACTTTGACGAATTCGCAATACTGTTTCCACTATCACTTTTATATAAGAATTGACTACCGCCATCACCAACAATGAAAGTATCATCCGAAAAGGCATATTCTAAAAAAACACCGAAAAAACAAGCATAAACAATGCATTTAATTTAGGTCAAAGATCAAAATCAAATCCCGTATGTTTCTTTATATGTAGTCCACATTTCCTGACTTAGTTGCGATGTTTGTCCTACATAAACAGCTATGGGTCTATAACAAGAAAAAACTAATATGCAAGAAAAATGGCCACTCATAGTTTACTCACCAATTGTTTGAAGAACTGGATTGATGTCTGTTTTCCGGTCCTAGCACATCATGTCATTCCAATGTCAGACAAATTTCATAATAAGATCTTTAAAGTATATAATAAAATCTATACAACCCTAACAAAACATCACAATTTCATACCTTCTAAGTGCATCTATAGCAAGTTGCTTCAATCAATAAATTGTTGAGTGTCTGGTTTTCTTTTGGAATAAAAATCAAAAAACAAAGAAAAACTATAAAAACTCACCCAACTTTATATCATGAAAGAGCAGTTGTTGCTGAACCAATAGTTAAGGAAATTAAAATGTATTGGAAGGAGCAACTCAGAAAATAGAATGAAGTCCAAGGAACATGTACCATGCAGAATCATAAAAAGAAATAAGCAAAACCAATATTTGTTCGAAGGATATATATATCATGTACAGGCAAACTGTACATAATTCCTTATTTTTGGGGGGGTGGGGATTAACATGAAAGTTTACAAATTCTAAACTCACAGAAAACAGTATGATTCCAGTAGGAGATGTAGAATCTGAAACAATTGATGCAGCTTGTCTGATATCCATCACAAATTCATCAACTAGAAGGCTTCGATATCCCTGATATTTGCATGCAACTCAACAAATGTTAGCTACTAGCAAATATTTCAAAAATGCCGAACAGAACAATATTTAACAACTGGTCAATCAATGAAACGAGAAAAAATTACTTTCAACTATTTTACAACCTCAGAATTATATGAGTCCATCATAAGATTTGATTGACACAGAACAGTGTCTCTATCTACACTCAATTCAGACATTGATATGAAATCCACTTGCCATGGTAAACTTATTTGTTGCAGATAGTTGCATTTACCTTATTCTGGGACAACAAAGGAACTATATGGACCTTTAGTCCAGGTAAAAATCCAACAGTCAATATAATGCCGCATTTCGTATTCTCCATCAACCCAGCATCATGATCTTCCTCCTCTGGTGCTTCCCATTGAACCTAGATAAATGAATCTGACACATCACAGGAGTATCTTAAACCCAAAAATGAAATAATAATCGATAAATAACAAAAGAAGAAACCCTTTAATTCAATATCCCAACTAATATCAAAGGGACTCACTCAATTTATAAACCACTGAATTTCATAATTCTGGAGAAGGAAGAAGCAGCAACACAAAGTAACAATTTCATGAGTTTAAGCCTACTTTTCAGAAGTTCATGGCTGTCTGAGAGATTCTTAAATAAGAACTAACAAAGCTCTGGAATGTTACCTCTACAAAATGATCTGTGAGCACATCCCTGCCAATAACTCCCTCGGCCACATTGACAATTACAGGAATCCTGGAACCAAATTTCTGGTCAATCTGCACAGATATCATCTTCTTAAACTATCTATCAAAAGTAGGCACATAAACTCCCTTGTACAAATAAATTCATCATAATAGTGGGAAATTGTACCAGTTGGAAAGCTTCTTTCAAGCTGAAGTATGGACCGATTGAGGCCATCACAAAATGAGGGCGAAGCGGTTCCAATAAAACCTTGTCCACAACCTCATTCACAGCATTCTACCACCATAACAGCTAAACATATTAATATTGTGGGTCCAAGCTTAATAAGTTATATGGTGAAAACTAGAAAAATACATTCCTTCCATCAATTGCATGTTTTGAGCACTCAAAATTCACACAGTAATTTTCTTATTAGTCATAGTTATTATTGCTCTCATAAAGTTTTCAAAAATCACAGATGTGATAATAACCCAATCAAAGATACAACAACCATGTATCAAACTTAATACCACAAGAAACATGACATTTGTGCTTAGCATGACAGTGGAAAATGAAAATTTAGAAGGAATTGAAAGGTCGGGGTGGCTTTAATTTAGTAATTCTATGCCTTTGTTTCAGTTGCAATTGATAACAAAATTAATCCAGATCATTCCAGAAGAATGTACTCCAATTAAAACTAATGCAGTATTTCTACAAGTCTAAGGCCTATATTCCGGAGGCAAAATCTTATCATTGCGCAATCCACAATGAATCAGACAATTCATGAGAAAATGCAAAGCCACTTCTCAGTTTTCCAATAAAACTACGCAATTCGAGTTAACAGCCCCAAATACAGTTTACCACAGAACAAAAATGAGAGAAGAATTGAAATTTCAAACACGAAACTGATAAAACGGGGAAGAATATACGAAAGTATGGCCAACAAAAGAGATGAGTTTCGATGGCACCTCAAGAGAAGGGTTAAAAGAGACAGCAGAAGAGAGTCTAGGGAAGGACAGGATGCGGATGCAGAGAGAGTTCCAGGAGCGGCTAACACACGCCGCCGACGCGAAGGACGGTGCCGGCAGGCGGCTAAGAATGTTTTGCAAGACATCATCCCCTAGATCATCGATTCCAGCAACAATATTCTTGGAGAAGGTAGAGATTTTGTCCTTCGATTTCGCCATTTTCTTCAGTGATCGAAGGGACTGTTGATCGTCCATGGTCGCCTGCAATTTCAGAATCAAAGGGCTCGAAATTGACCCAAGACCTTCAGTTCAGCGAAGAAACAGAGTCGCGTTTGTTTCACTATTTAGTTCTCTAAATATATTATATATAATTTAATTAATTCCATAATCTAAATTTTTTCACTTTATTTTATTAATCTCTTAAATTGGTGGTTCTATTTTTACATATACGGTTCGAACTTATTAAAGGTGCTTAACATATAAAATTATGATGTCTAATGAGAAGCCATTTTTAATCGTGGTTTTGTAATAATTTTGATAAATATAAAACAAGTGATTTAAAGATATTTGATGGGCCTACATGATTTTAATAGATTTGGAATGATTGAGTTAAGTTTAACTAAAAATTCAATTGAAATATGTATATGCCAATCTATATAGTCATGAGAACTAATAAATTATTTACTCATTATTCTTTTAAAAATCAAATATTACATTAAAAATTATAATGTTTTTACAGAAAAATATAATATTTATTTATCTTGGTATTTAGCTATACTGATTCCGATATGTATAACTTTTAACATACTTTGTAAAGTTAAAATATTTTTTAAACTATTTTTGTGTTATAAATGTTTTTTTGTCTTCAATTTAATTTATTGTAATTTTTATGTAATTAATAAGTGTACTATAATATTATATAATGTATTTTTTTTTTTTACATACATTTAACATTATTTTACACCAATATAGTTATATCCCTAGTGATGCACGGGGCAATTACTAGTTCCAATCATTTTGAGAGATTATATTTTGATATTAGATTAGTTTTTGTGATGTGCGATTTATGGTCATCAAATTTAAAATAATAATAATAATATAGTTTTAAAAAATTAAAATAATATATAGTTGTAATAAATGGCCAAATGATACATTTTACAGAAAGTAAGTAAATTTTAAAATTTAAACCAACACCATAACTTTTATTTACTTTATCCTCATAGCTAACAGTAGACATTTTTTTCTTCTCTTTAGCAATATTCAGTTGTTGAGCAGTCTTTTCTTTTCTTCTCCACTCATTATGGTTAAATCAGAACTCTTTATGGAGTAATTAATTCAAATCTAAATTGTTATTACATTAAAAATCATGGGTTAGTTCATTCTCATGATTCAGTATTATTCCTTAATATCCATTCAAGAATCTCAAGAGTTGAATGTCGATCCAACTTATTTTTTATTAATTTTGATTGCACTTGGATGCCAAAAGTTATTTCTTGTAAAATGTATTAATTATTATTGAATGAATACATCCAACGTTATCTTGTTAATATGTTTCATTCCTGAATATTTTCTTCAAAGGCTACATATCATTATTTGCAAACACTTGTTTTGGAGTGAAAAATGCAGCAGTATTAACACAGGCTAAAGGTTAAATCTTTATCAATTATATATATGTTGAATATGCATACACATAATATTCTTCATGCATTATTCTGATCCTATTGCATATTATATAGGTCGATTGTACAGAGGAATGAATGGCCTTATCAAGAAATTCGAAACAACACATGATAGATGATCAAGAGAATATTGGTAATTTTTTATTATTATTATTATTTTTTTTTTTTTTTTTTTTTTTTTTTGTGGAGTGCATGAACTATGAAGAGTTGGTGATGATCATATAAAAAATCTCAGTCCCTGCATTAATATGGTTTTAATTTTTCAATTTGGGTTCCAATCAAATTGATCATGTGTGATTATTTGATTGTCCACTTTGCTATAAGTATCTATCAAAGATTGATTAATTGATTGTATATTATTAACTAATTCTTAACAAAAAGAGTTATCATAGTTTGTTCAACATTTTTTTTTTGTCTGTTGAATATTATTCAGTCTCAAAAGATATTTTATATTGAGGTAAATATAAAATGTCAACAAACTTGTGTTGTTGGAATTTAACTGTTTTCTTAAAGTGTTTTAGGTTTGGAAGTGTTTTAATAAAGAATATGGTGATTTTTGCTCTAACAATCAATTGAAGACGTGTTTGATCATAATGTGTTTAATTTAGTCCCGAATCTTACATCACTAACATTACACTGAATATGATGATTTTTGCTCTAAAAATCAATTGAAGTCGTGTTTGATCATAATGTATTTAATTCAGTCTTGAATCTCACATGTTCTATTTTGCTTCTTTATAAATTTATCATAATTTTATGGGTTTTTTCTTTTGACACAAAAAAAAAAAAAAAAGTGAAATAATTGAATTGCTATTTGAAAACATTTAGGTTTGAAAGTGGTATTATGCAATTCAGAAGAAGCTGGTGGGAAAGAGTATGTAGTATCAAGGAAGCTGCAGCAGCTTATTCCTAACTTTCTTGGGTATTTCTCATTAATTTATGTTTATGGTTTGCTTATTATATATCAAATACACACATATGTTTATTAGTTCATACTTATTAGAGCTTAAATAATAAAAATATTTAAAAATAAAAATTTCCAAATTAGTATTTATAGGAAATTTCAAAAAATATCTATATACCTATAATTACAATATTTATGTAAAATAGGTTAGTTATATATTTTTTATAATTCTGATTTTAATATTTTGGATAAAATAAAGTTTTAAAATATTTCTCTAATATTTTGAAAAGTTTGATTATATATTTTAAATAAAAAATGTACTGTCTTTGGTATTTAGGATAAAAAATACAAACTATAGGTACATGAAATTGAGTTATTAAAAAAAAAAGAAAAAATTAATTAAAAAGGTTCATGTAATTAAATTGAACCCCTATATATAAGTGTTTCGTTTACTCATTAGACAAGCTTCCAAGGGGTTCTTTTCAGTTCATGTGTTTCATTCTAAACTTAGGGTTTTTTTAAGAGCTCTCTCTCTCTCTCACCACAAAGCGCTTTGAGTAATTTCAGGCTGCTGTTGGACATGGATGGCGACGAGTTGACAGAGCAAGAAACTGCTCTTTATGATCGCCAAATTCGTGTTTGGGGCGCCGATGCTCAACGAAGGTACTAAATTCTAGACAATTTTTGCTCTTGTTCTTTTTTTTTTTCTTTTCTAAAATTTAATTTTGTAAATGTACTTGTTTGGCTTATGATTCATGGTTAGGCTAAGCAAATCTCATATACTCGTTAGTGGACTTCAAGGCACTGTCATTGAGGTATTTTTTTTTCTCATCTTATTGCCATAAGTTTCCATTTTAAAAAATTTAAATTAATGTTTCTTGTGAGTTCATAATGCAATTGAGAAATTCATGTATGCTTAATTGAATTTATTAGATCAATATTTTTGTAGTTTTGCAAGAACATTGTGCTGGCAGGAGTTGGTAGTGTGACCCTAAATGATGATCGAATAGTGACAGAAGTGTTACTGTCGGCCAATTTTTTGATTCCTCACGACCAAAATGTATTCTCTGGGAAATCTCTTGCTGAGCTTTGTAGCGATTCCTTGAAGGATTTCAATCCCATGGTTCGTGTTTCTGTTGAAAAAGGTGGGGAGCTCTTTTTTTTGCCTTCATTTGTATGTTTCGTAGATTTGTCATTACTTGATTAATTTAAAGGCATTTTCTGAAATAGGGATTTTAGTTTTCGGCTGGGAAATATTTATGTGATCCATTTATAATGTAAAGATAAGGAAGAAGTCAAAAAAGTATGGAGAGTTGATTCAGCTGTTTTTAATATAATGTCACTGTACCCTGTTTTAAGTTTGAGTGAACTTGGCTACCCGAGAATGAATGGTCTCTGGCATCAGGCTAATTTAAAAAGCTCAAGGATTATGTTTTCCCTCAAAATCTTTGCACTTGTGCATTATAAGTAAACATACCTTTCATGTTTGTGGAATTTCTGTTCAACTTCTGTTTGATTGAAGGCTTTTAGTAATGCTGAATGCATAGCAGTTTTGCTTTATTAATGTTGCCCTTTGACTACCATTTAGCTACTCACTGTGAATTGAATGCAGGTGACTTATCAAGTTTTGGTGTTGAGTTCTTTGACAAGTTTGATGCTGTGGTTATCAGTTCTTGCTCTTTATCGACAAAAGTATAGCCACCTTCTTCAATTTGTTTGTCCTGAATATATAGAGATCAATATTATCTTCTTTGTATTTATAATTTTTTTAATGTAATTGCTGCAGAAATCAGTTAATGAGAAGTGCCGCAAATTGTTAAAACGTACTGCATTTTATACGGTGGATTGCAGAGATTCTTGTGGTGAAATGTTTGTTGACCTGCAGAACTACATCTACTCCAAGGTTAAATGTTTATAATTTACTACATTTCTGTTGCATGTGTAAGATATTTGGGTTAATTCAATGGCTTACCTTTTGTGTCTTTCCCAGATTCTTCTGATTGGATATATTTGATCAACTACATATGTTGAGTCTGTTACTATGGCATTTTTCTGGAGGCATTTCTAACTCTGCTCTATCCAAATTATTTTCTTCTCCTGACAGAAAAGAGGTACTGAAGCAGTTGAATGCCATCTAGAGTATCCAAGTTTTGAGGTATGAAACAAAATTTTCCAATAAGCAATTGATGCCTTTAGGTTTGGTTATTATTTTGTCACAACAGTTGACAGTACTGTTTCTCTAATTATATTTACGGGCGTTCCAACTTCCATCACATAATGTCTAGAATTTTGTTCATGAAATAAGCGTCTTTGCAATATCAGTAGGCAAATTTCAATTGTTTTTGATGTGGTTAAATAATATTGATGAGATATAAACATTTTGACATTGATTTCATTTTACTGTAGTTTGTGCTTAAATGATGTTCTGAGAACGCAGAAATGTGTATAAGTACTTTCACTAATGAAGTTGCTCCAACTTTGTATAGTATAGAGGGTGATTTAATAATTCTTGATTAGGTTGATTATTAAAGTCAAAAATAAGGAATTCTTTCACTAATCAAGTTGCAGCAACCTCATGTTGCAAATTGATATTTAAGATAGCAACCAAAAATAGTATGTGTGCCAATAATGGAAAGTGATTAATTAATAAAGTAAAATAAAAAAGAGAATTTGTTCATGTGCAGTGTGTATAGAGGGGAAGTGGTGGGCGTGGCAGATTTTTTTCATTTACAGAAAAGATGCCATTAGATGCTACCAATCATGTCTTTATTTTTCTCTCTCTCTCTCTCCTTTTTTTTTTTTTCCTACCAAAATTTTAAATTATATTAACTTTTTCAATTTGAATTAGTTTTTAAAGCATTATATGTCAAATTATTGATCTTAACGAAATTTATTAAATAAAAAAACATTGGACTATTTATGTTTATTTGAGTTATTTTTGCTATATTTGAATATTTATCCACTTATTCTATTCTTGGATTTGGACTATTATTATTAGGTTAGCACTTTGATAATTGCATTGCATTGTTTTGTTAAAAAAAATTCAATTAATGTCCTTATTAAATTGAAAGGATGGTCATAACATATTTCATCTATATTAAAAGAATAAAATAATTATTGCACCTTAAAAAATAAAACATGCAATGAAAAATAACAACATTATACAATTCAGTAAATGAAGATCAATTTAATCATTTAAATTCGTGGGTGTTTAGTTAAACTTAATGAAAACATCTTATTAATCTTTTAAGATGTCATGTTAAGTTGTGCTTGGATGAAATAAGTGGATAGAGCTTTTAAAGTGTTAGCAGGACAATTTCAATTTTTGTATTATTAAATCTAAAGGAGTATTTGAGTATAAGACCAAACATACTAGAAGTAAGATGCCGTATCATTACACTAAAAATAAAACTTATAACCTCATAATATTTTCTTTTGAAATGAAATAATATCCTGTTAAAACATAGTTACCAAATACCAAGAAACTCGCAAGTTCTTAATTATCTTACAAGATGTTGAAGAGTTTACAAGCTTAAGTAAATGCCCCTCTTAAGTCTTTCGAAAAAAATAACATCATTTCCTAAATAAATAAAAATAATTATTTTTAGTTTAATTTAATATAATTTATTTGATATTATACTTCGTGCATTGCACACATTGTACACTAGTTGAGTTGATAGATTTGGAAGTCTTCTATCACATTATGTTCAAGAGAAACTTGTGTTAAGAGTTCACTGAGATGCAGCTAAGGGTTCTGAAGTGAAATATTTATGGGCTGGTTTTTGTTTGAGTGATAAGATAAGTTCAGGGTTATACAAGAATCATGTATCTCGTTGACTTAGTGCTTCAGTTAGTTGTCTTCTAATAAAAGTAGCTTCCTGTTTTTCTTCTCCTCTCAGGAATCTATCTCTGTCCCATGGAAATCTCTTCCAAGGAGGGTTTCAAAGTTGTACTTAGCCATGAGAGGTACACCACATGGCTTCTGATATTTTTTGTATAGATATCCCTGAATAATTGTTTTCATGTAGCATTTTTTATTATATACTGCTTTCTTCATTAGAACTGTGAAATCTAACTAGTCATTCATTGGGTTAGAGCCTGCATTTTTTAAATAATAATTGTGGTGATCTTCATAACTCGGGAAGTTGGAGGATGATGGCGTGAAAGATAATCAATTGATAGTTCTTCATGGTGATCCGAACTTAAGAAGTATCATTATATTCAATCTGTTACTCCAATAATTCATTCATTCCGTTAATAAATTTCATAATTATACCTTTTAGTCCTAATTGTAGAATATTGGAACTATTTCAGTGATAGAGAAGTTTGAGGAGCAAGAAGGCCGTAAACCTGGAGAAACTTCTGCTGCTGACTTGTTGAAGATTCAAAAGCTGAGGAAGGAACTTTGTGATGCACAAGTAAATTTCATTCAAATTATCAAGCCATTATCCACATGCTTATCGTTCTTTTCAATTGTTTAATAGTTTAATACCTACACAACAATCTTAGCAGTCATTCGATGAATCTCAAATCCCTGATTCCCTCCTTGAGAGATTGCTAGAAGGCAGAACTGAATTCCCTCCCGTTTGTGCCGTCATTGGAGGCATCCTTGGACAGGTGATACATGCTTTCAACACTAATTAAGCTGTATGATCTTTATCTGTCACTGATTTTGAAATTATTCACGGGGTGTAGGAAGTCATTAAAGCAATATCAGGCAAAGGAGATCCTCTGAAGAATTTCTTCTTCTTTGATGCAATGGATGGAAAAGGCATTATAGAAGACATATCGAAACCGAAGCCTTAAAGCCAGAAAGTAGATATTTGTTGGATTTACAGGTGATCCTTAGTATCCCTCTTTTTAATGACTTAGGAAAAGTGGGGTTATTTATCTTGTTAGTGGTCAAAAATTGTTTGAATACATTTTGGGTGTTGACATATTGTTGCAACACTTTTGTGTACAATTTAGAGTATGAGATAAAATTATTAAGTGCAATGATATTTTTCTGTTTCAAATAGGGATACTCATTTTGTGCTGTCTTGTGAAATGAAAAATATTAGCTGTTTGAGGTTTAAACTGGGCAGAGATTCCTGTGGAACAGTTTTTAGCATATAGAAAATGAAAGTTCAGCTTTGGACAATTCTTCATATCCCAAAGATTTGGCTACATGTACAATTTTATACTAATAGCTTTTGCAATTGACCCTAATTTGTTAATTTACCTCCAATTGTATGTTTGGTATGAAATTTAGTAAATTTGAAATTGTAATTTTGCATTTGATAAAAAATAACAACATTTCGTAATAGTATGGTATTAATGTTCAAATCGCAAAATTTGAGTGTATTTTCCCTTTGTGTTTATATTTTAAAATTTTACCTGTTGGATTTTTACTCCATGCTCTATTAATGAGGAGACAAACCTATAGAAAACGAGTATAGATAATTACAATTATAGGATTTAAATTATAGAGGACAGGCATATTTAGAAAAACTCATACAATATATACTATGATATTGATATTTGTGTTACATAAAACAATCTAATAATTTTACCTAACTCAATATAATTTTACTTCAATTTTTTTATCTCCCTGCATTCCACGGTTGGTATACTTGTTTTCACAATTCAAGGAGGCTAATAAATAATAATATCGTTGAGAGGGAAAATGGAAATCTCTTTTATCAGTTATCAAGTTGTGAAATGATTTGATTTGTAGAAAGTTGTCAAAAGATTTGCACAAGTATATTGGCTAGATAAATACATGTTTCAACCAGAATAATATTTAATTAAAATTCAAATAAACGCTAACATATAGCATCCTGTTTTCGTAAGTAATACCTATAGAATTTCTATGGCTGATGGTTTTATACAAGTTAAACAACATATATTCGAATTCAAGTTTTTTTTTTCTTCAATAGAATGTGTTTAACTTCACTTTCTCTTTTCTCGAGTCTAAATATCAAATCAAATTAAAAGATACTATGATGAAAGAACAAACAAAATCATTAGAAGATAAAGGAAACATATACTCCTAATTTCTTCCTATCTCGGGATTTGAGGACCCAAATTATCACATTTGTTTGACACTTAATAATCCAATTAAAAAAAAATAATACAACAAAAAACAAAAACAAAAATTACTTATGAGAGAGAGAAAAAAAAATTTAAATTTGAAAAGGAGAAAAAAGAGGAAGTGGGTAGTCCAAATCCCCCATGTTCTTCTCTCGTTCTTTGGTGATATATGCATAATAAAAGCGTTAATTAATTGAGGTTAAAAGGTAAACATATAAAGAAGAATTAAGAAAGAAAAGAAACCCCACCATGAAAAAATCATCAAAAGTCGAATCCAATGACCATGCAAGAAACCTATCACTAATCCACCAGTTTAAGAGCCTCGAAGAACAATGGAAATCCTTACAAAACCCCAAACCTCGTTCATCTTCAACCAACTCACACAGCACCACCACCACCATCTCTTTCGATCACCTATTCCATAATTCTCCAAGAGACCTCATGTTCTCTCTCCAAAACCCACCTTCAGATCATCGGATCTTCAGACCCAAACCCCACAACATGGCGGTAGAAGAAATCCTCAGGGACAGAAGGGCCGCTATAGTCTCCGGAAAACTCAAGGCCCGGCGCCTTTTCGCTGCGGAGGAATCCGACATGAACTATGGTTCCGGTGAAGTATGCAGTGATTGGTTGAATAGTGAAATTGAAGAGAGAGAAGTGGAGTTGCCTGTTGACTTTGACCGCTCTTGTTCGTTTTCAGACTCTTCTCCGTCGGAGGAGAAAGTGGTGGTGGTGGAGGAGAATACGGTTGTGGAAGTGGCGGAGAAGGGCGGCGGAGATGGGAGGGGTGGTGGTGGTGGGGGTGGGGGGTGGAGGGTGGTGCCATTGGCTTGGTTTGCTATTGTGTTAATGGTGATTACACTTGGCTTTGTTTCTATGACTTGCAATGGCAAATATGTAGAGAAAACTGAGTTGATTCTAGTCCCAACTTAGAATTATTTGTGCATATTTTATGGTTTTTATTTTCTTTTTCCTATGTTGGATTTAGATTTATTGTTAATTTTTTTGGGAGATTTGATTTGTGATAGTTTCCATACCTTAGCCTTTGTTTTCTTTCGGAGAAAATTAGGGGTGTAGATAAATATGAGTATTTTGTTTATTTGAATTATTATGGAGCTTCAATTCGCTTGGTTTGCATATTATTGTAAACGAATTTAAATGAGCTTTCGCTGGACCAAGTACAAGTTGATTATAATTATATATATATATATATATATATATATATATATTTATTTATTGAATTTAGGTTTATCTACAAAAATTGTTCAAGTTTATTAGACTTTTGAGATGGTACTTGAAAATTGGAATATATCATGATGATGGTACTATCAGCATCAAAGGTCTTGAGATTACTCATGATTGAGATTATATTTAACTTGAGATAGTAATTTTTTAGGCAAGTATTTAATTTTTCTGTTTTAAGAATATATATATATATATATATATATATATATATATATATATATCATTTGACCTATAATTGGAATAGAAAATATATTTTTTTGTCAAATGAGTATGTTTTTTTCATTTCCCTTGTATAATTATTGGTAGAAAAAAAACTCTCATATTTATTACATACAACATCAATACAAGTATGTCTGATTGTGTAAAATAACACCAACATATAAATCACTACCAAAATAAAATTCCAACTTACTAGAAAAATGCAGTAATAGATTGATAATTTCCACACAACATAATAAAATGATAAAAAACATAGATTAACAGAAAGTTGAACAAAGTCTGTTTCTCAGTATAAAAAAACCCTAGATTAATTACTTATTTTCAGAAGAAGACCCATCCTTGTTAGTAGCAGCAGCGGCGGCGGTGGGCGGAGGCGGCGGGTTGAAGTCTTCCCAAGCCTGGATCCAAGTGAGCATAGCATCAGCAAGCTTGTTGAAATAAGGATCCATGGGACCAAGCTTGTCTCTAACCATCTTGGAGAGTTCAATGTAGCATGTCTGAGCAGTGGTGCTTTCCTTTGAGAAAGAAACTGATTGGAAAAATGGGATGAGATGTTCTTGCCACTGAATGCCTCTGTATTCTTTCTTCAGATTCACTAATGGATTGCTGGCTTTGTTGTGCCAGATATATGGCACCCCTGTCTTCACTCCTAAACCTAGATGGTCTGCCACTACCTGCATCCAAACATTTTTGCCTTCCTTTCAAATTCCTACCCATAAATCCATCCATGATATTTGTACACATAAGTTGCAAGCTTCAAAATGACGTGATGATATTAACAGTGGAGTAAGGTATATACCTTAACGCACCAGCCAGCCCACATATCATCATATCGACTAATGGGCTGGCCGTGGCCCATGAGCCCAAAATACAAGGCAGGCCCAATGAGCTCTCTGTCGAACGCAAGGTTCATTCCACACATAGGAAATAGGGTTCCTTTAGGAATTGTCAACACAGCATCCACATACCTGTCAGCGCATGTAACACCATTAGTTTGATCAGCTACAGACAAGAAGATTTAATAAATTTCCTAGTGTGTTAAGACAAATGAAACCTAGTGTTTCTGTCTCTAGGTTTGACTAGCTGAGTTGGAGCATCATAATCAGGGATGTTGAGCCATAGTCCATGGGAGACAACAGTTGGAACTCCTTCTCTCATGCTAAAGGGGTACCCACGTACGAAATCTGCACCATCTCTATATGGATCATACAATGTGTTGAAAAAGAATGGTGTGGATGGAGTCATTAGATTCTTCATGTGTTGTTCCAATGCATTCATCTCTTTTCCACTGGGATCTTTAGCCACCTATTTTCCATTTCAATTGTATATATCACATAGAAAAAAACATGAATAATGGAGAGAAAGAGAGAGAGAACTAACAAAGCAATCATCATCAATGGTGAAGATGTACTTCTTCTTAGAGATGAGAAATGCAAAGCATCGACAAGCAGAGTCCTTAAAGGAGATGCAAGAGGCCTTGGGGCCAAGTATACGATTGATGTCGTTGTGATTGTAGAAATCGTAATCAAATCCATTTGGAACGTTGATGGTGATATTAGGGTCGCCATCTTGAATAATGATGAGATGATATGGCTCAAAAAAGGGCCTCCATTGCTCCAAGAAATCCAAGCTCCTTATTGTCGGAATCACTATGTCTACTTCATCTTTCAAAGCTGGTATTGCTGACATAACTATCAAGCCAAAATAGAATTGAAGATATTGTTAAGAAGATTGAGAACAAAGTGTTGTGGGAGAAGCATGGGGTTTGGGGGGATTTATAGGTGTGGGAGAAAGTGTTGCAGATTACATAGATTGTAATATAGTTCATCTAATATATATTACTAACTTTATTTTATGAATCTGGATTTTCTATTACATTTTTTATTTATTTAATATTCTAATGTTTTAAATATATGTGTTAGTGGTGATGTCATTTATACATGTCATTTGTGGTGATTATTTTTATATATTAGATGAAATAGTATTCAATGGAATTAGTAGATTTTGTTTGATATTTTATTAATGCAACTTTTAGTAGTAGGTGGATATGGTTATATTTTATATTTATATATTGGAACCCATTTTATTATCATACAATGTGTATTAATCAGATAGAAAATATAATTAATTTTTTTCATTCCATAGTTATATTTTATGTATTTGTAAGAATGGAGAAATCAATTTTATATCCTATTAATTCATATAAAATGTATTTGAATTAATGCTACTATAACAAATACATTCTTACTCACACATATATAATTGTACTTACCAAATTGAAAGAAAATGGGGGTTATGATAATGCACGCACCACTATTTATAATTTTTGAATTATTCGATTATAACAAACAAATCATTAAGTAAATTAAAAATGATTGTTATTTGAAAAGTCAACAAATTGAATTAAAAAATAGTAAATATTATTTTCTTATTGGCAAAATTAGTAAGGTAAAATGGATGGAAAATGTAGTTATTTCTATTTTTAGAAATGTTAGCCTTAGATAGAGAGAACATATAAATGATAATTTGAAAATAATTGATGATGGCATGTTGGATGTGTAAAGATTATATTTTTTTTAAATTTTATAATTTAAAATTAATAATTATATTGAATTTATAGTATATAAGCAGTGGATACATAATAATATGTGTCAACAGTGGACAAATAGTAGAATTATACAAATAATTTGTAATAAGATATTAGTAATAATCATTAGTCAAAGTTATCAAAATCCAGAGAAAGTTGCTGACGAAACAGCTTATAATCTCAGAAAGCTAATGTAATATAACTTTAAAGGAATTAGTAACAATAATTTATAATATGATTTAGAGAAAAATGTATTAAGATGTTAGCTAGTGATAATTATTAGTTGAAGTTCTCTACAATTCGGAGAAATTTGTCAAAATAAGATTTTGGAAAGTCGCGATCTTTTAACTTTTTTCAAATATAGTTTTTTTTAATACACATTTTAAGATCTATTGTGGGAAAAATTCACGACATTTCCTTTAATGGTAATTTTAATCAAAATTATATATATTTTTTCAAAATAACCATGTACATTAGATATTAATCTCAATTAAATTGTCATATTAGCCTTTTTCTTGAAAAGATTGTTTTTAATATTGAACAAAATCTATTGTTGTTTCGAGAATTACAGATTAGAAAAGATTGAGACCAATATAATGCATAAGAAAGTAAGGGCGCAAATAGTTCAAATTACTCAACAAATGTCTATGACCTAACTTACCGTTGACCTAGCCTACTTAGTGAATGAGTCAGGTTAAGACTTTTTAACAAACATATTTATGAATATAGGCAAGATTTGGGGCTTAAAAAAGACCTAGGCCAGCATATTTATTATATTTATATGAGAATATATTTTATATCTTTTATAGTTTGTATATATTTGTAGCCTAATTTATATTTTATGTAAATTTAAACTAAAGTTATTTTTCCAAAAAACAAATTCATATTAAATAATTTTGTAGGTTTTTAATAGGCCTTGCACCAAATATATACTGGAGCTAAAAAAAAAAAAAAAACATTTCATATACTAATATTTATGCCTAGGCCGACCATCAAAAGGTCTAATCCGGTCTAATCTATTCCTACCCTATAAGGAAGTAATAAGATATTAGTATTATCACATATTCAAATTCTGAATTTTCGTTCTCTCTTTTTAAAATTGCTTGTTATAGATTCAACAATGTATTTATAATTTAAGATTTTTTATTCTTTAATGAGTGAAATGTATAAGAACGGGTGATTCTATGCTACCCATGAATGTGTGACATGGCAACCTAAAAAAATACAATCACAAAAATCTTTTTTCTACTTTTTTTGATACCCCATTAAATTTGACTATCGGTGGAAGTAACATGGAATCACCCGTAAGAGACCATATCAAAGATTAAACGATAACCTTGGAAAATTGTAATTTGTAATTTAGCAACTTAAAAATAAAAAAATTGAAATCATTTGAAATTTGGCAACCTTTTAACATATATAGTATTTTTCTTTTAAGAAATAACACCATCAGTATTATTGCCCATGCATCACATGAATGGTATACTAGTTAAACACTTCAATAGAAAGTCTTAGACAATATATAGAATAACTTTAAGTACTCTGAGCCGTCAAAAGTGAGAACTCAATTTATACAATACATAATTATGACAATAAAACAAAAGAAGTAGAATAACTGGATGCAATAGAAGGTTTAGCTTGTCGAAATAAACAAGAATCTCTCTGTATAAGAAGAACCAACTAATTTTACTTCTTTTTGGCAGAAGCTCCATCCTTGTTGCCGGCAGGCGCAGCAATGGTGGCAGCAGCAGGCGAGTTGATCTCTTCCCAAGCCTCGATCCAGGTGACCATGGCATCAGCAAGCTTCTGGAAGTAAGGATCCATAGGACCAAGCTTCTCTCTCACCTGCTTTGACAGCTCAATGTAGCATTTCTGCACGGTTGTGCTTTCCTTTGAGAGAGTCGCAGATTGGAAGAAGGGAATTATGTCCTCTTGCCAGTATATGCCTTTGTATTCTTTCTTCAGATTCACGAATGGGTTGCTCGCCTTGCTGTGCCAGATATATGGCAGTCCTGTTTTCACTCCCAGACCCAGGTGGTCTGTGATTACCTGCAAAAACGTTGAACCATTTTAGGGGATTGTATATCTCAAGAAAGTACAAAATGAAGGCTCAGTTTGAAGTTGAGAATCATATATCTCCAATTTGCAAGTAGAAATACCATAATTTTAGTGAATTTGGATTTCTCACTCATACAAGTTATGCAATGATTAATAGCAGTAAACAACAAAACCATTGGACAAAAGAAGACTCGTTGATTTGAATATAAACATAGCTATATTCAGATAATAAAAGAGCAAGTGGAGGAAGGCACCTTAGTGCACCAGCCAGCCCACATATCGTCGTATCGTCCAATAGGCTGGCCATCACCCATGAGCCCAAAATACATGGCAGGGCCAATGAGTTCTCTGTTGAATCCAAGGTTCATTCCACACATTGGGAACAAGGTTCCTTTAGGAATTGTCAACACAGCATCCACATACCTGTACAATATAATACGATCAGGCAAGAAAAGAAAAAAAAAACGAGATTTTCCTGGAAATACGAGCAATCTTTCTGAATTTTTAGACAAACCTAGTGTTGCGTTCACGAGGTTTGACAAGCTGAGTAGGGGCATCGTAATCAGGGATGTTGAGCCAGAGTCCGTGGGAGACGGCAGTTGGGGCTCCTTCCCTCATGCTAAAGGGGTAGCCACGGACGAAATCAGCACCGTCTCTGTATGGATCATACAATGTGTTGAAGAAGAATGGTGTGGATGGAGTAAGCAGATTCTGGATGTGTTGTTCCAAAGCATTGATATCTTTACCACTTGGATCTTTGGCCACCTATTTTCCATTTCAATTATATCAAGTTTATGAGATTCACTCCTCTTTTTAACATCTCAAATACTATCATATAAACAATAGAAAAATTATCAAGATAGTCATGATATATATATATATATATATATATATATGTGTTCACATTCAAAAAAAGAATTCTAGCATAAATTTTCTCTAGTTTGGTATCTTTGTTAAATCACCACTTCATAGAGAGAAGAATACCAACACTAATAGTAACAGAGAAAGTAAATCTGACAACAACTTGTATAATCTATTGTTTTATATCGTGTTTCAGTGAAATATAAAATCAGTGCACAGCATTTATGTAATCAATTGCCATCACTATATTGTGTCAATAAAATAAATCTTTATTTATTTTGGCTCCAAAAATTAAATCTTTATTTATTTTGTTTTATTTTTGTCTAAAGAGAAACCAAATCTGTATTAACCTTTTTTTCATGGGACAAAGGCATACATACCCCACGAAAGAAGAAAAACCCAATAGGACATTTCCCAATCATAAACTAACACATATGCAAAGACTACACTTTCTCAGTGTACTCGCATGTACCATAGTATCACACCCAACCCCAAATTCAACAATTCTCACAGTCAACACAAAGATTTTCTTCTAAGCATATTCTCATGGACAGTTGACTTCTCAGATCCCCAAACCGATCAAAAGAAAATATATCCACATTTCAGATCCAACCCGAAACTCACTCTCCCAACTCACCGAGTCGACTCAAATTTCAAAATTGAATTTTACAAAAAGTAAAACAGAGATAGAGAGAGAGAAAGCTCACAAAGCAATCGTCGTCAATGGTGAAGATGTACTTCTTCTTCGAGACGAGGAATCCGAAGCATCGGCAAGCGGAGTCCTTGAAGGAGATGCAGGAGGCCTTGGGGCCCAGGATCCGATTGATGTCGTTGCGATTGTAGAGCTCGTAATCGAATCCCTCAGGAACGTTGATCTTCTTAGAAGGGTCACCATCCTGAACAATAATCAGATGATAGGGCTCGAAAAACGGCCGCCACATCTCGAGGAAATCCAGGTTCCTGATCGTCGGAATCACAATGTCCAGTTCATCCTTCAGCGGCGGCGACACCGGCGTCGCAGGCTTAGACATCTTGGGAAGGGGAAATCACAGATCTTGAAGAGAATTGAGAGGAAAGTGTGGTTGAAAAATGGAGGGTTTTGGGGGAGATTTATAGGGGTGGGAGAGAGCGGGGGATTCGTGTAATATGATTCGATGAACGAAAAAGAAGTGAAGAAAGATTACATACAATGTGAGAGGGGGTGGTTTTGGGGGGTGGGGTGGGGTTGGGTGACTCGCATTTTTTGAAAAGATTAAATTTTTTGAGTAAATTAGTGTGAAATTCACATGGGTTGCCTGTCATTTCTACGTTTTTTTTAAGGCAATTATTCAGTTTTTACTCAATACTTTTTTAAATAAATATTATTCTAATAAGTGACTAATTTGGGATTGAGATGAAGGAATCAAAACTGTGGTTATTTTATATTGGAATTTCCACGAAATAAATCATGTTAGGTGATGGTGTAATCGTGGTATGATTGCAACATTGTTGGAACTTTTATTGCTCCACAAAAATCATTAAAAAAAAAATTATTGGGTCAGTGAATTTATACGTGTTATTTGATTCAATAAATTTCTCGTATTATATTTTATTTATACCATGTATGTAGACATTTGATATTTTTTTTCATTGACATACATAATGCATGTGAAGTAATCCACTAAAAAGAGTAATTGTAAGATTCTTTCTTCTCTATACAACATTTCTTAAACTGGAATTCTTTTTCTGTAAAATAATTTCTAATTAATTTGATGTTTGGAAAAGTCTTGGTTTCAAAAAAAAAAAAAAAAAGAAAAGAAAAGTCTAATCTTACTTTCAGCAACTAATGAGTAACACCATAATATTATGAGTATCTTATTCTAATTTTAATAATTTGAAAATGATGAGAACTTAGCATATAGTAAATATATTTTCAAATATTTACATAACTTGCCATATAGTTTTTGACTAACGCACTATAATATCAAAATATTATATATTATTATTAACTATACCGAAACACAAATAATATACTATATTTTATTTTATTATTTTCATATGTAATAACTATGTATTACGAAAATATAAAACGTATAAAAATATATATATGTATGTTTATATACTTATAAAAAAAATTCGAACCATCAAACGTACTACATTTCAATTATTTAAAAATATTTGGTGGTGTAGAGTTCGGTGTCGAACGATCAGGCTCAATCTGTAAGTCTCAGCAATCTCGACTAACACTTCGTTCACGTGGAATTTGGTGATCTCTACCAATCATCTAAATTTGAAACATGATATTTTAATTTTGAAGCATTTAAAGTAACTACACATAAAACCAATCTAAATTGTAAAGAAAATTCGTCAACATTTCGATGTAATTATTAATCTATCAAGTTTTCGATTATCCATCTCTATAAGAAAACAACATGCAATTCCCAACAATTCGACAAATGAACCGACTGTAACTAAAATTCCACTAAATAATTATATACAAATCCAACATCACAATTAAACTACACCTAATTTAATCCATGTTACTTCCATACATAAAATAAATTTAACAACTAACAACTAAATAAACATTATAGCAAGTTAAACAAAATTTCTAATATTAGTAACAAACATTGAAGTTGTTGTAGATTAATGAACATGACAATACCCATAAACTTAGGTCAACAGAAGGTACATTTCTTAACTCAAACAAGGTCTTTGATTAAGTCTCTTACCTTATTTTTAACTCAAACCAAAAAAAAAATTGGATTGTCATCAATTTTCTATTCAGACTTGATTCCAAATAATAATAATAATAATAATAATAATAAAGCTAATTATATAAGTAAGTTTAAAAATCAAGAAATCTTTTATTTTTGAATTGAGTTTGGAAGTAACCTGGAAAAAAAGGGTGACAAAATAGTGAAAATGATATGTAAGTTGAAACAAAATTTGATCTTTAAAACGATATTTATTTTGAATAGAAGGAATATCAATTTCTACACTTAAATTTTGTTAACAGAGTCCCCTTCATTAACAGAATATAGAAAGATTATAGGGGCCAAAACTAAAGAATATGAAAGGCACGAGGCAAACAAATATAAAACTATTTGCATGAGGCAAAAAGTTAAAATGTCTATCGTGGCCATGAGTGAGCAATTGATATATGTTAATGTGTCCACAATGAGTAAAATAGTAGGCTGAAATATGAGCATGTGTTGTAAAATCCAAAGAGTCAATCCTTTAAACTGTTCACATGTCCTTCATTGCATAATTGAAAGGATGCATGTGGTGTGACTATATTATCTTCAACTCTTTTGTTCCATCAAGTTAGGCATATTTTTAATTTCCCATTGAAAGTAGACCGAAAAAAAAAAGGCAAAATATGCATTAAACTTGAAGTAAATATGGGGCTTCAAACCTGCATAAGCAACCATGGCATTTTATTAGTTACCCTTTAGTTAATTGTTGCACTAAATTGACTCAAAGGACCACATGATATTTACCTATGCCTTTCACTTTGCTTTAAAAGTCATTTGATAAAGAATGTTACATTAATCAGTGTTTACTGCACTCTAAATATACCTCTAAAGGCAAAATTTTGTCTATAGGAGTAAATTTTTTCATATTATGATATATATAGTAGGGGGACCTAAATTTATGAATAATTGACAAATTTTTAGATGTAGAACAAGTGAATTCTTATAAATTAATAATAGACATTGCAAAAAAAAAAAAAGTTCATATAAATAGACGTTTCTTAAAATCTATCCATGCTCACACGAGAGACACCTCAACTTGGTTGTATTTTGGGTATCAAAATTAATAAATAAATTATAGTTTGGATGGATGAGTGAAAATTGTGTAATTTAAATTATGTAACAAGAATAATGATTGTATATTTGTATTTGTGTTGAAATTGAACTTCATAAAGAACCCATCAAATTTTGAATTTATATTTTTCTCTTCATGTCAGGATAATTCTTGCGTTGAAAAGGTTTTCCAAAATGATTATTTATCAGACTGATCTAGGATTTTGTCTCACCATTTTCCTATAATAATGTAAAGTATGAGACATAAATTTTATGAAATAATACAAATATTTAATAAATATAAATGAAAAATAACTAAATACAATAGATTTCCACTTTGGAATACGAACTTATGAGTTGATGCAGTTGAAAATTGGGCTTTAGGAGCTGTAATTAAGCAGCTAATCCTATGGTTGACATGTATTTAATTTGTTTGGCAACTACTGGTTTTAAAATATTCTTGTAATTTATGACAGAATAAACACCGATTTCTATTTAAATTTTGCCACCGGCGATGAAATTCTCATTAATTAAAACTCATGAATCGAAAGTCGTTATATTGTAACTTTCAAATTCATCATGTGAAATTGCAGAAATATTTTTGTAACCCCCCTCTCTTTTCATGCTAGATTAATGATATTGAACGGTCTTAAATATGAATATTTTAGCTTTTATGTTACCTAACAACTTAAAAAATAAAAATTGAATTTAATTTAATTAGACCTCTTTTTTTGTCTTTTTAGTTAGACCTTATATATATATATATGATAATCTCTCTTGCCTTTCTCAAAAATTACTTCTCCTTTCATATTGTGTTGATCGTGATTATATTAAACACCTCAAAAATAAATAAATAATAGAAACGATCTTTCTATAGAGTAGGGTCTTATTTTGGAAAGGTTGGATCGCCTACTCACATACTAATTTGGATGGATCCCAATGAACTTATTTTCTAGAACATGAATTATTTAAAAAAATTATAAAAATTTATATAAGAAAGTTTCATAATGATATCGATTGTGAAGCAAAAATCCATTACTCAAGGGCAAAATTCATTACTCAACTCACAAACATTTGTATGAAACTATTTTAGAGATTTAATTTGTGACGTGGAGCCTATTGTCCACATAAATCCAAACTTTATTAACGAGTCAATCTGTATTTATGAGTTATGAGTTGTTAATTAATAACTTATTTTAAAATAATTTTACAAAGGGTTCTACCTTAGTGAAATCATGATCGGTAAACAATTTTTTACTTAGACAAAGTTGTTCTTGAGGAGAAGACTTTAATCGGTACGTCCATCAATTGTATGTATCAAATCAAACTTTCTATTTTATGTTTCAAATTTATGGTATTCAAATGATTAAATCTAAATTCCTAATTAAAGTTCACTACAGTTTCCTTGAACAGACAATAAATTTGATTGGGTTGGCCCAAATTTATTGTTTTATGGACAATAAAGTGGGCTATTTTATTAGTAGAAAGTCATACCAATAATGTTTTGGGCTCGGGCTTTTAATGTATGGATTTTTATTTCTCTTTGGTAGATTGTTGGGAAATTAGTTTTTAATTTTACTGGTTTGAAGTTTCGAACTATATTGTATTTTAAAATTCACGAACTTCTATATAATAAACTCATTAAATACAAATCACCCCTCTTTCATCATATTGTGTGACATGTTAACAACATACACCTATTCCAAATATGACTAAAGCTAAGAAATAAAAAAAAAAAAAAATCGTGAGAAATCTTTTATTATTTTTTGGTTGGGTTCTTCACTGTACAATTACTTAAATGTACTGTTGAAAGTATATTCCTGAGCTTAATATACATACAATAAAAGATAATACTAATCATTTTTATTACTTTATGAGTTGTGGTGTATTAAGTTTTTGGTTATACACCTAAAATTCTAGTGTTGAGAGGAGTTATTAGAATTGATGTTGACATCTGGGTTAATTATACATTTTTGATGCTGAAGTTTTTTTCAAATGTAAATTAATGACAAAATGTATACGTATGTAAATATAATTTAAATTTAAATATGTAAGAACAAGCTATATTAATTATCAAATTAATTAAGTCAGTGCATAAAGTTGGTGATAAACTTGTATCATGAATTAATAGTGTGAAAAGTATATGAATGATTGAAACAATAGTTTCTTGTTAAGCAACATTGGTATAAAGCCTAGAAGGTGGGCCTTTATTTAATTGGAATCCACAAATTAAGCCATAATAATTAATATACAAAGATGTCCAATAAATTATTTGTACAATGATATGTGGTATTTCTTCCAGCAACTGTGACTCACGTTTGTGCTTTTAATATCTCAAATGCAAATATGAAAATATTTGTTCAAATGATAGAAATTTAGGGTTTTAGATTATTTGTTGGGTTTATTCATTAATAGAAGAAGGATAACCGTTCATCTTTACGCATGAATCATGATTATATATATTCCCCAAAAACAAAAAAAACTATAAAAAACTTGATAAACAAAAAAACAAACATTAATATTTAATTTGAAAAGTCATATATATGTATATATATTTATTGTATTACTATGCCAATCATTTGATTTAGAAATTAAATTGACTATAGTTTTGATTAAAATGCATAGATTGCGGGGAGATTATATTGTCCACCATTTCTTATGCATTATTTATTTATTTTTGTAATCAAAAGTTTATTTTTAAATTAAACTTATCAAATATATATAAGCAATTTGAGGAGTAGTGTGTTGTGTCTCGTGACATAAGTGGTCATACTTCTATATTTATAAATAAATAAATAAAAGATAGTTTGAATAAAGGGGTTTGGATTTTGTTATACACTTTTTTAAAAAATAAATTATTAAAATATATATTGTTAAAATACCATAACAAATACGATTGAAGTGAAGTTCTAATCTGTGTAGTAAGCGTTTTATTGATCATATTATATGAAGATAAAAAGATATGGTTCAATCATTTTACTGATCATAATGTATGAAAAAAAAAAAGTTTCATTATATGAGATTAAATATATTCGAATATTTTAAAAGTGGGTTTTGTTTTATAAATCGAGAACTATAAAACAATCTCATAAGAATTCACACTACTAGGACATAACAATATTATAATTAATTGATTGTAATTAATTTGTAACTAAATAGGACTTTATTCAAACATTCTATGCCGACAAGAAAAGGTTGGCATTTGTTATTCCCTGTCTTTCTCTTCACCTGCACAAAGATAAAACATAAAAGCTGACCAGAGGATTCCTGAAGCACATTAAATTTTCAGTGTTTTTAATTTTGTATTTAATATATTTACATATATCTTCCTACCCTTCTTTTATATGCTAATAATGGGTTCAATTGATGACCCCCACCCATGTTGTAATATGCCAATATATGTGATATGTGTATGGCTTTATCTGAGTTTGTGTTATTAAAAAGTGATTGAAATTGGGTGACTTTGAAAAATTGTTTAGTTACATATGGTAGTTTTCAAAAATAGAAACTAAAAAAAAAAAAAAAGCAAATATAAGTGGTTATATATATATATATATATATATCATACACTCTCCTCATTTCACAATAAATATTATTTTAGAACATAAAAATTGAACAAATATACTCATTACTAATCAATAAATTTAAAATTCAAAACTAAAAGCGAATTAAATTAATTCTATAAAAAATATTATATCAAATCCATAAATTTTAGTTATTTAATAATTATTAATAATGATAATTTGAAAATAAAATTATATAAAAATATAAAATAATATTTAATAATTTGAAAGAGGATTTAGATTTCAAAACCACACTTATTTCAAAACTAAAACGAAAAGAGTATTAAAAGTCACCATAACTTACACATCAAATCTTTTCTTATGGGCCATCTCTAGACAAATCTAACTATTTGCTGAGTGGCCCAATCAAAGGCCCATCATCATTTCCACCATATATAAATATGCATCCAAACATCTCATGTGATCTTCTCAAATCATAAGAAGAACAAGAGATGGTGAGTTATAAAGCAGTAGGACCTCAACTTTTCCTAAGATTTATTACGAATGATCATAAAAAGAAATAAAATAAAAAATATTGATGTCTATTTGTTTCTAATTATTTGATACAAACATGACATATAATATAGGCCACATGTGCAATTGATATTGATTTCATTTGATTTAACAATTCACTCAATAGTCCCAACTCATAGATTCACAGGCCATGCTCTTTTAATTGCAGACAATGCATTGATAGATGACAAAATAATTTACACATAAATAGTCAATATCATTAGATTTGTCAAATTGAGAAACTGAATTCGAGAAAAATCTATTATTCTCTCTTTCTTTATTCATTAAAAAAAAAAAAAACATAAAAGGCCAACATTCTTGTATCAAACTCATTCACCAAATTAATATTTAATACGTTATTTATAATATTATACAATTATAAAAGTGTAGCGTGTTCTAAATATTTATACTATCAATAAAATCTAGGGTTAAATATGAATATGCAATTTGTACTTTTTAACACCTTTTCCCACAGGTATATATCAAAAAAAAAAAAAAAAACTTTGATTGCTACACATACTTTAACTTACGCTGCTGGTATCCAAAGTCACTTTTGACACATTTTTCAGCAAAATTAAAACAAGTAGTAGAAAACTGATAATGCAATCTATCTTTAAATATCAACATTGATATATAAGTTGTACCTTAAAATAATTTCCTATAATGTAATCCCAATTTAATTTCATAATTCATGTTCAATTCAAGTTCGAATCGAACAAAATTAAACGATTTTGTTTGATTAGGGCTTGAATTGAACGAGAATCATGAAATTTACTCAGAATTGTAATTTAACTTCGAAAGAACATCACATTGGTCATATATTTTAGTTGGATGTTGGGAAGTGAATTGAATTTTTGAGTTTTCTGACGGATGATTTTGATCGAAAAATATATCAAAATTTAAGTCTGGTAACCGTCCGGAAAATTCATAAAATATCATTAGCCAGTGACATAGTTTTTTAATTATTTAGACATCGATCAAGTAAAAAAAAGTGTACATATTGATATATATATATATAAACTCAAAAATTAATCACATATGTACAAAACATCAAACTTATTAGTGATTTGCATTGAGTTTTTGCTTTATAAAATACAAGTTGGATATTATATTTTATATTAGGACTTATACATATGTAAATAAATATCTATACTCTTATTAAGTGAATTATCGGTTGAAATTATGCCATCTAGAGATTATTAGATAAGTACAAAAATATCATATATCAAAATTTTATAAAAAAAATGAATATTAATTAGTACATAATAGTGTGTTTTGTCTGTACATTAATGTCCTTTTCCTGGTCATATATATCTCCAACATTATTGCATGGACACATATGCACACCTTTGCCTACATTACTTCTGCATGTTAGTTAGTACTCTTGGTATGTCCGCTTTAGCGCAAGGTACCGTTGCTTTTCTTTCCTAACACAAAATTATTGTTTATAATTCAAATTTTTATTTTATATTTATTCTAGTTATTTCTAGTAGGAGTAAGACTTAATTAATTCATTTTTCTTCATAAAAATAATTTTCAAATTTGATCATTTTTCATTTAAAAATTATATATATATACACACACATATACACTTTTTGCTAATTATTAACTTGAAGATATAAAAGGTCTGAATTCAATCAAGTTAAATCTAATCAGAACACTCAGTCTAATTAGTTTTAACGGTGAGATTCTGCTTAATATTTACAAGGGTTAATTATAATCTTTAATGAGCTGTTCATGTTAAAAATACAAACCGATAAAACTCCTTAATTATTTAGATCTCGACTCGAACATTATTAGAAATTGATTGTGTATGTTTAACAAACCTAGCTCGAGCCCACTTCGTGATTGTACATAATCTTTATCAAGTCAATTAGGTTCAAACTTGATATTTGGTTCGCTAAAATAATATTTTTGAAATTGGGTTGAGTCGACTTATTTATTTCGGAGAGCTAAATCAATTTTAAAGAATATTTAAGTAATAAATAAAATACCCATTTGAAATATTAAGGAAATTCTATGACAATTAAATGATTACTGAATTATTCGGTGTTTAGTAATGGAACACTATCTTATTTGAGTGATTTCAGATCATAGATTAGTCAAACTTTAATTACACTTTAAGTTTCATGGGTCAAAATAAAATTTGTTTTATATATTTATTTAACAGTATATCTTTCTTGGGTAAAATATTAAATAATCATGTGATTTAGGTTCTTAACTTTAGCAATACTATGTCTATCTTGGTGTAAATTAATGGTCGCCACTTTCTAAATGGAAGCTTTTTGTCAATAAGGGAAAAATAGAAAAATGGTAGGGAAAATTGAATTAAAGATTGAGATAAGATTCCTTTTGGCCATAAATTTCAACCAACCAAACGAGGCCTTACTCCATCTCTTATCTTGCTAAATACGTAAGCAAAGCCAAATTATAAGATGTTGATAGAATTGAATGATATTGATGGCTTCCTTGTCTACAACTACTTTGCTTCAAATATATACCATATTCTTGCATTAATTAACAATAACATTAGTTTCGTATCTTATATCACTTTTAAAAAATTGATAAAGTTGAGTTGTAAATCTTTTATATATATAATTGTATGTATGTTCATAAAGAGAAGAGTCCTTTATTATCTTCTTCTCTTGCTAGTTTAGATAATTTCTATTGCCATTCTTGGCACAATGTTTGGCAAATAATATAGAATTGTTACGAGTAACTGTGAGTTGAATCATTTTGCGTAATTGATAATAGATTAATAAACGAAAAAAATTCGATAAAAAAACTACTAGATAATCCTGCTCTTCTCCTTTAGATCAAGAATTAACCTTTATATTAATATAAATGTATTAAATAATTTACATAAATGTATGATTATATTGATATAATTAGGTATAAGTAATATCAAATAAAGGTATCTTAATACAAATTGCATTTAAATTGATTTTTTTTCTTTGAGTTACAAAATTACATAAAAATTAAGATATTTATACATAAAGATTATACTAATATAACATAAAGATCAACATTTAAATAAAATAAAAAAATACGGATTTGGATTGACCGATTACACCATACACTTGGTACATATGAGACCAACTCTAATTAAATATACCACATTATTCATATCTTCATATTTTGTTAAAAGTTGGTGTACATGTAAGTAAATAAATATAGGAATCCAGCCCATGCAGCAACAATGTGTATGATTGTCGTGTTTGTGCTTTCAATATGACGTATCTAGATAAAAAAGTTGATGGTTTTAGACTTGTCTTTTAGAGGTTCAACATTATCAAGATTTTAAATACATATATTACCAAAAAAAAGAAACATTATTGGTGATATTGATACTTTATATTTATTTTAGCTATCTGCCTCTTAATTAAATAATACAATTTATCTCATTCTATTTATCGCTTTTAGATTATAAAGAAGAACTAAATTCATCTTCTACGACGGTTATATTACCTCTATCTTGACTTTTGAAGTATGCTATATTTTAATTTCTTGAAGTATATTAATAAGTTCAATAAAAAATGAGTCATCTAGTGATTTTATCTAAAGGCAAGAAATATATTTAGATACATATATAGGAGTATGAATGACGGATGATAAACTGACTAAAACACTTTCAACTCAAAAGCACCACGTTCATTTATTATATATGTTGTCCATGTATACAATTTAGAATAAAATTGAGTTCTTAATTTCATAAGAGTCAAATTTGAATTGATAAAGGAATATAGCACGAGCTTCATTAAAGGGTCCCCCAACATGATTGAGTTTACAAAAATTTATATACCACAATTTTAAGGATATAATTTTATGATACAAGATTCTATTACTAATAATTCAAATTTATGTTTATAAATCAATTTTTAATTTAAATATGAATATGTAATTATGAGTTATAGATTGATGTATCTTAATAAAACTAAATTCGTAAAATAATCTCACAAGAATATTACTGAATGTAACTTGGAATCTGCCGAGAATATATATACATACTGGATGCTTTTCTGGCATTGAAGATAATAAGTTGGTACAAATTTAATACATAAATTTAATTTATTTACTGTGAACAATCTATAAGGAAGGGTCCTCACGAAAATGATCTTTTTCATGTATGATTTGCCAATTATGAGCAGGACAGGTGTCTCCCCTCTTACACTAAATATTAGTAATATTCCAAAATATTATTTTATAGGGTCACAATTATAGCAAGTTATTAAAGGCATTTTCAAGGCATGTTAAATTGGCAGATGGGACAGTTGCAAAAGATGCTATTTACTGTGGTTGGAAATTTTTTATTACACCAATTTTTATTACATTTCGTGTTATATTTTTTATTTTAAATTAATTACCACATATTATGTATATTCAATAGTATTATTAATTAATATATAGCGTGTATTAAATACTATATAACATAAGATGTAACATCGAATGTAATAAAAGATTCAGATTCATGTATTGCTAGGGAAATAATAAGATCTTGGGAAGAAAAAGAAAATAATGAGAATTGTTTAACCTAATTTGGAATCATATATGTGTAAAGTGTCCACATTTATTAAATTTAGATAGGGGTAAAATCACTTCCCCACAAAAATAAGTCTTCTCCTAAGTTACACCAATGTGCACCAACTCTTTCTTCTCCTTTACCCTCCCTTGCATTATCAAATCTATGTATACATTCAATTCATCCCTCTCTCTCTCAATTTAGTATAACAATTTTCAGAAAAAAAATTCAATATCTGATTATCACTAATATCCAATACTTCCATTTTAGAGTCTAATTATTTAATTTTTTTTTATTATGGCTTTAAAACTTTCAATTCATTTATAAAAAGTATTTGTGTAAAATCAATCATGTTAAATATGAAATATTCTACATTAAGTAGGTCTTATGTAAAATGATCGTGAGACCTTATATAGACAGAATTCATGCGAATTAATAAATTGGGTCAGCTCATTAAAATTGTCAATATCGGTTCATATAAGTTCATCAAAAGATCTATCTCACATAAGGTCTTACGTGAGACGATCTCACGTGAGATCTTGTGTTCTACATTTTCTTTTCCTAGGGATTTTTTTTCCAAATATCATATTAATATAATTAATTAAATATGAGAAATTATGGCATTATGATTTTTTTATAAGATCGATACATACAGTACTATTACATAAATATATATTGTAGGTAATAATGCAAATTTGTGATAATCAATATAAACTATATATTGATAATATCATATAATTAAATATAGAAAATTACATATGGGCATTGGATTTTTTTTAATATTTTTTGATATTATTTAAAAAAAAATTAATCTAAGTTTCCCTTTATTTTCTCCTAATTGTATTTATCTTGATTGACATCTGTCCTATAAACGGTCATCTTAGAAGATGTTTTAGGGCAGAATTTTTTTTAATTAATTAGTAGCTTCTACACCGATTCTACTTTTATATATATATATATATATATATATATATAGTACAAACTCGATTAATGTACCAACCGATTACAGAATAAGAAGAGATAACGGTATTTAAATGAATTAAAGATTGAAATCATTTTGTCAACATTAATGTGTCTAGTTTAGTTTCGATTCTACGAGTGAATTAGATTTCTATTTTAATTAAATGATATAATTAATTAATACAGAATATTGTACTGAGTGTAATATGATACAATATAGACTATCAATTGAATTAAATAGAAGCTCCCACTGTGAATTTTGGTATTACATGAACTATGATTATATGGCTTTATTTTGGTGAATTATCTAATAAAAGATGATGTATCGCTAAGATTCAAAATTCAAATTAATTTGCTTAAATTTGAATCTATGACGATTCGACCTTTACTTAGATCATGCCTAACTTTTAATCAAAACATTCATCATCAACTTCTTCTAATAAAAAACGTTATCTGCTAAGCAGAAACCAATGAAATAATCTAATACCAATATCAACAATTTTTCAGCTTTATTTAGCATTCGTTTCAAGTAATCCATGAAGTATATATATATATATATACATTGTTGTATATTGCGTGCATGTAAGTGGGCCTAGGATTCATGCACATTCCTAGCTAGCTAGCTAGCCACAACTTAGCCATAGGACATAGAGGGACAAATTGTTGCATATTCTAGAAGTTCTAAAGTCATCAAATTGTTAGATCAACATCACTTAAGAATCATTTAGTTTGTGGAACTGGACCACGTTTGTAAAAAAAATTCGATTTTCAAAAAAATTAAGAGTGTACATATATAGCTTACATATGACATATTTTACATGTAAATTTTGGGTGAGTTGTGTATTATCCATCAACTTATTTAGTTATATTTCATAATTCACATATGAAATTGTGAAAAAAAAATTATTTACGATAATAATATCCATCTTATAATAATTATTTGTGAGATCGTTTCATATAAATTTTATAATTTTTTCAAATATTGATGTGATAACTACAGATTTTAATTTAGAAAATAAAATGTTTGTCTAGTTATCATTATATATTTTTGTAATGATTCTTATTTCCATTTTCTTATACGAATAGAAGACTCTTTCGTTTACTTTTTGACATAAAGAAAAACAAAATAAGAAAATCTAAATAATGAACAATATATTTAATTTAAACATGTTGTGACGTGCATAAATAATGAACATATCAAATGAATAATTAATTTTATTAATCATCAAATTGTTATGTACTATGAAATTTTGATTTCAAGGGCCCCCAATTCCTATCATGTTCTCGATTAGTTGCATGTGGGGTGGTCCCCTTTAACAAATTAAATGATCTCCAATTACACACATTAAATTCTCTATTTTTTTTTAACTATTATTTATTGTTTGTGTATACAATATAATATAGTTTCTAAACATATATGATGGATTACTTAAATAAAATACAAATTAAACTGTATTAATCAAAATATTCATGCAAAAACTTAGATCTCAATATATATTATGGATTACTTAAATAAAATATAAATTAATCTATATTAATCAAAATATTCATACAAAAACTTTAATCAAAATATTCATACAAAAACTTATATATGATTGTCTCGCAGACATTATTTATTGAATTACAATTCAACTATATGATTACCCTTACAACTTTAATCAATTTCAAAAGTTATATATTTTATGAGTTATGTATTGAGTTGACCCGTATTATAAAATTAGTATTAGCATGAATTGACAAGACGTTCTAAAGTATTAGTCGATAATATATTCAGAAATTCCAATGTTAATGAAACACGAAACTTTTCAAAAGAAAAAAAAAATTAACGGAGCTTGGTAATTGTGTATGTTCTAAAGAGGTAATCCATTAATTCGATTGGAGATTTGATTAGAAATATTGTCCTATGTTTTATTTTCATATGATGACTATATTATTTACTTGTTTATATATATTCATTTATATGTGAAATATTACCTAAAATAAAATAAAAAAATTCGTATTAAGTCTAAAATGTTTGATTTGAAAAATGAAGAAAGTTTCCAACATTCGTTGAAAAAAGATGTCTTTCTCACTGTATTTATTGCTGTGATCATTTTGAAATTTAACTTTCTTAGAAAATCTGATTTCTGAACAATTTTGTATAATCAGATTATGCAATTAAATCATAATATTTTATGTATATTATTCCATTCAGATTACCATGTTCATGGATTTGATAATGGTAATATGGTTAACAACATCAAATTATGTTTCACTTGCCTGATTTACTCTCATTAATTGTAACTGACAATCAAAATATTTCTCACTAACTACAATAAATCATATACTAACTTGCAAGACATTTACAATTAAAAATAATTCCTAAAAAAAATCTAAAAAGTTTATTTCAAATATTCAATAAATCTCATATCGCTAGCATTAGATGTCAAATTGAAGACTAAATCTTCAGTACAATTAACTCAAAATATAGGAATTTTAATCTTCCTACCATTTATATTAATACACCAAAATAAAAAAATGGACCTTTTGTATAATTACTTTTCAATTGTAATTTAGATGTTTATTGGAACTGCGCGCAATAAATGACCCCTCACTAAAAGTGTAAGAAATGAATTCCAAAAGTTATAAATTTGCACTTCTTAGAATTAGACTTCTAAAATGCTACGTATTTCAAAAATTAATTTGAATTAAACTAGCAATCACATAAGATTTCATAAGTGAACTTTTATGTCTAAAGTCAATTTCAAAATATGGGTACCAAACAACCTTAAATTACAACAAAATTTTTTTTTGATATAAAAGCAATCAACACATTTAAAAAATATATATATTGATATTATAGTACCATTTTTAAATTACAAAACTTATATAAAACTGTTTTATGTATATAATTTTAGGAGTCAAACTCTATTTTACAATTATGAGATATAATTGATACGTCTTACAGGATTATACTCCAATAAAACTGTTTAAAAAAAATCAACTCGTTAATAAATGCAAAAGAACCAGAAAGGAAAAAAAAAGGAAATTCCCTTGGTTTCCAAATGGTAATGAAAAATAAATAATTTTATATCCGTTAGTAAAGGTCAACGTGACCCATATTTATCACACTTTTGCAAAATAGCGATATTAATTTCTTCGAGATTTCTTCAAATATTTCAAGAAATTTATAATGAAATATTACAATTATATTCACGCCTTCCTAATTCCTACGTCATATTCCACTAATTTGTCACCTCAAATATTACGTAAATCTTACTTAACGTAAACGAAAATGTATTACCAATTTTATTGAACACCACCGATTTTAATTACGCATAATCCTAAATAAATACCCATAATAATATTTAAAAAAATGTAATTTGTACGAAATATAAAAGCAGAAAGCAAAAATAATATATAGTACAAGTAAAATTTGATTTTATGTTGATAGGCACTAGAAAACATAGAGTCCAGGTCAGTCAAAGGAAAAGGTGTCTGTACACGATGCCAAAAATGGGCAAGTAAAATAATTACGCATTGAAACTGTAAGCGGAACGACGTCGTATTGAGCATCGCCACTGCACGTGCCACGTACTATATAAGCTCCACGTCACTCTTATGTGATGACGCCCCTATTCATTGCCTCTAGATCTGATAAACCCAACTTTCTCTCTCTTCTCTCTGTAAGAAACACGCACTCGAGGTGTCTCTCTGTGTCTTCACCATTTCTTCTTCTCGCTCATCCATTCATCCCCCAGGAGAGAGAAAAACGAAAACCAATGGGAGAAGTCTGTCCCCTCTCTCTCTCTACCTCCTCCTCTCACTCTCTCTCATTATTTTAATTAGGTGTGTGAATTTCTTTTGTGCAGGAAGAGAAGAAGCCGGTGGCGGAGGAGAAGAAAGAAGAGCCGCCGCAGGAGGCAGCGGAGGACGGGAAGAAAGAGGAAAAGAAATCTGAGGAGGCGGCGCCTCCTCCGCCGCAGCCGCAGGAAATCGTTCTGAAGGTTTTCATGCACTGCGAAGGGTGTGCTAGAAAGGTCCGGCGGTGTCTCCGAGGATTTGAGGGTAATGAAATTGGGGATTTACTCAATCAGTCATTTAATTTGTAAATTGAAACCTAGAACTAAACACTGGTGCGTGTGTGATGAATTAGTATTATTAATGAAACTTGAATAAGTTTGGGTAATTTTGCAGGTGTGGAGGAAGTGATAACTGATTGCAGAAACAGTAGAGTGGTGGTGAGAGGTGAGAAGGCAGATCCGGTGAAGGTGTTCGAGAGGGTTCAGAGGAAGAGCCACCGCCAGGTTCAGCTTATTTCTCCGATTCCGAGTCCGCCGCCACCAGAGCCTGAGAAACCTGCTGAGAAAGAGGTGGTTAAACCTGAAGAGAAAAAGGAGGTGGTGGTTTGTCTCTCTCTCCTCTCTCTTCTCTCCTCTCTCTTCTCTCCTCTCTCTCTCTTGAAGTTTTTGAATTCATGTATTTAGTGTTTGTTTGGTGGTGTTGTTGCAGCCTGCAGTGATTACAGTGGTGTTGGGAGTGTACATGCATTGTGAGGCTTGTGCTCAAGAAATCAAAAAGCGTATTATGAGAATGAAAGGTGTGAGTTTTTTTTTTTTCTTTATTCCTATCATGTTTTTAAAAAACATAATGGCAATTTTGATGGTCTTTATGCTATTCGCCATTATCAACTGTATTTACAAAGGTTCACATTTATTTTCATCTCTTTCTTTCTTTCAAATAGTATTCATTTAATTAGTGTTTTTCTTATAAAAAGACTTTTTTCTCTTTTTTTTGTAAAAAAATCGAGAATCATAAGATTTTGACTCATATAACCTCAATTAATAAAGTAATTTACGATCCAAATTTGAAGGAGAATCAAAATAATTAAAAAAGGATAAGGTTACTATCAATTTTCTAAAAATTTAGCTAATATTTCACATGTTAGATTATAAAATTAGCAGATTTTTAAGGATGGTGATAAGTATAACTTTGGAATAAAGTTGTGTAAAAGTAAAACGACCCTTAAATGGGATCGAAGGGTTACGAACGTTTGTTTAAATTATTCTGAATTAATTCTTTAATCTGTAACATTCTCTACATTCTTGATTCATTATAATCATAATATTTTTAAATTGAACTGGCAAGTGGGATCAGAGGGAGTATTATTGTTTAATCTGCAACATTCTCTACATTCTTGATTTCTTACATTAGAATATTCTTAAATTGCACTGTCAAGTAATTGTGGGATGCTGTAGGAGTTGTAAGCGCAGAGGCAGAGCTGAAGAGCTCACAAGTAATGGTGAAAGGCACATTTGAGCCGGAAAAGCTCACCGAGTACGTGCTGAAGAGGACAGGAAAACACGCAACAATCATCAAAGCCGAGCCTGAGAAGAAAGAGGAAGAGAAACCTAATGACGACAAAGAAGAGAAGAAGGCTGTGGAGGAAGGCGAAAAGGAGCCCAAGAAAGGCGAAGAAACTGCCAACGAAAACAAGGATGGTGGCGGAGAGCCGCCGGCCCAGGCTGAGGCGGCGGTGGAGGATCCAAAGATGGAGTTGAAAAGGAATGAAATGTACTATTACTACCCACAGAATTACCAGTTGTACCCTCATAGGTTTGTGCAAGAGATGAATGCTTATCCTCCACAGATGTTCAGTGATGAGAATCCAAATGCATGTAGTGTCATGTAAATTTGGAAGAAGGTGAGGGTCAAAATGGGAAAAAGGAAGATATGATGAGGGTTAAACTGCCCTTTCACTCTGGACAACATCTGTGTGTGCTCTACATGTGGCGCTGTAGTTCTTATGTATAATTATACAGAAGAGCTGTAGAATTTTGTACCTTTTTAATTATTATAATCTTTGTTACATACCATGCATGATACTATAATAAACTAATCTGTGCTGCATATGTATCTTTTTTAGTACAATTTTTGTCTTGTTTCTCATAGGCCTACCCATGTAGAATGTTTATAACATCCTTTTATAGAGTGAGCTTTTTGGTGTATTATTCTGGTTTTGTTTTATTAGATTTAATTGAATGTATAAGATATATAATACTATATGTTATTGGTATGCCATATGGGTCTTTATAATAATACAACCGTTTAAAATTAATATTACAAGATCAACCCAAAAACCTAAATGTAATTGTTTCACAGATCTATATAAATTTATTAATGGTATACTTGTTATCTAAAATCTATTTTTAATGTAATGGACACAATTTAATGATATGTCATATGAATGTAAAAAATATATTACTTTTAATATTTATGTTAATAAAAAATTTGATATTTCAACTTCAAAATTATGTTATTTTAAATAATTGTATTTGATAAATCAAAAATTTTAAATGCAAACAGTTTTGATACTTAATATCCTAAATTTGATATAATTTTATATGCAATATAAATAATAAATTATGAATTTCAAAATTGATATAAATTTGATACATGCATTAAAAATGAAATTTAAATGAAATTATGAATAAATTTAATGCATAAAATACAAAAACAAAAATTACTGATAATTAAATGAATAAAATATTCAATAAGTATTTGCATCATAATTTTTTGATTCAGTAATTTTCAAGAATTTATTTTTTCATAAAATTAACTTTTGGGATATATAAATTGTAAGATAGTTTATTATGTAAGATATATTTAAAGTTTATTATGTAAGATATGTGTAAAATTTATTGTGTAAGATACATTAAAATAAAAATATTTTTTATTTTTTTATTGTAAAACAGTTAGGATGGAAAAATAATATCAATTTTCTTTATTATATATATATATATATTGTAAATTTTTACAAGTCAAATTATCTTTTAAGACTTCTATGTAAACATTGATAACGTTATTAGTGAAATGTAGCATTTGACCCATCCTGGGGACTGAATTTGAATCGTATATATGTATGACAGAAAAGTATCAAATAAGGACAAATTAAAAAAAAAAAAAAAGGTTCCTTCTTTCCTTTGAAAAATAAATGAAGAAAGAATAAAATAGTGATGCTTAAAATGAGTAAAATCCAAACACTAGACATAATCAATGGAAGCTTCCGGATGCCGTATTATGTACATTTTGGAAGGTCTGACACCAATTCATCATAAGTTGCACGTATTTTTCTTGGCAATTCACTTTTACTTTTTATTTATTTATCATATTTTCTATTATATTTCATAATTTATATTTCATGACATTTATCCATTTAATTCGAGTGAACAATCAAATATCCATCCTAATATAGAACTTATGTTATATACATGATATGTGGTGATTATTATAAAATTTAAAATGTAAGATAAAATGTAATAGAAGATCTCAAATGGAATCAGAAAATGTGATACAATCACAAAATGTAACTGTAAAAATTATATACATAATTGATTGATATGACTATAGTTTAATAGAAAATTAAATTAATCTCTAATATGCAAATAATTTCGTCAATCTTCTATATGAATGCAATCTACTCAATTTGAATTCAACTATTGATAGTTTGAGCTTCGTTTATTTTTGTTATCGAGCTCATTTTATCGAATATGTTTATTATTAATTCGCCAACTAATTTAAATTTTATTGAACTCAATCACAATATAAAATTATAAAGTATATATATTATCGATCAATTCATTAATAAAATAAATTCTATATTTATTAAAAATAGTATATTCTCTCAAATTTATACTTTAATCATAACAAATAACCGTATTCAGGTGTTCACATATTCATCTATTAAGGTCTTTAATTATATGATGAAAATTAAATATCATCTAATAATAAGTCCCCCAATCTCAATTCTCACGTATCCATAAACTCAATTTGATTATTTTTTATTATTAAGTATATGAACCATGAATTATCTTCTTATGACTCATTAATCACATACATAAATCTTTTCAAAGAACTTTTAAAGGAACAAGCGACCCCCTCACTACTAACCGATCCTCAGATCGACCCCCTCACGGATTTATTGAATTTTTCACAAATAAAAAATTAAGAAAGTATTGAAAACACCAATTAAGCTAGTCATTTTTCTGTTATGCCTATATTTAATAAGTAATTATAATATACTTTTAAATGTTGAATGGTTTTGATATTTTTAAGACTAAAAGGATTAGATGAATAGGAGCATATTAGAAAATAAACTAAATAAACATTTTTTTTATAAAGTTGACTATATATATATATATGTATATATAAATGAATATATGGGATGGAGTGAGCTAGGGTTTTAGAGAGTGATGATGAGAAACATAATATTCTTGGTGATATGTAGATGTGGTTGAGCGCTCCTCATTCATCCATTGATAATCGATTTAGTTATTTAGTATTATGATGACATTATAGACTTATCATCATCCATCCATATACTCTAATTTAATTATTTATTAATATTATTATTGAAGTAGTGATGATGATACTATCATAGGTTTTATTTGCAGAATGAGAGCATTCTCTACCACTCCCGTTTCCTACGGTATATGTTCTTCACTTTTGCTCTATGTAGATCTAACGTCCAATCTCATTTTATTTCCTACTATTCAATCACACCTACACCTAAACCTAAACCTAAACCTAAATATTATTTTCCCAACTACCAATCATTCTGATTTCTTTACCAAGTTTCGCCCAATTTGGGACACCTTTTATATATACACACACCATCAACAAAAAAAACTGTCAAATTCCAATAGTAGGATTCCAGCATTTTGCGTATTTTTGTTGGAATTTTTTATTCCAACTGTAATTCCAACAGAAAATATATCGTTGGAAAAGTGGTTGTTAAAATTGCAAAAGTTTAGTGGAATTTTTAATGGAGAAAATTTTCCAACAACGCTTTTAAATAAATTTTCAGTTGTTGGAAAATATTCCAACGCCAATTTCCAATGAATTTCTGTTGGAATTGTTTTCCAACTACACTTCCATCGAGCATTTATTGTTGGAATTTTCAAATGCTGAAAAATATTCCAATACAAATTTTAATAGATGTTTTCCAGTATATATTATTAGATCACTATGCTATAAAAAAGTAATTGAATGACCAACTCATTATAATGAAATAATTGACGTTTAATTTTAGGTATCCTTTTAGGGTAGAACTCTAATTATCTGGCAATCAAAATCTGCAAAATGGATGACTTCATAATTTATAATTCAAAAGCACAAAATTTGATTAGTGAAAATGTGAATTGAATACAAATTTCAAAGAATCTGTAAACATAGGATATGCAGTAAGTTGTTAATCAACTATAATATTACCTGTGAATGTAGTAATCCATGTGGTTTTACTCTTCCACATGCATGGCACTAGCTGGGGCAATGTATTACTGATCAAAAGCAAACACAATCATTTTTTCTTACCAAAGTTTTTAGACTTTCTAGTTAATTCATTTTATCATTCTCTTAATTTCCCAGTGCGCCCAAGATATACACAAATTCGAAATCAAATTTTAAGCAATGATTTTATTTTTTATATATATGAGTAATTTTTAAATTTATTTGATTAGGATCTTTTAATTTTTTAGTTTGTTTAATTAATTTTTAGATAATATTTCACTATTTCGGATTTATTGTAATTAACGATTTTTTTTATGAAAATATTTTTAAATTTTATTATAATACTATTTATTTAAATAATTAAAGTTTTAGTATATTTTAAACCAATATACTTGAACAGTTAGTTTTGTCCATTTTCCTCAAATTTACTGAGGCGTTCTTCAATGCCATCCCAATCTGGTGGATGAGAGGTGGAGGATTATTACTACTGCCAGAGAGGAGGGTGGTTACGCACACAGAAAGATGATAGTATTCTTGTAATTTCATCAAACTTTTGTGTTTTTATATATTTATAGATGAGTTTATTATCCATTATATCCATTAATTTAGGGGTTGGTAATTCCTGCTATTAATTTTTTGGGCCGACAAATTTTCCATTAACTTAAGAAAATTCAGATATTTAGATTAAGAGTGTGTCTAGTGTGCACTAATTGGACATGCAATTCAGGTTGACTCGAGTTATAATTTTTTTACTTAAGGCCAAACCTTTATATATAAATTCGATGATCTTTATGTATAAATTTTGTGACTTCTATATTCAATAACTTAGAAAAAAATAAAGAATTTCAACAAAATGATACATAAATACCTTTATTGTATATAAAAATCATATGAAGGGTCACAAAAACACTAATTGAACAGAAAGTGCCCGTAAATTACATGTGCAACGCCAATTTAATTCTCATGTTAGACTAATTTCGATCCAAAAACACCAATTGAACAGAAATTGCCCGTAAATTACATGAGCAACCCCAATTTAAAGCAATTGGGTCCATTTGCAGATTTGGATTAAATTTCTTACATGTAATCTACACTTTGATGATATATATTCATACATGGAAATCATATTTTCGTTTAAAATACATTAATTGCTTGAAACTTATTAAAATAAATAAAGAGAATTGACAAGCGGATGAGTTTTCTAGTTGGCTATGTGCACTTGCCTTCCTCAAAGTCAAAGGAAGAAATAATATATTAAAAATATTAAAATAAATAAAAATATATTAACTGATAAAATTGAGTTTTTTTAAAACTATAATATTTATATTCCAAAATAATAATTTTAAAATCCTTAATTTTTTATTAAACAAAATAAGAAAAAATAATCGAAAAAACTATTTAATTAAATTCAATATGAGAATTTTGTTTAATAAATTCATCTAAACTAATCAAAAAATTTAAGATCCAAAATTAAAAAGAGAATCAGCTTATGCATCTCGGCCTCGTCACGTAAAATAGTATACAAGTCCTCATATACACTTTTTCAATAAATTTATTTCACAATATTCTGTTAAAAGAGCATATACATTCATCTTATAACTGATATCAAAATTCCAAAAAGTTCACAACTTTATAATCATAGCCTTTCTGGACATATCATCCATAAAATTTGCAACTTGCAATATTGCATGTACATGATTGTACTATGTACTTTTCTTCCACAAACAAAAGTGCAACTTGCAGGAGTTTAATTAGTTCCATTATTATTCACAATTCTGCACATAATTATGAATTTGCTGCATTTTTTCTGAAGGATTTAAAGAATGAATTAAGACATAGAGGTGAGAAATCATGGCAGCTTATGCAGATCTTGTTTCTGTCATGCATATGATATTATACAATGGATCAACCAACCACCTCCCCCTCCTAATTTTGTTGACAAAATCAAGCTTCAATTCCTCTCTGAAATGTGGCTATATTGCAAGATTTTTCTTGAATTCCATCGCCATGATGAGTTGGAGAGTCGCATCAGTTATGCAGCACGCTTATGCAGCTGAAAATGTAATCGAATCTCATATAGTCGATCAAATTGTTAGTGAAGAGAAGATCAGTTCCATTGACTTGTATCAAGGTCTTCAGAAAGTGATACAAGACATGGAATAAAGACTCGATGATTGTTGATCCGCTAAAATCTCCTTCGAATTATATGGTGGGTTTTAAATGATCTCTTGTATGAAATCATGGATAAACTCACAAGAGAACTTAATCGCCAAATCGTCCAAGTTTTTGGTATGGGTATGCACAGGTAAGACTACATTTTCGTGCATAAGATTTGATGTGTTGTTTGTATTAGGCTATTAATTAGTACATATTTTATCATCTTAATTACCTTGATTCTAGTTCACTTGTAATTAATCGATTGATTTTTTATTATTTAGTTGTAGGTATGGGTTTTGGTGGGCTTTGAGCAAAATTGGGTTTAAAACTAATTATGGGCTTCAATTGGGCTCAGATGGCTTGATAAAGATAATATCAGATTGAGCTCAGATGACTTGTTGGAGAATGAGGGTCCAAAAAGATTTGTAATTCCAATTGAACTCTAATTTTTTTAATCAGCTTTTTATCCTTATGGGTTGAGTTTTGTCAGATTTCTTAAGAGTAAGAATAGTTTTAGAGAGAGTGTATATTGACAATACGTTGTCGTTTTAAATAGATTTTTTGTGACAACTTCTATTATAAAAAAAAAAAAAAATTCAAATTGTGTAGAGGTAATTTAAAAAATCCGTAATTATATCTTACACTTGAAATCAAGGTGTGATTGGAGATGGTCATATTGTTGTGATCTCGATGATCTTCATCGTCTTTGGCTCGAATTCTTAGATTGTAACTCTAAAAAAAATCACTGAAAAACAAGAGTGATTTGATGCATAACTACACCTTTCCACATTTTATTCTATTATTATCGTACTACATAATATAGTAAAGAAATGTAGCCATTGTTCTAACATGCATGTTTAATTGCTATATATATTCCAATCTTTGAGTTTTTAATGATTTATCATATTATTCTTTCAAATTTGTCAAATAAATGTAAATCACAATAATATCAAAAATAATAAATAAAGCATTCGTCCAATTTTTTTGTTTTGCTTACATGACATGTTTAATTTTTTTTTTTTTATTAATTTAGTTCAATTCTCGAGCTTGAAAAGAATTTAAATAGATAAAATTGATTGGGCAACTTGAGGGAGTGAATGTTTCATCATGAATAACATATATTTTGATTAAATTTTAAGAAAGATCAGCTATAACTGCCTTCTTTAATCCCTGAAATCCACTACAGCCACCCTCATGAAGGTCACCCGAAATTTAATATCCTTCAAAAACATAACAAAAATGTATATTTGTTACCACAAAATCTCAAATATATTTACCAAATTGAGTTCATCTTAAACTTGTTTGAGTGAAATTAAAAAAAAAAAAAAAAAATCGTAAAGCCAGAATTTAAAGAGTCACATGCGCTGCACATGCAAATTTGCCCAAATTTTGGGACTTTTGTCTAATCACTAAGTCGACACACATCAGAACACAAAAAATCAATGTTCCTAAATAATGATGAAAATTATTATCCTACATTTGCAATTTTTCGAACACTACTATTGAAAGAACGATAGTTTCAGAACTTGAGTAAAATATATAAACAAACACAAATGGAGTTCATTTATTAGGCAGTGAGTCTAATAAATAATGGGTAAAAAAGCACACAAAGTAAATAAATAAAGAAGAGATGATATTGCATATTGTAATTAATGTAGTTTGAACTGCCACACAGATCTTGCACGAACGATCTCAGCTTGATCAGCTTCCATGCGTAGCAAATGCGTGCATTCCAAATCTTGCAATTTGCAACTTCTAATTTGATTCATATCTTCATCTTCTTCTTCTTCGATATTGTCTCTTCTTGCATTGATGCTTGTCAATGACTCCAACACATTGGATTGACGACATTCACGTCTGTATTCTAAGGTCATGCTTTTCATGTTACAATCTTCTAGCACGTTTATAGGTACACTCTGCAAGTTTTCCAAATAATTAGCTATTTATGTATATATTGATTTTGGAAATATCTCAATTTCCTCATATAACTTAGGTTTTGTCAGTTTTTTTACAATAAATTTTACATATTTCAGTTTTGTTTATGTTAACTATCTTTTTTTTTTTTCTTCCTAATTTTGATCCATTTTTACTCGAAAGGCGATCAATTTTTATCTATATGGATGTCAGAGTTGGGAAGTTCAGGTTAAAAATTCTGAAGCCCATATAAATAAAAATAAAAAATCAAATCAAAGTTAATAGATAAAAAATAATAATTAGATGATCAAATTTGAATTACGTAAAAGTTTGTGTTAGAAAAGTGGATAATACCTAAATGGTAGGATGCACATTTTACAATTTATTATGTATGACTATTATAGTGTAGATTATATAAGTGTATTACAAGACTCATACTTCTAATTAATTCAAGTTGGCAAACCTAATTAACTACTTCTAGTGAGAGGAAATAAACCATTTGTTTCTCTTCTAAACAATCGTTTATTTTGGATCAGTACTTTTTTTAAGTTAACAGCAGACTTGGCTTGTTGTATCCAACTCTTTGGAAGTCTAAATTAAGTTTGTCCAATTCTTATTATTTTCTGTGTGAGTTTGATCGGTTTATACGTAAGAAAAATTAAATAAATATATATTAATTAGTATATTTAAAGAAAATGAATCTATCTACTTTGATATATTAAAGAATGAGATCGATATACAATGAATAAAACTATACTATGCCCACATCAAGACAAATTTGTTGAGAAATTTTAATTAAGTCAGTAGGGTCATTTTTATTTTGACAAATTCTCAATTTGTCTGGTAACTTAAAAGTCTTACCCATTTTTTTCATCAATTTTATATATTTTAATTTTAATTTTTTAACTATCTTTTTTTTTTTATCTTTAATTTTGATCCGATTTTTTACCTACATGAACATTGGAATCGAAAAATTCATATCAACAATTTCAACATCCGTGTAGGCAAAATAGGATTAAAAAAAATAATAGTTAGATAACCAAAATCGAATATATAAAATTAATGATAAAAAAATGAATAAAGCCTAAATTACATAACAAAAAATTATTATTTTCCCCTTCATATTTTTGTAGGTTATCTATATATATATATATATATATATATATATATATATATATATATATAGTGTGAAAATCGGCATAAAAAAATTGTCCAAACTTGATGCAAGAAACAATAGTGGAGATTGTACCTCTAAAAGCCAGCCAATATATTTGACATTGTTTACATGTTGATTGGCATCCATATCGCTCCATCGAGGCTGCATCATATCAATATTTTATATTTATTTTTCAATAAAAATTAAGAAACTTACGTAATTTATATTGAAATCTTAATAATCATAATCTACATATTTATAAAAATTTGAGTACCATTTAAACTATAAGACTTATGATTTTAATATTTTAAATTAATTATGAATAAAGAAAATATATAATAAAGTAATAAGGAGAGAAATACATAACTAATATATCGTGTAACAATTTTTTTTTGGAAAGAACTAATCGAGTAACTTAGGACTACGATAAAGTATTTTCGCTAATTCAAGATTTCTAATTGTAATTGTTCAATACGTTTAGAAATGCTTAATTTGATTTCAATAAAAGATCACATAACCATTTACGAGGATTTTGATGACGTCAGGATTTAGACAGATTTTCAGCATATGATGTCATAATTTATGGAGATGTGAAATTTTAATTTGTCAAATACATGTGACGTGCTTCATTTCCATCACTTTTATTATTGCCCAAATTGAGCTGACATTTTATAAACGTATAATACAAAAAGAAAATGATAATTTTAAACTAGAAAACCTAATTTTCTATAAGGGGATTAGTTATAAAATTTTCAACTTTTATGAATCAGATATATATATTTTTTTTTTACTATCATTCTTATATATTAACCATAACTTTTTTTAAAAAATGGGATAAAACTGAAGAAAGAAGTGACCAAAATTGGAATATGCAGAAATTGTGGTAGAAAATGGCGGAACACGCCTAATTAGGGAACAAAAATTGCAAATTTAATTTCTATCAACATAAATAAAAACTTACAGCCAATCCGGTTCGGATTCTTTGAGCAGTTGAATCGGTAAGCTTTTCGATCTTTTCGGAGTCGATATTTTGAGTAGGAATAGCAGCTCTATTGAGGTAAAAAGGCTGGACTTCATGCTTCACTTCTTCTGGGATTTTACTTAACCTTCTTGTTTCTCTATTCATGATCACCCACGTACTAATGATGCACAATAAATAGATGATTAATAAAAAAAAGACTATTAATTTTTTGTGGATTTAATGATAAATTAACAACCTGGTTGCTCTGGTTATGATATTCTGGGTGGTGTAATCTCGAATAATCCAATCTCGACGCATTCCATTTTTACCTGCTGCATCCACCCATGTGTCTATTTCTACTAAATCTCCCCTGTCAATAATTATATTTTATCTCAATCTCATATTAATTTCATGACTATAGCATAAGGTTAGATATGTATTTTAATACTCTTTTGCGCACCTATGTGTTGTGGGATTTTCAATACGTGTGGTGTATCTTCACAACATTTCTTACTGCTATGTGTAGTAAAATGAAATGATACAAATGGATAGAGAAACGAGACAGATATTTAAGTCGAGACAGGAATTGGATTTTTTTTTTTTTTTGTGAGATATAATTGTACATCCAACTTAGAACTCAGTTCGTGAACTTATCCCCAAAATACGATTATCATATCTTATGATCTTAGCACTCATTATCATAACAAACGGGGAACCAACTTGTATTTTGAATTTTCCTTGGATAAAGGAAAAATGGACGACCAAAATGAATTGTATAGGAAATTTTACACAATTTTCATATATATTCAATGTATATTCTTGTTAATTGTGAAATAGGGAAGATTTATTTATAAAAATTTTAGGTGTCTATTCATGAAAATATAGACTCTTTGGATTACATCGATCGAAATCTTTCAATCATTTTTCTCATTTAAAAGTAATTACTCTTATTGCTTCGTTTATAAATGTCCACACCTATTTAATTTGCTGACACTTTTTAGTGTAATATTAATATTTTTAAGGTAAGTTTTCATTCACCTTTAGTGTTCCAATGATATACATATATACTCCATCTATTCTAAAATAAATATGATTTTGAAATTTTACATACAAATTAAGAAAATTGGTAGGAAGACAACTATCCTTAATTAAATACAATAATTATAGGTAAATTTACAATAATCATTTTATATCTAATTTGATTTTTAATGAATGTAGTTTTGGTAGAATAAGGACAAATATTTCTTGAAATGCAATCATTATACTTATTTTAGGAGGAAAAAAATTCAACTAAGACGAAATTTATCTTAAAATCAAGGAAATACACATAATCTCGAAACTTTTATCTTAATATGCAACATAACATCAACCAATTAATTGTATATAAATAACATCATTAATTAAAAGATACGTACCAAGAGCTATATTTCTCGACTTGAACATGCACACGTGTCACGACCCAAATCAATTTCCGGATGCTCATTTCACGGGTCGCCCCAAACCCATCTCCAGCCACCCCAGCACTTGCAACATGATTCAAAGCTGTCTCCTGCACCAAATATCAAATATCAAAATTTAAAGAAAAAATCAAGAATTTAAATCATAAACATAATCACATCGAATTACCTGGAGAAGATTCATGAGAGTTTCCATTGTAGCAGTTTTATCAGGTCCAATTTCATAAGACCTTATCACAAAAGATTGCCTGTACACTAACCGATCCTCCACAAATCTCCCTAGCAAATATTCACGATTATTTCCCTCCTTATTCACATAATTTTCATGATCATCTTTAAACAAATCAAGATGATCAACTCCCTTCATTTTATTACCATTCACCATATCGACACTACTCGTTGATCTCTTTGCCATCATCTTCACGCTTCTTCTGATCCTCTTCGAGCCTCCAACAAAATCTTGAAACGGGCGAAAACCCCGTAAATTTTCGTCGTTTCGTTCCGTATAGCACAACTCTTTGACAAGTTGAATGGACGTGTGTTGCATTGCTGAAGCCATATTAATCTTTGCGAATTTTTGTGCTAAGCTTTCATAAATGATGAGTTAGCAAAATAATATTGTAGTTGGAAAAACGATATTATTCTACGTACGAAACTTGTGAGCTTCTGTTTGTATGATTGGTAATTTGCTAAAAAATTTGAATATAAGTTGGTGATCTACTTATTGGAAAGATGTAGCTAGAGAGGTTGAAATTAAAAGAATGTCAAAAAGAGGGTTGAGAAGAAATGGAAAAGGTCAAAGAATGGAGACGTGTGATAAAGGGGAGGATGGGGGGTTTGCTGTTGAGCTACCTCTCCATCACTACCTTACACGGAACAAGGTCACACTATTCTCTGCTTTTGTTAACCTTTAATTTACCACATTTTATATATATATATATATATTTGATTTCATTCTAATTTCGTCACATTAGGATTTTTCGGTGACCTAGAAGTGACGTGTGTTGATTGACACGTGTCACCACATTACTTCTAGGTCATCAAAAGACCCCAATTTGAGGGACAAGTGCATCACATATGACATTTTCCAACGAAATTCAAAATTTCTATAAAAACTGGATTTACATCGGATATAATTTAATTTTAAATTATGCAATTAAATTAAAATTCGTGATTATGAAACTAAAAGCGAAAGATATCATAGTTATGAGATAAAAAAAGATTTAACTATATATATATATATATAGATGGTCATTCTCTAGTGGACTAGTGTTATTAATACACTAGTGGTCTTAACCATTAAATCTTTTATTATTGCATCATAATCCTTCATTTTTAATTTACTTTTTTTACCTTAATTCAAAAGTTACTGTAATAAATTATAAACATTCCCCAAATAATCTAATTTCACAGGGCAATATAGTTTATATTTACTTTCTCCAATAATTGTATTTATCTGTTAATGACAACCATAAAAGCACAATTAAATCATAAAAATTTCCCCAAATAATCTAATTTCATAGGGCAATGTAGTTTATATTTACCTTCTCCAACAATTGTATTTATCCGTCAATAACAATTACAAAAGCCCAATTAAATATTCTTGTGTTATGGAGCGTGTGATGACGAATCATTTGAGACCCATATTATATATGTTTAATTTTGTGTAAATATAATCCTTTTATTAGCAAATTGTCATCAACATAACATTTAAGGTCATTGTAGTCATGATTTTGTGTACACGATTAACTTTAAGAAAATATATACGTTTCAATTTAAATACTAATATTAAATATTAAAATAAATTATAACGCTTCTTTTTAATTTAATTTTATATTTAATATATTTAATATTAGTATTTAAATTAATCATGTTGCTTAATTTAATTAAATACTACATTAATATTTACATTACAAATATTAATCTTAGTCGAAATAAATATTAATTATTTTGATCACACCATAAATACTAAATTTCAAAATATTTAATTTACAGCACTATTGTATAATTTAGATGGAATTTCGAATATGAAACTATTTTTTGATTATTAATTATTTTGATCACACCATAAATACTAAATTTCAAAATATTTAATTTACAACACTATTGTATAATTTAGATGGAATTTCGAATATGAAACTATTTTTTGATTTGATGTGATGTTTTAGTACACAATTAATTTAAAAATCAATATTTGCCAATATAAATGCCAAAACTACATATCCATGTCAGCAATTTCAATATTATTTATATAAAAATTAAGATTTCAATCAAAATGGAATTGAATTTTACTTTATTTAGTGATATGAGTAGTCATCGAGTCAAACGATAATGTTACTGGTTACATAATTGGGTTGGGTTAGAGATTTAAGATGTGACTCCTATTTTTTTTTCATAAACCATAATGAAATTGAATACTATACAATACTCAATATATATTATATGATGAATTTGAACAATTTCTTAGTAAAACTCCAGAATTTTGCAACAAATGTATTAATCAAGTACTCCAATTCCATTTTCAATCAATAAATGAATAGAACTTAAAACCAAAGAAATAAATCAAAATATTTGATTGACTTGTTTACCAAAAAGTCTGGAAATCCAAAAAAAAAAAATAAAGTCCTGAATAGTAAAATTTAATAGCAAAACCAAAACATTTATTCAAAACTAAACAAATCAATAAAATTTTATCCATCTGAGGACCCTAAAAAATGAGATTTAATTGCTAAACTTGAAACAAACAAAATACTAACAACATTTGCAATCTGGAATTTGAACCCTAATTGATGCTTTATGTGAAGGACTAGTCAAAATCATTGAACTACGACCAACTATGAAAAATATATTTATATAAAAGAATATATTTGTGTTAAAAAAAAAAGGAAAAAAAAATAAAACAATATTGGGCCGTTAAAATATATGTTTTGTTGGGCCTGAATCGGAAGACTCACTCGCCTCATGATAGGAGCAGCCCTAATTACAACTTGGGCGCTATAGAGATATCCATTTAACTAATTATCTAAATGGGCTCTATCTTTTTCATGTGTCTCGACCAAACAACTGTTATAGCACTCTTTAAAATTTAATCTTACTCCACTTATAAGTTATAACTATGATTTATCTAGTAAAGTATAATTTACATCTATAAAAAGAGGAAAAATAAAATATAAATAATAGTATTCATTATTTGAACAAAATACATTATATTAACTTCAACCAATAAAATGGCGGTTGGAATTTGCTAGGCTAGCAATGTGGGTATGAATTTTAGAGCGGAATTGAGTTTATATATATATATATATATATATATATATATATATATATATATATATATATATTGGCAGCCATAATTAAAATATCTAAATCCTAGTGAACTTGTATGCTGACTTTAGCTATGCTACATAGCAAGGTATAAAAATCAATGCTAGACTACTAGATTCGACCTTTTATTTAAGTTGAGCGGTTGAGATAATAAATTATAGACTAGAAAAACCAATATAATAGACTCCATAAACATAAAGTTGTTAAGTTTTCTCCTAAACATTTATTTCTAAATATAATGAACGCCAATTAATTATTTTTATGTCCTACAAATATAAGTGGACCAAAATAATAGTTTTGGGAGATACCATTAAACTAAATGTTACTATTAATAAATAAATAAAGAATATATTTATATCAATTAAATTGTGTCCTAGTATTGGTTGTCGACATATAGCCACGTGTCACCGACTTTGTGCATGGAAAACAGAAACACGTGGCTTGTGTCTGGAGGAAAGCACCAAAGCACGATGCATGAATATAGAATTAAAGTAAAATTAGAAAAGAAAGGAAGTGCTGTGAGATGATGATGATGATGATGATGATTATTAAGTGTGAAATTGTAATAAAATGGAATGATGGGCGGTGATAAACCTAGTTTGCCACCTTTAACTACAACTCATGCCACGTGTCCTCTTTTTCTTTTCTTCATTTTCTTCGTTACTTTGGTATAAAAATGAGTAGAAACCCATTACTCATTCATCTTAATTTGGCCATATATATAAACCCATTACTTCCATTTTGCTCAATATAATCAACTCTAGTCTTCTTAATTTCGTCAAACACTTTACAAGAATGGGTCGTTTCTTGACTTTGCTTACTTACCTTCATTCCATGGCTGGGTCTCTCTCTCTTATCTCTCCAATTTTTTTTTTGTTGTTTATTGAAACTGTCTCATAGGTTGTGATTTGATTTTGCAGGCCAGGGGTGATGCTGCTATATCCATTGTAAGTTCACTTATCTTATGTTTGAATTATGTGGGATTTTTTTATTTTTGTCTTTTTACTATCTCAAATTTGGCTTTGTTGAAAGCTGGGTATCTTCTGTATACCATTTCGAATTGAAATTTATTGACACATGACTGATGATTATATTTTCTACCTTATAGAGTGGATCTATTCAAAATGACAATTATGCAATTTTTTTAAATTGACTCTGATTTATGAAATAAGTTTGTTATAATAATGCATATAAAATAGAGATATGTTAGTAAAAAATGAATTAAATATGAAAATAATCATATATAAGATGACCAGAAAATGAAATTTTGTCGTTTATGTATGAGATAGACTTATAATAAAATATGTTTTGTACTTTTTTTTTCTTTCTTTTTTTGCTTTTTTCCCTCACCTTTACAATATTTCAAGATCAATCAGTTGTTGATACTTATAAACTTCAAGATCATTTTGCTTAAAACCAACTTAAGATTTTGATCGAGCTTCAGATCAAGATCTAGTCTCGAAACTTTGTAGAGATGCCTAGCCATAGTCATGAAAAAAATTGATAAAAAAACATGATTTTTTTTTTTTTTTGATAGGAAACAATTTTCTTCTAAGGTGCAGTAAGAAAACTTTACACATTTGGATGGAGAGAGTGTGTGATATCATTAAATTTTGGGTTTAGGCTCTCGATAGCCTTGCAATTTTATATCGTTAATTTATAAGAGTTTAATATTTAAAAAAATTGTCCATTAACATATGTATTTGGCCTGTTTTATGTTATAATACGAAAAAAATTTATCCTCTTTGAAACAAAATTCTAAATTTTTAATGCAATTAAAAATTTACTAATTTCTCTCTCTAGATCGGTGAAGTCTTTCTAGCTATTTAATGCAATTAAAGAGAATATGGTCATTATTAATTAGTTAATATTGGTTGGGATTTTTAGGTACGCATCAGTGGTGGCAATAGAAAGCACATCAAAAGTAGATGATGAGCAGTGGCTTGCTTATTGGATCTTGTATTCATTTCTTACTCTCATGGAGATGCTTCTTCTACCTCTTTTGGAATGGTATATTACAATCTTGTATTAATTAAAACAAATCAATATAACTTAATCGTCACTGCATGTTTTTAAGTTAAATGAAATTCTAATTACAAAAATATATGTATATATACGTATGTAGGATACCAATATGGTATGATATGAAGCTCGCATTTGTGGCATGGTTGGTTCTACCCCAGTTCAGAGGCGCTGCTTTTATCTACGAAAAATTCGTCAGAGAAAAGCTCATCAAGAGATATGGTGAGCTCCATTCCCACAAATCTCCCAACGGAAAGGCCAAAAACAAGTTCGTTGATTTTGTATCTACAAAGAAGGTGCGTTGGTACATGGTTAATATATTTTGAACTATCAACGATAAATTAATATATTAGGTGGTTAATATACTAATATACCAATATGATAATAATAGACGATTAACAAGTTTTTGTTAATCGATTAGTTAATACTCTTTAGGGTAATGAGTATACTAATAGAATATATTGAAATGGTGGATGCAGGGAGAGCAAGAAGCTTATTAGTGAAGATGCACTCAAAAAGAAGCTACTCTTGCCTTTTGACTCATTTGGTCCTTAATTGACTACTTACTTTCTAATTTTTAGTCTTCTCTTTTGAAATTATGTGTGGATCTTTGTATCAATGAAACAAACTTTTACTTTCATGCTGGTTGTATATATACTAGCTGTTAAGTTGACTACTCCTTTTTCTTCTCATTTTCGCTTTAAACTCGAAAAATATGAAAACTAAACTTGATATTGTTTCTTATTTTTAAGAATATCTTGCAAAGGAATATTAGTAAAGATGTGATACAAATGGGTTCATTATGTGTATCAAAAGCTAAACTTGATATTGTTTGTCTTATTTTTAACAATATCTTTCAAAGGAATATTAATAAAGATGTGATACAAATGGGTTCAAGATTTATGTGTGATCTTATTTATTAGATTCAGAAAGGCATATAAGATCTGTGTTTAAAATATTGCCGCATATCACAAACAATGAAATCTTTCCTTAATGATAACCATAATTTCTTACACACCATCAAAGCATTTTGAAATCTTTCCTTAATGACAACCATACATCAAAGCATTTGAATCGTGTTGAATCGTGATTTGATCTTCTATGACATTTTGATCTTTTTTGGTGAAAGTGGTATCTTATGTTTTTTTCTTTAAGAACAGCATTAAAGTGATTGTATTTACTCGTGTTATTCTACTCATTGTTTCATAATCAAATTTGATTTTAACATTAATTTACTTTAAATGTTAAAATCGAAGGTTTTCCAATTTAAGTGGTCTTATGTATTTCATACAAAACCTGAATCTTTAATAGTTCTTTTGTCTGAATTATTTTATAACATTTGATATTTATCTAATATTTCATTATAATTAATACACATTGTGTTTAATTAATAATGTCATGTAATATATATGTAATTTCATTATAATTAATACACAATTAATAATGTCATAAAATATACATGTAATAATTATTTTGTGCCTAAACTGATGCCTAAATTTTGCCTTTTTAGCGTTGAATCATCTTGGCATACATTGAATCATCTCTTGGGATGAATATTCCAGATGCACAAGAGTTGGAAGAAATCTTAGAATTCCCTTAATATATATATGTATTGCCTTTTAAATTCATCCCAGATGCACAACAGTTGGAAGAAATCTTAGAACTCCCTTAATATATATATAAAATTGCCTTTTAATATTGAATTTGGGATGAATATTCCAGATGCACGACAGTTTTAAGAAATCTTAGACTTCCCTTAATATATATAAAATAAAAGGATGATTAATTTTGGAGTAATTCCAGTATCAACACTAAAACGTAATAAACAATTTTTTATATCTGTTAGGTTGAATCATTATGTTATTTATATAGATACAATGATCAAAATAACAGCAGATACACACATTTTAATAGAAAATAAAATTCAAATTTTGTCCTCTAATTTTAAGTTTTTGTTCATTTTTTTCATCATCATTTTTACATATTAGAATGTTGGTCCTCAAACTATTATACTTTTCAATTTTCATCGATTTTAGATTTAAATGACAATATCTATTTAAAGCTTGGAATTGAAAAATCCACATCAACAATTTTAATATCTAACATAAAAAATCAAAAATCTAACCAAAAATTAAAAAAAAAGAAAAAGAAAAAAAAAAGGAGTGTTAAAGCATCAATTTTGATTATAAGCACATAATTATACCCAAACAAGAAAATATCCAAAAATATTTTCGATATTTTCTCGATATTTTTATTCTTTTATATGATCATTATCAAAATGGTCTAGAAAGATATATCTTCGATATTTTCATTTTATTTTTATTTTTTCACATAATCAATGGTATAATATATTTTCATTTTTTCACATAACCAATAGTATAATATATTTTTATAAGAAAATCGATGAAATATCTAGTATTGGAACAATATAGATGATATATGGGAAAATATCAATAAATATCGATAAAATATCGACAAATATAATTTCAATATTGGTGATTTTATGTATAAATCAAGGTAAAATATGGACAAATATCGATATCGATTTCAATATCAATGGTTTTATATTTAAATATTGGTATAAATTGAAAGAATATTGGTAATATATGGGGAAATATCAATAAATATCGGTAAAATATGGTTTTATCGAGAAATTTCGATGAAATATTGAGAAAAAATATCGATAAATATGATGTACCTATCTACCCACGATATTTTCATAAAATTAAGATATTAATATTTTCATCAAAATCGAAATTTTCATTATTGGTTATATCTAATATAAGATTTCGTGGCAGCAAAAACGAAGAGATGGAATTGAAGGGAATAGTGACACGTCAGCACCGATTTGATCCAAATATATATGTGGTTATATGTGGCATCTTCTATTCATGCAACGATGCCAACACTCCCTTCATTTCTATATATATATATCAATTTTCCAGTATCTAACTCTCAATGCCTTTCACATAATCTGTAGTCATGATTGTGCATAATCTGTAGTTACGTGTCATCTTCTATTCATGCAATGATGCCACGAACACTACCTCCATTTCTACCTATATATATATATATCATTTTTTCTATATCTAACTCTCAATTTTCAATTCTTTATAATTCTCCCATCATTTCCCATAATCTTTTCTATATCTAACTCTCAAGTTTCAATTCTTCATAATTCTCATATTCTGCATTTCCCATAATCTGTAGCCATGATTGAGTTAATCCACACTTTCCTCAACATAACAGCTCCCCCTTTTACCTTTTTCTCCCTCCTGCTCTTCTTGCCACCTTTCCAAATCTTCAAGTTCTTCCTCTCTGTTTTAGGTACCCTTTTCAGCGAAGATGTTGCCAACAAGGTTGTCGTCATCACCGGCGCCTCCTCCGGCATCGGAGAAGTAAGTAGTTTCAAACGTATTAATACAATTTTGTTATGTGGGCATATTAATATGTATTTATTGTTGATTAATGTACATATATTCAATATACATATAAATTTCATCTTTTATATTATCAAAAGAATAAGATCATTACATATCATACATCATTATACGGAGGTATATTATGGATATTTTAAGATTTTTTTCTTTTACATAACTGTCATTACAAGAATAAAGACATTTGCATTGTTAAAACAGAAATGGATGTTCAAAGCGTTACTAAACATTTATTTACATGTTATCATATCCAATCCACCATAAACAAGTTAACGTGCGTTTCTGGATTAGATATTTAATATAACTATTAATTTTACATTTTATAATTTTAGGTGTAGGATTATTTAAATATTGCACTGATGGGTATCTTAACATTTTGTTTATTTAATAACATAAAAAATAACTTTGTGATATTTTGTAATTTGCATCATTAAAAAGATACTAAATATATATTTCTCTTGTAACTAGTTATGTATGTGAGATTTTGATGAAGTAATTTAGTGATGTTTGTGTTTCAGAGCCTTGCATATGAGTATGCTAAAAAGGGGGCGTGCTTGGTTTTGGCGGCAAGACGAGAGAGCAGCCTCCAGGAAGTGGCTGAAAGGGCCCAGTATCTTGGATCACCGGATGTTGTTGTTATACGTGCGGACGTGTCCAAGGTTGAAGATTGTAGAAGGATTGTTGATCAAACCATGAATCAATTTGGAAGAAGTAAGTTTTTTACACTTTGTGCTGAAATTTGGAAATTTTCTATTTACATATAATTTGCATGTGCAGTGGATCATCTGGTCAATAACGCTGGAATTACTTCTGTTGCTATGCTGGAAGAAGTTGATGATGTTACTGATTTCAGAGCAATTATGGTATGATTTGTTTTTGCTATATATGTTAATGAATCTGGTATGGTTCTTGTAGTGCAATTGCTACATGTTAGGGTAAAATTTTTCTTGTTGTAACAGGACATCAACTTCTGGGGCTCCATCTACATGACCCGATTTGCTGCACCCTACCTTAGGCACAGCAGAGGCCGAATCGTCGTGCTTTCTTCATCTGCTTCGTGGTTGCCTACCCCAAGGATGAGTTTTTACAACGTAAGTTCACACAATACCTTTGCTCGAACTGGATCCTCCTCTATTACAAGCTGATGTTTCATCTTATATTTCGTTGTTTTTATCCATGTGTAAATTGATGATGTCAGATGAAACACCAATGTGAAATAGAGGATCTTATTTGCCTTTTGTTTGGGTTTATAAGCATTAGGGAATTTCAAATCGCCTAATTGAGAATGGATTTTCTGATTTCCGGATAAAACTGTTGATTTCAAATTTATTCGTAGGTTGTAGTATTTATTGACCATCTTTACATTGAAATTAGTCAATCTTACGATGCAACAGGCGAGCAAAGCAGCAATCGCTCAATTCTTCGAGACATTAAGGGTAGAATTTGGCCCTGACATTGGAATCACTCTCGTTACTCCAGGATTCATAGAATCTGAGCTTACTCAAGGCAAGTACTTGAGCAAGGCTGGTCGACTTGAAGTTGATCAGGACATGAGAGATGTAAGTGATCGTTTCCTTCCATATTTTAATCAACATTACATGAGATGAACCACTGATTACAACAGAGGGTCCACATTGATTCCATGGAACATATACATGTGTTTTAGGTACAAGTGGGCATGGTACCGATCCAGAAGGTGGAGAGCTGCGCGAGGGCGATCGTTAGGGGTGCAATCCGGGGAGAAAGATACGTAACAGAACCAACATGGTTCAAGATGACGTATTTCATGAAGATGTTCTGCCCGGAGGTGATGGAGTGGGCATATAGAATGATGTACATTGCGAGGCAAGGCGAGGCCTCATCCGAGGCATTTAGCAAGAAGCTCGTAGATTATACGGGAGCTAAGAGTTTGCTTTACCCAGAAACTGTGCAAATGGATGAGATCAAGAGAGACTAATGTTGCTTACATTTGGAGTTGTTTATATATGTAGTTGATTACTTAGTTCTTTCATAAATAAACTGTGTGCTACATGTTTTAAATAAATGTGCTTCCATATTTTGTTCTTGTATTACATCTAATTCTAAATGTTTCGTTAAATTTACTTCCAGTGATCATTATTGATCACTTGGAGAGATAAATATACAATTGATTAGTAGTGTAATGTCAAAAGTAATGATCCTTGAGAGTGAGTGGTAATTTTGAAATTAAACATTGAGATGATCTAGAAATTTGTTATCATGTTGTGCTTGGATCGAAATGAGTATATTTCGAATTCAGGATTTTAAATTTTAAATTTTGGATTTCAATCATTTTATTATTTCGAATTCAGGATTTTAAATTTTAAATTTTGGATTTCAATCATTTTATTCAAACACAATTTATTGCCAGTCGAATCCTTTTAAATTCACGGAAGAAATTGATAAGCACAATTCACTAATAAAATTCCCAAGATGAAGTTTAAATCATTAAATGAAAAAAAAAAAAAAAAGTAAATAAAAAGAAGAGGACATGAGACGATTAAATATATATATGAAGAGCTCAACAAAACGAAACTTCTATTTATTTACGATTTGATCCTGAAAATAGGTTTTATTTTTAAGAGTTGATGTCTTGTACAATTAGGTGTATAGTACAATTTGATTGTTCCAAGTTGATATGGATTCATAAATTAAAAATAAATATTATACGTTAACTGTAAAAAATAATATTATCAATTTACATATAATATAAATTAAAAATAATAAAATATAAGATGAAATCAATCAATAATAAGGTTCAAATTTGCTGAAATACGAATTTACTTGTGAAAATTGAAATAGAAACCAAAACAAGACCCATATTACCTTTAGTAAGTGCCCATCCACGTATTCTTGTTGTTGATTAATCACATATTTATAAAATATTTAATTTGAAATTATAATACTTACAATATTTAGAAGTGTAACAAGTTAGTAATATCTGTGTATTTTTTTGTAGTAAAATATAAATTTAGAATGGTATAAAATTACAAATTTCAAAAGGCCCAAAAACCTGAAAAATGGGATATATTTCAATTGGATTAATATTTAAATAAATATAAAAATCATATAAAATTATTCCGATATAAATTTGTGAGATAACTTAACATCGAAAACTCAGTCATTTATTACAAATTCATACGTATACTGTGAAATGCAAAAATAAATCAATAAATGGTTGATAATTAGAATCTGACACTTGACAAAATTGAAAATAAGAGTGAATAGGTGTCGAAAGATGCAGACACGTGTGAGTCACGATCCATGCATGCATCTCCTTTCTCTCTCTTCCAAATTCTACATACTTCTTTTCCACTCTTTTTTCTTCACAATAGCAATTCATGGATTTTGTTAATGGATTTCTCGACATTTTTGCACCCATTTTCACCATTACAACATTCCTCTTATTCCTTCCAAGCTACCTCTTTTTCAAATCCCTCTTCTACATATGGCGTTCCATTTTCTCCGACAACTTGGCCGGAAAAGTCGTCGTCATCGCCGGAGCTTCTTCTGGGATTGGAGAGGTTTCTACTCTTTGTTATTTGCTTAATCATCTTTATTTACATTTTTGCATTATTTTTAAAAGAATGATTTCATTTTTGCTTGAGTTTTAAGCATGCATGCATGGAAATCTATCTATCTATCTATCTATCTAATTCATCGTTCATTATACATGTTTGTGTATCGTTCAATTGATTGCGAACTTAGCTAGTCTTAATAGTGACCAAAAATTTTAACAGAAAAATTCGAGATATGGGACCAAAGTCGCGAATTATGATGGTTTTAGGCAAAATTAGCAATCAACTCAAAGAAGATATATACATGATCATGAAATTGGAAATGTGGATGAATTATATTTTGTCATCCGAATTATACAGCTTTTTGCACTTTATTGTACAAACTTTTTTTTTTGTTGTACTTTTTCAAATTGCAGTTTGCCCTAAAAAAATTGATTTGGATATAAGTAAAATTGAAAGTCTCATAGTTCGGATGTCAAATTGTTGTTTGCCGTGAAAATTTTTATTTGGATATGTCATGTAATTATGAGCAAAAACTGCAATTTTTCCAAAATATCTTATTTAGCGTTTTTCAAAATCGTGATATTTGGTTGTATCGGAGTTTGAAGCACTTAGCTTATGAGTATGCAAAGAGGGGTGCATTTTTGGTTGTTGGGGCACGAAGAGAGAAGGCTCTGCAGCAAGTCGCGGAGAGGGCATTTATGCTTGGCTCTCCTTATGCTATACCTATACGAACCGATATTTCTAAAGTTGAAGATTGCAGGAGATTGATTGAAGAAGCCATAAACCAATTTGGGCGATGTAAGTATATATCTAAAATGATTTTGATCAAATATACTATTTTGATTAAAGGAGTTTTATGTGGATATTAATTATATGGCTTCAGTGGATCATTTGGTGATGAGTGCTGGTGTTACTCCTGTTAGTATGCTTGAAGAAATATTTGACATCACCAATTTCTTACCAACAATGGTAATGATCGATCGACTCTAGCTATGATCCGACTTATTATTAAATTATTGTGAGTATTTATATTTGGAATAATGATGCACATATATAGCAAGGTTATAAATCGTTGCATTGAGAACAAGCCATTATGAGAACAAGCCATTATGTGCGTAGTTATGCCAAAAAAAAAAAAAAAATTAAAGCTAACATTAAAATTTTGTTAAATTATTTTCATAGGATATAAACTTTTGGGGTCTGGTTTATGCGACTTATTTTGCTGCTCCTTACTTGAGGATGACAAAAGGGAGGATTGTCGTGATCGCATCTTCGACCAGTTGGTTGAATGCACCAAGGCTAAGCTTCTACAATGTCAAGTATCAGTCTCATGAGTGTTTTTAGCTTAATTGAGTTGTCATATAATCCTCTTAGGCTTACTCTAAAGCATCGCCACTTGTTACAGGCAAGTAAAGCTGCAGTGGTGAGTTTCTTCGAAACCCTAAGAGTTGAGTTCGCATCAGATATAGGGATTACATTAGTCACTCCTGGATTGATTGAGTCAGAGATGACGAAAGGCAAATTCCTTAACAAGGACGGGAAAATGGTAGTGGACCAAGACTTGCGCAATGTAAGATTCTAACTTGTTATTCCAAGTGAAATGGTTTACTATGTACACGGTTGTTGGTGTTGTTACACAAGCATACATATGCACACACCCCCACAAATATTAGTGCAAATCTATGATCAATAAAGCGGGTTAAAATCATTTTTGGTCTCATAACTATAGTATCTTCTAATTTTGATCTCATAATTATCACGATTTTGAATTTTGGAATATCAAAATCAAAATCCTAATAAGACTGATGTGTGACATTTGCCGAGAAATTATGGACAAAATTGGATAGAAATCAGACAAATTTTTAAATAGTGGAACTAAATTGAAAATTGTGATAATTGTAGGATCAAAATCAAAAAACTCATGAGACCAAAAATGATTTTAACTTGGATAAAGCTACTGAACTGGTCAATTCACAAGGTCTAGCCATCTACAGGATCGAAAGAATATACTCCTCCAAAAAAAAAGGAAAGATAATTAAGTAGCATGACATGAATCATAATGCAAGATAGAGGTTAAAGATACTTATGTTGTATGAATTGCAGGTTGCAATCAGTGCAGTTCCAATAGAGAGGGTGGGGCCATGTGCGAAGGCAATTGTTAACAGTGCATGCCGTGGTGACAAGTACTTAACATGGCCACCTTGGTTCAGGACAACCTTCTTCGTCAAGACATTATGCCCTGAAGCTGTAGATTGGTTCAACCGCTGGTATTTGGTGACAGATCTAGGAGTTCCACCAACACAAGCTATAAGCAAGAAAATCATCGATTTGCCAGGACTTAAGGACATCTTGTGGCCAGATTCTGTCCAATCTCCCAAGATTAAGAGCAACTGATCAAACTAATCTCAACATCCTTGTAATGAATTACTATTATTTAATATTGATAAGAAATCAGCAAGCTCCATTGGCACTTCAAAACATTATAAAGAATTGTGCCATAACTCTGCTGTAATTTTATATACGTACATATATAATATCTTGTGAAACTCAAATGGCAATTTTTTGTAATTTAGTTAGTTTGCAAGCAGCAAAAAAAAAAAAAAAAAAAAATTATAATAGAATATAATAATTGGACAATTTTTTTCAGTCATCCTTGGCCACTCTGCTACTAAAATTTATAAAAGCTCAAAATGGTCATAGTTGGGTGAAAAAATAAAAATTGACTAATGCAGTCATTTTAGGTGACAGCAATTTTACCACAAGAGAGAGAAAGCTTATTGAAGCAATAAATATTAACTGAATGGTTAGCTGTACAAGGCAATAGTTTGAGATTATGAGAGCAAAATTTGAACAAGGATGGTGGAAGTTTGTACCACAATAGTTGCTATAATCTTGATGAAGTATCTTCACTCTCCACTATACCACAACTGATGATTTTGCATGAGCTCAAGGGGATATATCAATAGGATTCAAATGCGATACATTGTGTAGCTGAGCAGAACTGTAGGACTTGACCCTATTGAGAAGCAACCAAGCATCAGATGCAGGGCACCCTTGGTTCATTTCGACTGCAACTGCTTCACCACAACCTTTACTCATCTCTACTATCATTGTCCCCTGTTATACGACGATCTATATCATCAGATGCGTGTTTTGAACACGTTTTGTTTTTTGGAAATGAACTTACATGGATGCACAGAATGTACCTCAAAATGAATCAAGAATATCTGGAATTGTTTTAATGTCTCCTTCATCTCACTGACCCTCTTGCTTTCAGAAGATGCAAGAGCACTTGTAACCTCCTGAGGAGAATAGCCAATTCTATACTGTACAACCTAAAGGAGAAAGCAATTTAATTGATCCATGTAAAGCATCTAAGAGGGTTTTTATTGATGAATTACTCACTTTGTGATCAATGAGGATCTCGGAGATGAGGCTGCCATCATCAACATAAACTCGAAGCTCATATGTAGTCCTTTGTTTGTATTGGAATCCCTTCACACCAGTTAGAAAGCACTGCAAAGGAAGCAGGTAATATATCAACTGTAAACAGTAAATCCAAGACATCAACCCTGTCTAGAAGCTTCAAAGCTTAAATGTATTAAAATCAGCAGAGTAAGTGCTCCATTCATTGGTCATTCAAACCTTTATTTTCCCTCGAACTACAGAAGTTTCATCGTCATTTGCAGCACATTTTGAGGATAAATTAGCCAAGTAAGTGAAAGGAATTTCTTCATCTGTGGAAAGTATAAAATGGTGTTCCAAGCCATCCAACATAGAAATTTCCTCAACATCCATGTGTATGGACGATGTGTTGGGTTCATCGTTATCCCTACTGTCTGGTACTTCTACATCCTCCCCAGGCAAGCCATCCGTAGGATAGACTGGAGGGATCACTGCAAGAACAAAAATAAGCGAATTGAGAATATGGAATTAAAAAAAATGAGAATTACCAATCATACAATTATTGGAAATCAACATTTGTTCATTATACCTTGCCTAGTTCTTCCTGGAGGTGCCACAGCTTCTGATGTGAGTTCATCAATATGCTGTGGTATGGTTACACTTTCTAGAGGCTGCACATCGGACAGTGTAGTTGGCTCAGGGTTTCTTCTATTCATAGGAACTTCAAATTCTTCTCTGGGGCAGTTAGCACCTGTAGACATGAATGATGAATTCAAGAAAATTATGAAATCCCAAAACTGCAAATAGGAAAAACCCACATAACATAAGTTTCTGCAAATCTTTTGAATAGACAAACATTGTCTAAAATGTGTACCAGAAGGCATATCAGTATGTCTTGGAACTTCAGCTTGTTCTACTGGCCGAGGTGCAGCTGACACGTTAGGCTCAGCACTATTCCTACTCCATGGAGTTGCAAAGATTGGTCTACGCATATGATTGGCAGGGACACTAACTGCAGATCCTGTAAAGTTCAAAAGCAACAAATAAGGAGAACAAATTTAAATACTTGAAAGAACCACAAGTAAGATATGAATTTGCAAGTCTATTAAACTTGACATACCTTGCGCACTTGCCTGTACGAGTACTGTGTCCACCTGAGGGTTTCCATCTACATGCCCTGGAGCAGCATCATTACGTGGTGGCCATGCAGCAAGTGTTGCTCTAGTTGCCAAAGGAGGAACCACCCCAGTCCTATTTCTGGCATAGGTTAAATAAGGGTTATATCCCAGTCATGAGGAAGCCAGTCAGAACTCAGAAGTTAAAGTTATCCAAAAAAATATAGGATGCTTCTTAATTTAATAAAATTTGAATTGAGTGATCTAGACTGATGTAGATACAGTTTTTAGAGTTTGTTATTCTCGAAAGCAGAGGTTGAAACTTTATCAGCACCTAGGCAATCCAGGGTGCACTACAAGTCTTTAAGAATTTTTAATGTTATTTAATGCAAGAAATTCCTCTATAGACATGTAGAACGCTGCTTCATTATAGACACTCAAAAATACTTCAAAATTCTTTCAGCCTATCCACTTCAATAGGTGTTGGTTGTTTTATTTGTTTAACATAAACCAAAGGCCGACAAAAGATCATCAGCAGTAAGGAACAGGTGCAAACTACAGTTGATGTTCATAAATGTAGGGACGAAATTCCCGACTCATACTTGCCAAACACACTCTTTAGATGATGCAGCTCTATGCAAATAATAGCACATAACCATGCAAATTCAATTTTCAACATATACCTCCTCTTTTTGTGCCAAATATAAATGTGATTCACTAGGATATTTATTCAGAATAATAAAAGAGATTCACATAGTGAGAGGATATAAGCCTCCTAACCTTCCAGTCACATGACACCATCCAATAGAGTCGATCACAACAAAAATAGCAACTACATTAGAGTATTTCTTAATACCTCTTGCCCCGTGGTGGCTTATTTATTTCATTAACAAGCCTCTGTCGTGCAGCTTCAAACTCATCGACAGTTCCTCCCAAAACTTCAATAGCTTCAGGGACCAGCATCAAGAGCCCATGCCTAATATGTACGTTACAAATAGCTAGCTGCATAATGCTTCAACAATTTAATCTATTGCTACCACTTCCTATTTTTCTATTCAAGAATCGTTAATCAGTCAGATGTAATCAAGTGAAAATATAACAAACACCTTCAGTCCTGCTGGTGCTAGAACTTCCAGATTTCTGATAGGTCTATATTCCATGCCAAACACTCGTTGGATACCATCTGTCATAGACAGCTTAAGACACCTCTTCATTCCTAGGGCAGCATTTTTGTACCTTTCACGAAGAGGGTTGCTGATGTTTACTATCTCATCCACCTATATAATCCTCAACAGACATGCAATTAACTCTTAAAATTTCAGAATCCAGCACTTAGAGGGGTACATACAGCTTCTAAATCAATCACATATAGACCAAATTATTTTCAAATGTATTCAAAACACACATAGTTGATCACTGTATTATCTTTAAGATAATTATCATCCTGGAGAATTGCTATAATAATCCTTATGCAAGCAGCAAATTCGAAACTTGATTATGTTAACTACTTTCACATGGAATCTAGCAAAGACCGGATACTAAAGGCACATTATTTTGGTAAATTATATGTAAAAAAACGTACAATTGAAAATCTCAACCAGAATTTGTACCATAAGTTTGCAGTAAAAACATCTTTATCACGCATTTAATCCTCATCTATACACATTATGAGTTAAAAGAAAATACCTACAAAAACTGCTTTCTCCGATTTAATAAAGATTGTGAAGTATTTGCAGCATACAGATTGCAAAACAAAACTCTCTGTTTACCTGCAAAACAAAAGGCCCCTTGAGATCAACTAAATGCAAGGTTTGCACATTCGGAGGAAGCACTCCGGCCCCGCAATAATTCATATCCGACCGCAAGAACTGCTCGAAGCAAAGCTTAGCCTTTGCAAAATCGTCCATCCTCTGAAACCCCTGCACCGACATTTGCAGGCCATGTAAGCAAGAATCCAGCCATTCCCTTCTAACTCTCAGCCCTAGCCCTTCCAATACAGAATGCACCGGAGTTTCAGAGACCTGAATAACGCTCTCATTGCCCGAAATTGAATTGCTTGTGGGTGCGCTGATGGTCATATCTTCCTGGTCTTCGTCTGAGATATCAAGTGGAATGGGCTCGACGAGACGGCTTCCGTATCTATCGTCGGTGGCGGTGGTGGTGGTGGTGGTGGTGGTGGAATTGTTGCTGTTGGGGGTGGGGTTTAGCGAGTTCAGAGTCACTGTTTGGAAATCGGTTTCAATATCATCGATGATGACGTCATCTACCTCTTCCCCTGCTGGTTGTTGTTGTTGCGGCGGCGGCGGCGGGAAATCTTCGTCTTCTTCGTCGGAGGAGCAGACTATACGGAGGCGCCTCCTCGACATTTTGTGTAATTTAATTGAATTGGTTCCCTTCCCAGTTTCCCTCCGATATTGCTTTTCTCTGCTTTTTAAAGAGAGGGAAACATTTTGGGCTGTATGGGCCGGGCCCAATGCACCAATACGGGCCGGATCTGGATTAATTATTGTTACAATTAAAATTTGGGCTAGATTTTTTTTTTTTTTTAATCTTTTTTATGATCTTAAATTTGATAAAACTAGAAATTCCAAGGTGAAACCGATGTAAAGGTTGATTGGATTTTATCGATGCTATATTTGATGAACATCGAGTACAATATTCACTAGCAATCGATAGATTCAATAAAAAACCAAACCGAACCAGAAAAACTAAAAATCGAAACTTGTATTCAAAATCTAACCGAATTGATTTTTTCTCTTATTTTTAGTGCAATTTGATGTTTCGGTCTAAAACCAAACCGCATCGATATAATCAAAACCAAAATATTCTAATTTTGATAAACCAAACTGAACAAATATATAGGTAAAAACGGAACTGAATCACTCGGTTCGGTTTTGCTAACCCCTAGACATATACCAAGCATAGACTGGCTACTTGTGATTTGAGTTTGAAGAAGACTTCCAATATGAATAGAATTTTAATCCATTACTAACAAATATAGGGTTTGGACAACAAAGAAAAATGGAGTGGTCATTACACTGCAAACAGATGTAAAAAGAAAAAATACAGATGATGAACATCACTATATTAAACTATTATTATACTCTAAAAGTAAACAGATTTGAGCAACATTATGCAGTTTACAGATACTGATACATTTATCTAATTCTATTCTTTCCTTGAAAATTTGACTGAATGTCCCAACAAGAATCAATTTGGCACTTTACTGGGGGGTATGCTCCTTGGATTTGGAAATGCCCGCGGTAAATATTCTTTGCAATACATTCAATCGCTCTGCTACTAGAGATTCTTCAAGTTGCTCAAGTTGAGCGTCTTCTTTTTCCATGATTTGCTCGAGATCATCAAAATACTTTAGCTTGCGCTGCAATTTCTTGACCTGCATTTCAAGGCAATCATGAATGAGTTATTCTTGACAACCCAAGTTTTGGCCCTTTTGAGTTTTGTAGTCAAATGTTTTTAGAACAGATATAGTACACACATTTATACATGCATTTCTTGAATCAAGCAATCTTTTTGTCCTATAAACTTGCAATTTAAAATTTTGGTTGATCTGAATAGTCTACAGAATTAGGAAAAGAACCTGAGCTTCAATCATATTAGCCACCAAGTGTCCGATTTCTCTCTCCTCTTGATCAGCCAACAGCTTAGCATTTGCAGCGGCGGCACCAAGTGCAGTTGCAGTTGCAGCTCGTGTTCTCAGATTCAGGGGTATTATACTCTTCACAGAGGATATCCCTGGGGTCTCTGAGGACATAATTAATAATATTTACAGTCACCCCAACAACAATGTAGCACACAGAGAGTCTGAAGACAGACAGGTTAGGATCATCAATGAACAAGGTGTAGAATTTAATTTATACCTGATTGATTGGGGCTTTTATCTTCTACAACATTATCAACATCAGCATCTCTGATGAGTGAAGGTATGTTTGACCCAACTTTAGCATTTTAATCGATATATAAACCCAAGATGTAAGGTTTCACAAGCAATTAGATGAATACCTCATTTGATTACTGGCTTCAGGGGAGGCTTTTGAGTCTACATAATCATCATTGTCATCATCAAATAGTTCTTTTGAACACTGGTTCTCATAGCAAAGAGAAGTAATGGCAGCATCAGCTGCAGAAGCTGTGACTTGTGGGCTTAACATTGTAGAGATGCGGTTTACCTGGTAGACTAGATGTCAAAATCCAACAGAGCTACGAATAAAACCAACTTGAAAATAGTGTTTTAAATGATGTCATCCTAGCATGTCTAATGACCTTTCCATTCATGGAATTTTTTTTGAAGGTTGAAATGATTTTTTAAGAAAATTGCTGCAAAGAGAATGATCATTCAGTTAACTGATTAAACAAGAAAATTGTCTGGCAATGATGCACATAAGAGTGAAAAAATAAGAGATATATATTATTATATATATGAGTGTGGGTCACAATAACGAGGGGTTAACTTCTGGCCTTATCATCTCAGGGAATTTTTTATAAATATAAATAACCATAAATTCTTCAAAAGATGAACTGCATTGTCAACATCCTGTAAAGTTCGTAGATAAGTTTTTCAGTGCTTGACGAGTGCTACAAGTCAAAATAGTAAAACTAAAGAATAACTAGAGATTTATAGAAAATGAATCATAGAAACATGTAGTGAACCAAAAAGACAAAAAAAAAAAAAAAAGCACCTGTTTCATCAAAGAACTTCCAGCATCTGAGGCAGGTCGAGTGCATGCTCTTTTCGGCGGTGGTCCTTCACTCTTAGCATCTCCATTCTGCTGATCCTTCTGAAGCTCAAGGCTCGAGTCATCAGCCTTCATGGGTTCTTGTGAATCATTAGAAGCTGACCCTGCTAGTTTAGAATTACTAATATCCCCAATTACATCCAAATATCTACCCTTTCTATAACCAGCCCCCAACATAAGATCACCAAATGGCAGCTGCATGAGCTTTGATATGCATTCCAGTTTACTTTTAGTCTCAACACTCTTAGCAACCAGATCCCAGTCATCTCCGTGTTTTAAAACGGACTCTAAAAGAAGTAAAGTTTCAGCTTCTGTCCAAACAGCTGGCTGATCCACAGTATCTTTCAACTTGAAATCTTCTGCTGATTTGTCCTCATAATTACCGCTTTTGAAGCACTTGTCACAAAGAATAAAGCTACCTTCCTGATACATGGAAAGCTGAATTCAAACACCACTGATTTTTTTATAGTGGCTGAATAACAGATGACGCGTAAATCACCACATACTACCAATTTTGGTCTCAATTCTGAGTATCTTTAACAGTAAAGGTGATTAATCTCATTACCACATATTTTTAACAGATACTAGATACTAACATAAAAAGATAATGGGACAAGGATCTTAAAACAACATATCAACAAATAAATGAATAAAAGTTTGATGTTGTCGCAAGTAGCATGAGTGTTAGTGTATGCCAGACAGTATAATCATTCCATTTTCAAACCCCAGATCTTTTTTACATTGTAATTACAAGTAGCCATTCTCTTATGATTCACTTTTAAAAACATTTGCTCTTTGTTGTTCTAACTTCAAATAATGCCTATGGCATAGATAAGCATTAGTAATGCCACGATTCAGGCAACACACACATTCATGTTATATTATCAAATTAAACAATCAAATCATCCATGAAACAAGAGCATCAACAATTACTATTTTACCTTCATGTATTCATAGTATGCAAAATCACAACTCTCTTTACAACCTCCACACCTCATACCCTTCTTCTTCTCCTGCCGCATCAACTCCCCATAAACATCAGAATACGAAGCCAAGGGCGGCCATTTGAACCCACCTTCTCCGACTTCCCCAACATACCCACCACCATCCACAGCCACAGTCGGAGGCGGGGGCGGCGCCACTAGCGGCTTTATGGAATTTGGCGCAGCTACCACTCTCACCCCATGTGGGGCCCCTTCCTCAACCTTCACCCTACCCCTCCAACTCTCCTCATCCTCCTCACTCGCTGCCTTAGCTCTCCCATCATAACTATGTTTTTCATTACTATTATCAGACACGTTGAAATTAATGAGACCCCATTTCTCTAAAAAGGTGAAAACCTTAAGAAGAACGCTGATGTCACCTACTAGTGACTTCCGCACCTCGGTGAAAGTCAGTCTTCTAGAAGGATCCTCTCTGTACTTGGAGATGATGAAATCTCTGTACTCTTTGTAGATTCTGGGTGTCCTGGTGGCGGAGCTGCCGTCGAAAAACTCTCGAAGAGAAAACCTCTCCACTTCGTGAATGTTAATCCATGAAAACCAACCTTTTTTTGTTGAAATTAACAGATAATAGAAACCAAGATTAGGGCAAAATAACTTTCAGAAGATACATAGAAGATGCATAAATGTGTGAATGTATATAAAGTTAACTGGGGGAGAGAAAGGGCTTACTGGAGTAGCTGGGGATGGTGTAGAGCTCCAGGTCTTGAGTCATTCTTTCCATGGCGAAGGGGGACACGGTCTCGGCCCGAAATTATGATTGGAGGTCGCGGGCCGGTAGGGTGGGGGTTAAATTGAATTAAGATTGGAATGACTAATTTGCCCTCACAATTTGGCAGGTTTTTTAGGGGAGTACATTGCAAATTCGGATCAATAAATCTGGATTGAAATTTTGGATGTTGGGGTAAATGTAAAAGGTAATAATGGGTGTGTGTTTGAGAATATAACAGGGTGGACTTTCTATTGCGAATGATCAATCAATATTGGAAAATATGTATTGATATAATATTCAAATATGAGATGTACATTTGGTTGGGGTGGATAAACACACGCATTGCTAAACCCGTCCAATTAAAAATAAATTATTTATTAAAAGACATTATTTATTTAATCTTATGTTATATAATTGAAAGGATAAATTGGTATTGCTGTGGGATATGTTTAGCAATAAGGTAGGGTGTGTATTCAGCCACTCATTTGGTTGTGATTGTAAATTGATTAATGTTTTGTGTTGCTAAATATGTAGATCAAACTCGTAAGGTGTTATAATTATGTGTAAATGTACATGCATATATATATTGGTTTTATAAAAAAACACAAAAAATAAAAATTTATCAAACTATTTTATGCGTAGGATTTTTTGTGGGTTAATACGAATTATTCATAACTCAAGTCCATTTTTATCGATTTTTATTTTGTAAGATGAATTATGAATTACTTTATTTTATAGTAATTAGATTCATTAAAAAAGGTTACATAACAATATATTTTTTCTCTCAAATACAATAATCCACAAAGAATACTTGATTCATACATGAGGATTTTGAACCCACACTTATATAAATTTTGTTGAGATACAGATGCGTTAATTTTGCTATAATTTCTTATGATTATTTCTTTTTCAAAATTTTCTTTTAAAAAAAATAATATTTCAACCCTAACTCATAAATTTGACATAAGAATTTTTTTTAAAGGAAATAAAATAGTATAATATAAATGTTATTTAAGTTTTTTAAAAACTATTATAGTTAAAGTATTCCAGCTATCTATACTATGTCTTTTACTTGTTTCCACGAGTCTTATACATACACAAAATATAATTTTTTAAATATTTTAATGGTACAATTTATAAATAACGAATAAAATACTGATATTTATAAAACAATATAACGTCTAATGTTTGATTACATGAGTACTTCGCTTTAGGATTAGAAAAAAATATGAAGATAATTAAAGATTAGTATGAAGTTGTTTTATTATTAAAGTTTTCAATTATTTGTCAACTATCTATTTGATTTGGAATTTAAGCTAATTATATTCATTGTATTAGTCTAACAAAAATTATATCTCTAAAATTGAGCAAAGTTTCAGATCTAACTTCTCACACTCATTGTAACTAAAACAAAGTTAACTATGAAAATTTAATCTTAAATTGCTATATATACCAAGAGAAGGTCCACTAACTAAGGATATATGACATGTAATTGATAAAAAAACCCACATTCATGCTAATAACCACAGATTGATCTTTAAAAATCAATAAAAAAAACACACATAATTCTGAAATAAGTGATAAACATTACTTTAAAATAGGCCATGGGAATTGAAAAGAAGCACTAATGCATGATGCTGTCAAATCATGGCTTATTTTTTTACCAACTTATTACTAACAAAGATGAGGATTGTAGATTATATTTTTGGCATGAATTATCGAAAAAAAAAAAGTGTAAATTTTTTTTTTTTTTGAAGTATGTTTAATATATTTGGGGCGTGTGTAAGTAAACTCTCAGAGATTAACTGAAATTTTCAAAACCCATAGCTCTAAATGTACCCGCCTTCTGCCCCTAATTCCGTGCCCTAATTTTTGTTTTGTTTTTCTTTTTTGAATCAGAGGTCTTTTACACTTGAAATCTTTCACATACAAGTGACAAGCTCCCCTGATCCGTCCCTGGCTATTCCGCAGTGTCATTAACGGTGCATAGATGCGAGCAGTTAATTAGGGTTTTGGGGTGGTGGTGTTGGATATTGAGTTAATGGATTCCGAAAAGGAAACAGCGGAAGAAAGCAATAAGCAGGAGGGGGGGAAGGGCGCAAGTGAAATTGAAGGAAATGATGAAGTTGCGGAATCTGCTGGCGAGGGAGAAGGTGGAAAAGCGGAAGAAATGGAGGTAATTGAAGAAAAGGCGGCGGATGAGGAGATGAAAGAAGAAGAGACAAATGCAGGGGAAGAAGAAGAGGAAGTGAAAGATAATGTAGAAGAGGAAAAGGGGAAGGAAGAAGAGGAAGTGAAAGAGGATGTAGAAGAAGAAAAGGGGGAAGAAGAAGAGGGGAAGAGTGGGGATGAAGAAGAAGAAGAAGTGCGAACCTCCGAGAAGAAGAGTGTAACCAAGAGATCAAAAAAACAAAAGACGAGTGAGACTGGGGAATCATCGTCACCCAGGACGCCTGTGAGTGACAGGCCAACTAGGGAGAGGAAAACGGTGGAAAGATTCACTGTCAATGTGACGGCGAGGGGCTCTACTCCCAAGCCTTTGGCCATTGATAAGGTACATGATCAGTTGTCTTGCCTAATTGTAGCCACCTACATGTAGTGTATGACAGATTGTCGTTTGTGGTTTAGAATATTTGGCATTATGAAAGGAGAGAAATAAACTTGAAAAGAGAAGTGGTTTCATAATTTTGGTTCGCCTAAATTCTTGACAGAATTATTTTTATGTGATTGGAGGGTGAAAATAATAAGTGATTTATTAATCCGGAAGTGTTGTGAGCAAAATGTTATTAACTGTCTACAAGTATCTATTAGTTGAAATGAGCTGTTGTAATGGATTATTTTTATTTGCACCTCACTGCTATAAATTTCGTTTGTCTGATCTTCTTAACGTTAACCTGAAGTTAATGAGTAGCATTCTATATTTCTTTACTTATTAGGACTCACTATAATGGTTTGATGGGGATAATAATTAGCTGTTTTGGATTGATTTCTGGGCAATGCCCAAAAGGAAAGGAGTTACCAGGAAGTGGTTAATACTTATTTCAATTACTATGCATTAGGTTTACACTGGAAGGAGAATTTTAGGTTGTCTTTCTTGGAGTTTGTGGACTAAGGACTTGGAACTGAAAATAAGACGGAAACATCCAAACTCATATTTTGGTTGTCCATATTTCAGATAATTGATTTTATGGTCCGTGAGTTTGTAACAATCATACAACTGTATTGTTTTTCTGACACCACACACTGAGTGAACAGAAAATGAAGAGAACTTTTCTAAGTTTCAACTTCAATTTGTATTCTCGTTACGGAGTAACTGTGTTGATATGACTAGTCTGCAAATAAATAAAATAGAATAGATAAAGATTTTGGTTGAGTAAACACAAAGTTGATGAAGTTTGTCGGTTTTAATAGTTAATACATACCATGGTGAGTTCTTTTTGGCTTTTAGTTAATCTATGATGAAAGTAAAATTGCTGACTGTGTTTTGCAATGGAATGGGAGATAATAATATCAGTAAACGGCTAAACGCTTGGTGTCATTCCAATCCGATGGTTTCTTTCATAGAATAGGTATGTTATCTTTTTATCAGCAAATCAATGAATAACCTTACTTTGACAAATTTTAATTTCTCTTGATTTTTCAATGCCATTTATTTTTTATTCCCTGGAAAAATAAACATGTTTTCCTAATGAAAGAAAGTGTTCTTTTTACCCTATCAACGCCCTTTTATATTTTTTAGCTCATAATTTAATCATGGATGGCAGCAGCCATATTTTCATTTTTCTTGTCCTATTTTCTTCTTGATCTCTCTTACTTTTTTGTGTTGGTTTGTTTGTTTGTTGTGTGTGTGTGTTTGGGGTGGGGATGATTGCTATATTCTTTGTGATTCTTATCTTAACTTACCACATTGGCTCTATTCTTGCAGGGTAAAGGTACCCAGCTCAAGGACATCCCAAATGGTATATCTTTCCCCTCTTGATTTTTTTTTTTTTTTGGGGTGGGGTAGAGGTAGGGGTGGGGGTGGAGCTAGGCAAATGAAATAGGGACATATGAGAAATTATATAGCATTCCTAGTAATTTGTGTTTTTCTTGATACCTTTTTGGTGTGTTTATTGTTGTTATGTTACGTTGATTTGATCTGAAACTTTATATATCTTCCATGATATCACATTCAGTATGAAGCAAGTCCTTGCTTTAATGATTTTTCTAATTTCATACTCTTATCTATTTGAGTTTACTTGCACAGTTTTGGAATCATTATTTATACTGTTCTCATACAATCGAAACATAATATAGTATAAAATTAGATAATATATGCCACTAACGGCATAAATTAAATCATTCAGTGATGTTCAATAGACAAACAACAAAGAGTTCAACTAAGAGAGGAGTATTTGCACGTTCTAAATTTATTCTGCTCTAAAATGGATAGGCTGTACAATGTGGAATGGGCTTTACAAATAAGCTTGGGGCCAAGCCTAAACTACATTCAAAAAAAGGTCCAGAACTTGTAATTTTACTTGGGTGCCATAAGTGCATGGCTTGAGCATCAGTAAAAAGTGCATATGCTGCCTACTGTAGTCTCTGGTTTGTGGCACATCTATAGTCATTAGAGGCGCAAGACACACAGAGGTGCAAAGGTGATCATGGTGCCCGAGGGGAGAGGCATACCTGAGGCGCATGCCTCATGAACATGAGGCGCAAAAATACAAAAAATAAAAAGTAAAAATTCGTGTATATGTTGCATAAATTGATGGATTAAATTCATATTAAATGTCAAGAAAAAAAACGAAAAATAAGTAGTTTTACCTTTCAAAATAAAGTTCTGACTGTTCTTATGTTCTCAAGTAAAGAAGATAAAACATCTTTAAAAATCTTAAAAGAGGTATTAAAAACATGTTTGGTGTTGGAGGGGTGACCTTTGAACAAAAGGTTGATTGAGGCGCACCTTATAGGCGCTGAAAGGCACCCCTTGATCAGAACCTGCTCTTGCTTGTAGAAGTGCTATTTACGACTCTTTAACAATTATGGGAACATTGTAGGAGCTATGCCCTTTTAGTGCTGTGCTTAGATTCCCGGTTGCGTGCTTTTGACGACACTGTTTGAAAGCTTATGAAAGAAAGTGAAAGCATAAGAAGTGTAGGTATGGTAGGGAGTATTGTTGCTGGATGACTGCTTGTTAAGTTGTAACTGCTTGTAAGCATGCATTTGGTATTTTATTGTGGTGTCTTATAATATGAGTTTCTGATGTCTGGAATTATCTGCTGATATCTTTCATGAAGAATTGTATAGTAAATACCATTTTCTGCTAAAATGAGTCCCTTGGTTTCTGTGATCTTATGCATGTCCCAGTGGCGTTCAAGTTGTCTAAGAGAAAAGCTGATGAGAACCTGCATCTTCTTCACACTATTCTTTTTGGAAAAAAAGCGAAGGTTTCATTTAAGCTATACCTTTTTTTCTTCATCATCCAACCAATTTGTTGTCTTGTTATTGCTCAGTTAATTTTTTCAGTCACTATTCCAGAGTCTCATAATTAGCCTTTTCTTTTCAGGTGCATAATCTGAAGAAAAATATAGGCCTCTTTTCAGGGTTTGTATGGGTCGAGAATGAGGTAAATGGCTTTCTTTTCTTTTCTCTTTTCTCCTTTTTTGGAGTTTGGTTTATAAAGCCTCATGATTAACTGTGCTTTTATCTCAATAAGGTTAGTTCTTGTTGGAGTATAAAATCTGAACCTTTTAGAGGAAATCTTTGTCCAGGAAAAACTATTTTTATGGTGTTTGGATTCAAGATCTAATTACCTTTGCATGAAAAGTTCCAGTTTTTTTATGAAAGATAACATGTGTAATCCTGCAACAGAACTTATATTTAGTTATTAGCTTTATTTGTGGAAACAAAGTGATATACTGACCCATTTGTCATCATGCACTCGCCTCGTGTGATTATTATATTGCCACTCTGACTATCTGCATTTCACTGTTGAATCTTATGATTGAGTAGTGCCAGATGGTTTGACCAGCATCCAATTTTCTTTTGTTGGTTCAACACTTGGAAAAGAAAAAAATTAATTCTCAAATATGTACTGAAATACAAATAGATGTTTATTTTGCTATTGTGTTATTAAAGGAACTTAGCAATGTGGCATGAAAAGTTTCTCTGTAGCCAACTCCAAATTAAACTTGTACTTGGTGTCTTAACAGGAAAAGCAGAGGGCTAAAGTTAAGGAGAAGATTGACAAATGTGTTAAAGATAAATTGTTAGAATTTTGTGATGTCCTTAATATTCCAGTCAATAGGGCTTCTGTAAAGAAGGTATGGTCTTGCGATTGATTATATTCTGGAGTGTATAAAATAATTCTTGACCTATCCACATTTTTTGTGTTCTCCAGGAAGAACTCTCTACAAAGTTATTGGAATTCTTGGAATCTCCTCATGCTACAACAGATATCTTACTCGCTGACAAGGAAAAGGTAAATCTATATTATTATTTTTCTATGTTTCTGTATGTAACACATCATCTAGAAGCAACTGAATGTTATTTTCTTTTCCCATCGCAACATCTGAAGGGTAAAAAACGAAAGAGTATTGATCCAACAAGCAAAAGCCCTGGTTCTTCTAATGTGGCTAGAGGAAGACATACCAAGGTTTGATTTTTTTTCCCCAGCATTTGAGATTATAAGGTTTTCAGCATTTGGTCTCAGTTAGACATGAGTGTTTGTTGCTTAAAGGTTACCAGAAGCCTTCCATTATCAATGTGCTGTTGGTTCTTTATTTCTTCTTTTCCTATTCCCCCCCCCCCCCAACCAACATCAATAGTATTGACGCATCATGTATTGAAGTGTGGTATATTGATCATCAGTTTCTGTCCTTTTTGGTCCACAATGTAAAAGATTGTTTGGTTCTTCCGATTTTGTTTTATTTTGCTTTTCATCTGTTGACAAGTATTGCTCGGTCATATCTGCTAAACACTGTCCATCAACAGAAAGGTTTTGTTTACCAAGCAGATTTCTGTCATTGTGTGAGTGTTTTGTGTTCCCTACTCCAATCCCATAATGAGGATAGTAAAATTTATTGTCACTTGCAAATGTTAGAACTGGCGTAGACCTATATTGTAGTCTCAAAATGGTCGACTTCAACTTGATTCAAATACACAGCTTAAACTTACAATCTTTATGGGACAACTAAGTGTGATGTGCTATAGCAAGTCAAATATTTCATGTTAGACATTAATAGGTGATAGAGGCATAAAATATTGTTAGTAGGCCTAGTGGTGTTCTTTTCTGTAATATCCACTTTTATTTACTTACTTTACATTTCTATGTTTCATTGTTCTTATATGGCTTGTAGAAACAAAAATTGGATTCTGGATCTGGAATGAAGAGAAAGCATTCAACTGACGGTAAAGATAATGAAGAAAGTGAACCTTCACTAAGTGAAGATGATCAGGATGATAACAAAGTTTCTGAGGCAGAAAGTGATGAGAAAGAGAATGACTCAGAAGAAGAGGCAGATGAAGAACAAGGGGTATCCAAAAAGGAGATAGTTGTTAAAACTGGCTCTTCAAAGAGAAGCACAAAGAAAGATACTGGTGGGACTAGTGAGAAATCTAAATCTGTTGATAAAAAAAGTCCCGTGAAAGCTTCAAAGGCCCCTGGTAAATCTACTAAAATCTCTTCCAGTTCTGCATCAAAAAAAGGTGCTGCTGACTCTGGATCAAAGGGTAAAAAGAAGGCGCTCTTGACTAAGAAACAAAAAGTTGAAAAGGAAAGTGAGATGGATACAAGTCCATCTCCAAAGGTTAGAGCTTCAAGCAAGTCTTCAACTAAAGTATCAAAAAAGGATCAAGGTATTAATTTCTAATCCAAATCCTTAGTTTCCAGTCTCTCAAGGATGGTTGAATGCATAGTTGAATGCTCCTCATGTGAATTTATACTTTTAGCGATACCAATACCAATATCTACTGTTGATTCAATGGATGCCACTCAATCATCACTTGCATGAAATTTATTGTGCAAATAATCGAGAAATATCCCTAATTTGAGCCTGAACTCTACATTGCGAGGTGCCTTGAATGGAAATCTTGTGATAGATATTTCTTTGATTCTTCATGCTCTTCTGTTTTTTCCCCCATTCTTTTTGGAATTCTGTTTTATAGATTTCTTATATTTTGATCGTGTTCTTAATTAGTTATCATTTCATTTTGAATAGGAGAAGGCAACACAAAGACTAAAAAAGAGCCTAGCAAAGAAGAAATGCACGCAGTAGTTGTGAACATACTTAAGGAAGTAGATTTTAACACTGTAAGATGTCCCCCCTTCTCTGTGCGTGTATGATCGTGTGCAAAATTTGTGGTGATTCTATACCTGGTGAAATGCACCAGGTGTAGGATCATTTTGTGGTTAATCCTAAATTCGTTACTTACAAGTGGTCTGCATTCTGAAAAATGCAGGCAACATTATCGGATATTCTCCGACAACTCGGTATGAAATCTCTATATGCTCATTGCCATAGTTCCATTATGATTTACTTCTTTCGCTTTTGATTTGTTAACGTTTTTTTTGAGTGTGGATGGCATTCAGGAGAGCACTTTGGCGTTGATCTTTTGCATAGGAAATCTGAAGTTAAAGATATAATCACCGAAGTGATTAAGAACATGTCTGATGATGAAGACGAGGAGGAAGCCTCTGCATCTGATGGTGAATCGGGAAAAGATGGAGGGGATGACGAGGCGTAGGCTCACCTCATAGGAGACTTATTTCACTGGTGGGTGTTTAATCAACTGCAAATTGTATACATCTGCTGTTGATAGGTTATCTTTTGAAGGTGCTCAAAATGGGGTATAACAAAAAACATTTAGCTTTCTTTTAGATGCGGCATTAGCATATACTGTTTGTAGCTCTCTGGTAGTTCTTTTTGATTTTGTAAAATTAATTTTAAGTTCTCCAAATGGTAGAGCACATGCAAGCCAACGATCGTAATAAATGAGTAGTTTTTATTGCTTTTTTTTAAAAAAAATTTATTATTATTTGTAAACTAGTTTTTATTATTTAAATCGTTAGATGTGTTGAATGATCAAGTTTTGAGGTGTGAATCCACTTCAAAATGATTTATATAAGCCACCCTAATTAATAGCACTTGTCGTGTTTATATAGTAACTATTTTATTTTATTTTATTTTTTTTTTCATATTTCAGCATGTTATTTCATGATGTATTACTAATATATTTGGAAGATTATATTATTTTTACCAATTCTATTAAATTGGTTAATTTTGTTTATCAAAATGTGGTTTTGTCCCCATTTGTGATGATATGTTGAAAGTGATTTCAAGGTCCATGGCGTGAAAGACAGAAAAGGTTACAAATTTTTTTTTTTTTTGAGTGAAGATTACAAACATGTTACTGACTACAAGTTATGTAATGTTGACCTAAGGGCAACTTATTTGCTTAATTTATGGGAGCAGAAATCGGGCTGTGATTTTAATCATAATCTTCTATTCTGTCTTTTCATTTGACGCTTGAAATAAAATAAGATTTGATATTTTGACACGATAAAATGGCTCTTTATCATCAAATATCATCTAGTTTGAGTTATTGAGACATGCAATTCATTGATTGCGGTCAGGTGTAAAAAAGTTTAATAAAATACAAAATTAAAATTGCCAAATATTGTAAAAAAGTGCATTAACATCTATATTTTATGCAAACAAATAAGTTTGATTAAATATTTTTATTTCATAAGTAAAAATCTAGAAAAATATAAATTAAATATGAAACCATTATTTTATATTTTATTAATTTGCTTATGAGAGAAATATCGTTAAGCTTGAGTTTGCCTCGTTTATTTTAACGAACCTCATTAATCAGGTTCATATTACATCAAACTGAGTTCATTTACCACCATACAATGATAAATGTTCGAACCCTCTCAAAAACGGATAATAAAATATCTCAGCAATCGTAAATAAATTGTGACCGTATCAAAATTTATTCGAATGATGCACTAGGAATATTTCTAGAACGAAACTATTTCCTTTTCAAGATTAATTGGACAAAACTCGAATTATGACAAAAAAAAAAAAGAAAAAAAAAAAAGGAAAGATGGGCTACTCTTAAAATTCAAATATAGATTATTGAAGCAAGTAAAATTTGGATGCCAACCCCACCAAACCACCCCCACAGGTCACTATATCTCCATTGCCAAATATCATTGCTGGTAATATATTGGTTTTGGAGCCAGTAGCCTACCCCAACCATATAACCTCTGCAGATTCTTGCAATCCAATATTCTTCAAAATTATTTTGCAAACATTACCACAAAACAACCTTTGAATTTCCTCTCTCTGTCACTATCCTCCATTAAAATCTTCTTGCGTATCAACATTACATATAAGTCACTTTCAATAGTACGTTTTTGTTAACCAAAACTAAGGAATTTGTCAAATTTCTTCACCATGTCCCCTCTATTTATTTCAAGCAATCCCACTTCCAATAGTATGCTTATCTCATTTTCCAAATCAAGACAACACTAATCCCAGGTACTTTCCTATTTATTTCTTCAAGAATTCTTGTTTTCTATGATCCCTTTTTGCTATAATATCTGACATTTAGTTTTGGCAGTTTAAAGATTAAATCTTGATCAAAATGGAGAATGGCAAAAGCAATGTGTTCAAACTTAGTGTTGAGCAGAAGCAGCCAACTCTGGTCCCACCAGCAGAGGAAACAGAGAAGGGATTCTATTTTCTTTCAAACTTGGATCAAAACATTGCTGTTATTGTTCGTACGATTTATTGCTTTAAGTCCGAGGAGAAGGGTAATGAAAATGCAGTTGAAGTGATCAAGGATGCGTTGTCGAAGGTGCTCGTTTATTACTACCCGTTGGCGGGGCGCCTTGCGATCAGCCCGGAAATGAAGCTTATAGTGGATTGCACAGGGGAAGGTGCTCTGTTTGTTGAAGCTGAATCTGATTGTGAACTTCAAGAGTTGGGAGATATTACCAAGCCCGACCCCATCACTCTCGGCAAGCTCGTTTATGACGTCCCCGGCGCCCTAAACATACTCGGGATTCCCCCTCTCGTTGCTCAAGTAAGCACTAATTTTGCATCTTTTTAATCCACAAAATCTACTTATGTTTGTACTGAATGATCTTTGGATCTTCTGTTGTGCATGATATGCTCTCCTACTTTTACAATACCAAGTAGGTTTGTATGCATCAAAAGATCCCTTATTCCATTGTGATCAAACTAGTTTTAACGTACGTTTGATAGTATCAAGGGTTAAATCAAAAAGTGAAGGTATAATCTGACATTTTTTCTGATTGTACCTCAAAATTTCACGATTTTTTTCTAGTTGCTTTCAGACCACTTAACCTGCCAAAATCGAATTTTTTGTTCTGTTTTTACTTAAATTGAGTCTGACTCGAATGAGAATCAAAAGGTTGACTTGATGCTTTTGTTTGATTTGAAATGTGATGTGTTTTGATGTATGTTTCATATATTCTAGTTAAAAAATATTTGGGTATCAAGTTTCGTTTCTTGCCGAAAAATGATTCTAACTTGCAATTTGAAAAAATTATGAACTTTTAGGCAAACAGAAAGTTTGGAATGTAATTGAGAAAAAATCATACTTGAGATTAGTTTTTTACCAGCCCTAGCATTTATTGAAAAGTTTGAGTAAATAAATGAAAACATGGACAAATAAGAAACAAAGTTGGCAAAGTTGATAGTTGTTTTTGCTTAGTTACTCAAAATGACAAACCTTGGTTGAATTCAGGTGACAAAGTTCAAATGTGGAGGATTTGTATTAGGACTATGCATGAACCATTGCATGTTTGATGGGATTGGAGCAATGGAGTTTGTGAATGCTTGGAGTGAAATTGCCAGAGGCCATCAACTGAAGGCCTCTCCATTCATGGACAGAACCATTCTCAAAGCAAGAAATCCACCTCAACCCGAATTCCCCCACCATGAGTTTGCAGAGATTGAAGACGTTTCAAACTCTGCAAATCTTGACAAAGAAGAGCTACTCTATAGATCGTTCTGCTTCGACTCAGACAAGCTCGAGCACCTCAGACAGAAGGCCCTCGAAGATGGAACAGTACAGAAGTGTTCCACCTTCGAGGCCCTTTCAGCCTTCATTTGGAGGGCCCGGAGCGAGGCACTGGGCCTGAGCCCGGCCCAACAAACAAAGCTGCTGTTCGCTGTTGATGGACGGCCCAGATTCAATCCACCAATCCCAGATAGGTACTTTGGCAATGCCATTGTGCTAACCAACTCACTATGCAGTGCTGGTGAGTTAGTGCAGAACAGTCTGCCATTTACTGTGAAGCTAGTCCAAGAGGCAGTTAGAATGGTGACAGATAGCTATATGCGATCGGCTGTGGACTATTTCGAGGCGACTCGAGCTAGGCCCTCATTGGCTGCAACTCTGCTGATCACTACATGGTCAAGATTGTCTTTTCACACCACTGATTTCGGGTGGGGTGAGCCCGTTTTGTCGGGGCCGGTGGCCTTGCCCGAAAAGGAGGTGTGTCTGTTTCTGTCTCATGGGAAGGAGAGGAAGAGCATAAATGTGCTTCTGGGATTGCCTGCTTCTGCTATGAAGAAATTTGAAGAGCTTATGAAGATATAGAAAGGTGGTGGTGTGGTGGTTGTGATTTGGTGCCTATATATCAATTTGTTGTGTTGGTTTTTGGTGTTTATTTGTGTGCCATTTTATTGGTATTAATAATTGTTTTGTATGTTGTTGAATCTGCAAGAATGTGGATTGTTGTTTCAATTGTTGTGGAGCACTTAAGCTATATATGCTTTCCTTTATTGGCAACTTTAATTTCATCCTTTTGGCTCGATTGTGATTGGTGTTTCATCTCTTGTTTTGGTAGAATCAATGTGTGTTATGTGTATATTGCTGATATGTTTTATATGTTGAAATAATTAATTGGATTCAGGTCAATGAGTTGTTCATTTAGAGTGACCTTATTCCATATATTATATAATATAAAGTTTTCTGAATTAATATAGTGTGAGAGTTACTGGAGAAACCAAGAATGCAGAATTAGTTCTGATAAATATATACTTCTCTTACACTAAACAACACTTGGGTTGTGATTTGAGATGAATTTTTATTGTCATTTCCCTAACCATGTAGGAATAGAAACAACGTCAAAATAGATCAGTAATTTTAATCACGTTTAAGGTTCGATAATTTGTTATTATCCTTTGTGAAGTTAATCTCTTATATGGTTGACAATTTGAGAAAAGAGGATGAAACTATTTTTAGAAGAGAACATGAACAACCCAACTGAAAGAAAGTATGTACTTGATTAAATACAGCATCTTGTATTTTATTATATATTTTACATTTTGATGTTTAACTTACTGTTTAAGATTTTGGGAATGTGCCTATCTTTAAAGGCAAAGTTTTGCGTAAAACGGTCTCATGAATCTTATTTTGTAAGACGGGTCGGGTTTGATCCGGACAATGACTCAATCAACGATCAACAGGTTTATGTCAATCGTTAATGAGTTAAAGTCAACAAGTAATGAATCAAAGTCAACGGTCAAAGTTAACACCTGATCAACAAAAATCAAATGTGATACTTTTATTTATATTAGATGATACTTTTTGAAAGTACAGTAAAACCTCTATAAATTAATACTCTATAAATTAATAAACTCTCTAAAATAATAAAATCTTCCGGTCCCGACTTGGGCCTTTGTAAAAAATCATCAAATTCGATAAGATAATAAGATAATAGTTTTTCGGAAAATCCCTTTATAAATATTAGGTCCCATTAAAACTCTAAATTAATAATTCATAAATATTACAATTATAAATATTATGATAATTTGCTAAAATATGAATCTATTGTTACTTGATTTTTCTTAAAATTTAAATCTAATTGGATTTCATCCCTAACTTTTTTAATTGCAGCCAAGAGTTCCGGTGTCGAATTCTCTAGCTGCAACAAAAATTTTTGAAGAGTTATTGTGAAGTATTATAATACAATGAATTGATATTATACATGAATATATTTAATTAGTTACAAAGAATTGGTTGATGCATGAATATAATCAATGAAACATGTATATGAATTCATTTATTTTCAATACATATGTACTAAATTTGCTGAATTTAAAAAGTCTCTCTTTTAATTAATAAAATATTAATTTATCGATATATTAATATCTCTTTAAATTAATAAAATTTCATGGTCCCAAGGTTATTAATTTATAGAGGTTTTACTGTATTACATGATACATATGAAATTATTACATTATGAGAATAAAACATCATGTAATATTTTATGTGTATCAAGTGATATATGATAGACATAAAAATATTGCATAGTATATATGAAAGTATTACATTATGAAAATAAAGCAAAATATAATATTTTTATATATATCATGTAATACTTTTTGAAAGTATTGGTGAAATCCTTTTATGTATATCATGTAATATTTTTGTGTATATTAAGTAATGTTGTTATATATATCATGTAATACATTTGTATCATTTACATATATTACATGATATAATACAAAAGTATTACCTAATATATAGAAAAGTATTATTTAATACATACAAAAATATTACATAATTTATTATATCTGATTTGATCCAACTCATCTCACAAAATAGGATTCGTGAGATAATCTTAATTTGTTTGTGATGTAAAACAAAAGTAAATATATACTAAACCCCTCTAAACTTTTTTTTTTTCACTTAACCCACTAAACTTTTATTGTTGTACAACAATATAGCCTACTAAATTATATAGATATATGTGTGCACTTTATCTATTCAACTCTTAAATTTTCAAATTACCTTGGCACTCAACAAATTTTTTCATTCGGATATTGAAGTCATAATTACAAATAATTATTTTTTCCAAAAAAATTAATTTAATAAAAATATTAAAATTAAAATTAAAACTATTAAACATATTTATATAAAATTCATGATAGTTATTAAGAGCCTCAAGGATCGTTCTAAATACTTTTATAATTTTAATTCTAATATTTTGAATAAAATAGATTAGTTTGTTAAAATGGTTTTATAATTTAGTTTTAATATTTCGAACAAAAACAAAATTGAAAATATTTTTATAATTTTAATATCTTTGATAAAATATATTAATAATTTTAATAAATTCTAAATTATTTAAAAATATATTATAAATTTAATAATTTGAACATACTAGATTTTAAAAGATTCTATAATTTAATTTTATTATTTCAAATAAAAAATATATTTGTATATTGTAAAGAATTTATCGAAAAATTACTATTGAAAGAGCAAGCAACAATTTTTAGCCATTCATTATGGATACTTAGGATATCCTCACGATATGGTGAATAACCAAATTCCTTATATAGTTGGATGAGTTATGTAAAAATAAATATGTGTATAAGTTAAGTTAATACAAATATATATTGCCCACAAAACAAAACAAATTCGTGTAGCATTTTGATTGTGCACAGTCAGACTTTTCTCTATTATTGAATTGAATATTTCAGTCATGTTTCATCAATGTCTTTTATATTTTTAAACCAGGTCAAAAAAATGAATATTTAGGAATCAAATTATAAAAAAAATGATAATTGAGAACTAATTGTTATATTTGATAGTATATAAAACCACAAAATAGGAAAAAATGGTAAATGAGGCCATTATCTCAATATTTATTTGCTCGAAAGTTGAGTTAAGATTTACCAAATGACAAAACTGAAATGCCAACTCACAAAAAGAGATCACTGTCATCCAAATAGATAAGAGATTCTTTCGTAAATATTATATTTTAACTGTTACTATCTCCTCACCACTACTTGCTTAATTGACAAAAAAACAAATAACAAATAACACAAGCTATTCTTAATTAATTAGCTTAAATTCATGTGTCAAGCTATCAATTAGACAGCATACAGTAAATCACACTTGCTCTTGTTTAGTGTATAAATCGATAGAGATCATTTTAATTTTGGTTTTGTATATAAAATATTCTCATTTTTATTTATTTTGTATATAAAATATTCTTATTTTTTAATAATTAAGTATCTGTTTTCTAATTTTGATTCTTATATTTTAGTCTTTTTTTTTTCCTGATTTCAGATCAATTTTTGTCAGAATTTCAATGTCTTAAAATCAAAATTAAAATTTCCTGATTGAAAAATAATAAACATAAGAATTGAATAAAGCTTCGTGAGAAGAATGCTCCCAATTTTTATCTTCATCTCATAATTATGTAAAAAAGCCCATCAGAATATACCAGAAAATAACTATATATAGAACATGAAAAACTGCATTCAATTGCCACATCACATTGAATTGAGGATGCATGATAGTTAGTGTCTATATATATATACTATCCACACAATATATATTAATTCTAAAAAGACAAACTCTTATATAGCTAACAATTTATACGATCTTGTTCTTGCTTGAACATGCACTTAATTAAAAGTTATTAATCTTGAGCAATCTTGGTGGAGTAAGAAGGCCATATGAGCTGCAGCCTCGAGCCAAGCGACTTTTCCCTAAACGGCGCGCCGGATTGAAGGGGCTGCATGAGCCGCCATAGCCACTAAAGCCAAGCTGATCATCATACTGATCATCTTCACCACAATCCATTTCTGCTAATATTTTGCTGAAAAGATCGACGTTGCAAGGGAGGAGAAGTGGGCCCTCACTTGTGAACCCATATTCCAGCTCAGCATCCTCGAGCAGCATCTTGAACAATGGGTGATTGGCAAACTTAGTCTTGATCACAAACCTCTGCTTTTCGGGCCCCACGTACACCGAGAAACAGCCCGTTGGGGCCACGAGTCCCCGGCCCGACCCGGCCTTCTTGCTTGATCGCCTCTTCATTGATAGATAGCTCTCTAGTTTCTTGAACACAGAACTACTTCTCTTCTCTCTTTGGTACTCAACTTCCATGTGCATATATATATAGCTTAATTCTTCAAGAAAAGATATATATTTTTTGTTGGGTTTTGTGTTGGAAGCTATGGATTGTTTCAACCTCTATCATAAGCTAAATTGAACATGGACCTCATCCGGGGTCTCTCTGAATTGCTCATAATTTGATCACTAGCAACAAAGGGACCAAAATTAAGGATCAAATGAGAAAGAAGATGAAAACATAGAAACTAGGGCTGTTTGGAGAGGGGATAAAGGGTTGAGAGATGAAGATGAATTGAAGTGATTGAGAGTATATATATAAACTTGAGAAGATGGTGGGCTAGAATTAAAGTGATATAAAAAACAAGAGTAGCATAGTGCATGCCCCATATAGATACTGTTAGTTGAGGCCATTTAGTCAACGCAGAAGAGAGAAGTATATTTCAAGGGATGGGGTCCACTCAAAATCATGGGTTTTTTCCAGTGAAAACGTCAACGAATCCAGTGAAGTGCACAAACAGCTAACCATATAGTTTTTATAAATCTTTTTGCCATTTTCTTTTATGTAATTATTATGTAAACTCTCTCTCTCTCTCTCTCTCTCTCTCAAATTGGTGACTTGCTCTATGTTTTTTAAGTGGGAGTTGGTATATATATATATATATATATATATGAGTAATGTTATCTATTTAATTAATATTTTATTGCAATACTTGAGAGAATATATATATATATATATATATATATATATATGTTTTTAAAGTAGGAGTTGGTGTGTGTATATATATATACATAATAGACAGATAAATTTGAATGGATATTTGAGGATAGACTAATTAATTTATTTATTTTATATTTTCAAAACAATTTGAAGAAATCAAGAATCTTCATACCTGAAGTGAGAAAAGGGCATCGTAGAGAGGTGGAGATAAACTCCACCGGGGTTTGGATAGGTAAGTCAAATGCAAGATATTTAAATTTATTAATATTTCAAAATAAGGTCACATCTATCTCAAGAAAGAAACTCCTCGTGCATGCATATTGTACAACTATCCACAATATATTAAAAAAGTTCTATGAAGCACTGTAATTAATAATCAATTATAATAACTCCAAGGATTGAACAGTACTTTTGTTGCGAATATTATTATTGCTGCTAAAATTTTGTTGTTATGTCCCCTTTTTCTAATAATGCAATCTTAATCCATATTTGAGAATTTTATTTTTTTTGGTTGTATATTTTTAAACTCTAGCTCGTAAATATTTTTAGAAAAAGATGAAGAAAAGTTATTTAAATTTTACAAATTGGATCTTCTATTTTAATTTGGAGTTTATTTTCATCTTGTGTTTCGTTGTTTTTTATTCATGACATGTGTTAATTATTTATGTCATTTTTATATTTGTTGTATGATGGTTATTTAATTAAAACAATAGATGAAACACCAAAATGAAATAAAAAATCGATTGTTTACTAAGTAATTTAAGAGTTTAGATGGAGAATAATTTAAGAATGTAGATTTTTAGGAAGAGATTGAAATAGAACAAGTGTCATACCTTTTATAATCAATAGATAAAAAAATAAAAAAAATTTGAATTACTTAAATATATTTCGATCCTTACAACTGAATATTTAATAACAATATATAGCCTAAAGCCATTACAAAAGATGGACCAACAAACATAAAATGATCAGAAGATATAAATTAAATTCCAACAAACACTAATATGTATACAGAAATACATATAAAATTGTCTGGATACTCTAAAAAATAATACAAAATAATTAAAAAGTAGTGTGGTATATGGTCGCTAAAAGTGCCTATGACATTTTAGTTGCGAATGTTCATTATTCCATGCATTTACCTTTCTTCACTCACACAAAAACTAATTAAGAAATTGGAAATTAATTAATCTAATAGAGATTAGAGATCATTGTTAATTAATTAATATTATATTCCACTAAAGACATGTGATGAATTGTGAATAAGTGATGTAAGGTGAAAATCATGTATAATCCATCAGCCTACAAACCTTGACAATTCCCTAATATAAATTTGAATATTAATTCACACAAGTTTTCAGCAATGGTTGACAAAAAAAAGCTCAAAACTCTTTAATTAATAACCAAAAAGCTGGAAAAGGAAAAGAAAAAGGAAATCAACTTGGTTCTGCATTTTTTTTCATATATTTAAAATGTTAATTTCAATTTTGATTATATAAAAAAGATATTTTTTATTTTTTGACCATTAAATATATTTATTTTTTAATTTTGATCATTTATATATATATATATATATATATATATTTTTTCCATTTTCAATTTAATTCTGATTTGAATTTTCCAAAATCACTGGTATGGCCGTGGGAATTTGATTGTCACGTTAGTGATTTTGAAAAATTCTAATTAAATTTGGACTAAAATTGGAAAAATTAAAACATAGAGGATCAAAATTGAAAAATAGATACTTAGTTGTAAAAAAATAAAAAATGTTACATAAGAAATCAAAATTGAAATTAACTATATTTATATACAAAAAATAAGAAATTTTGAAATTGCAAGTTAATTATATGGCCATACTAGAGTTACTCTAGAATTTCAAATTATTAATAAATAATAATTACTTATAGTTTTGATATTAAGTAGTTTTCATATATTCCCATGAACATATTGTTAAATTGTGTAGGAAGAAAGAGAGTGTAATTATAGATTGTAGAATTATTTGCAGTCACTAATAAATGTTGATGGTGGACATAATTAAAGAGCTTACATGCATTGAAAATAGTACAAATGTCAAATGGCCATGTCTGCCAAATTTTACTTAGTTTTTAAACTTTTAATGGCATTTTTAATTAGACTTTTATCAGTCAGCATCATTCCTTTTTTTTTTAATTAATTTTTCCGTTCAATCTTTTGGAAATAAATCGGCAACTCAGTCAATAATAATTATACAGCTCACTAATGTTGATATATTTGCAGGTTAATTAAATCATCAAATTATTACATGCATGTATTTGGTGGAATGGGGGGGGGGGGGGGGGGGCTATGACATATGAAAAACATTGAAAATCTATCTCAATCTGTAGTCATATTTTTCAAACACTCAAGTGTTAAATAAATATTGAAATATTTTTTCTAGATTATGGTTTAGATGCATGTATGGTCTTATGTTGGTTGTACTGATTAATAATATTTATCCGTAATGACCTCGAAAGTGCATGGTTGTCTTTGGAAAATAATCGAGATGGTGATTATTTATTTGTGTTTCTTATTTAACTTGGGTCATTTATTTACAATTGATCATTATTTATTCATTTGTTTGCTTATATTTTAATTAATTTATCTCCTTTGGAGGTCTTATCTATCTTTAGTTTTAACTATTTTTTCCTCATAAATCGCGTGAAATACCATTCAAACAAAATATACCACCCATGGTTATGTATATAATAATTAAAGTTATCATACACGTTTTATTTGGATAATATTTATGCAGATGACCCTTTCTTATTTAATAGACTTGGTCGTTAGAAAAATAGGTATTACTTTAAAAAAAATCAATATAACTAATTACTTATACAAATAGTGTTTTATTATTATTATTATTATTATTATTATTATTATTATAGTTCTGAGTGTAATTAGACAAAAATGTCGGTAATTTTCTTGAATAATTTTGAGGTGGTGTTGCTTAGACATGTTCAGCCGGTTCCGGTTTCGATTTACCGGTTCGAAACCGACGGTTTTTGGAACCGAGGGGAGCAAATCGGAACCGAACCGTGGGGGGTTTGGTTCCGGTTCCGGTTTGGAAACCGGCGGTTAACCGGAACCGGCGGTTCAAACAGCCGGTTTCCCGGTTTTTTCCTTCTTTTTTTTTTTTTTTGATTTTTTCTGTCGAGCAGGGCACGGTTCTGTCAAGTAGGGCACAGTCGTGCTACACGGCACGGTCGTGCCCCATTGGACAACCTTGATTTTCTTTGAAAAATGACACTTATAATGTATCTTAGAGATATAGATAAATCATAAGTATATCTTTTATTGTTAGCTAGATATCTTCTTTGTCGGTGTATCGACGCTATCTTATATTCTAAGTTGTTATTTTGTTTCCACCTTTATCGATATATCGACGTTATTTATTTTAGTTGTGGCAATTATCGCATCTCTACAATGTACAATTGAATATTTTACAATTACAATGATCATGATGAATAAATGAAAGAAGAGGAAAAAATAAATTGAAAGAGCTTGAGTTTCATTTTAAGTTTGAAAGTGAAATGAAAATTACACTTCCAAACTTTGAATGAAATTGTCTACGTATTCTTAGTAAAATTAAGGAATCAAAAAAAAAAAAAAGTACAAACCGCCGGTTCGAACCGCCGGTTACCGGTTTTTGGAGAAGGCGAACCGAAACCGAACCTTACTTCGACGGTTTACGGTTCCGGTTTGGAACCGGACCGTTGACCGCCGGTTCGAACTGTCCCGGTTTCGGTTTTTCGAACCGTTTGGGCACGTCTAGACTGTTGCTTATCTAGTCTAGACTTGGGCGGTTTAAGATTTTGTAATTAATACATCCATTGAAATTATTATTACTTTCAAAGTTGTCTTATTATTTTGCAATATCCAAATCAGTTAACTACTTGTTGAGGTTAGCTATTTTGTCAACCAATATTAAATGTGAACATGTCTTTATTTTGATGATCAAAAAATTTCCTAGGTTATGTATTTATACACGCATCTTCTTTAAATTAAACTTGTAAGCGTTAATTGATTAGACATGAAATTATGGAAGTTGAAGATTAATATAAATGAGAATCAAACTCTTTTTTCATCTTTTAACTTTTTCAATCAACTGCACAATATTTAACTTATATGTGTATTTTATAAAGATAAATATATTATTAAAAAAAGACTGTAAATTAAATAATGGCCAACTTTAGATGGTGGTTGTTTTTCTCAACCCTCTTATAAAAATGATGTGGTGTGCATTTTAACTGAAAAATTATTGAAAAAAAAGTTTAAGTTACATTTGAAAATAATATTATTTCATGTTGATTTTTTCATTTAAATTTTTATGTTTATATTTTATGTACTTTAATTTTACAATAATATGAGGATAATGATCCTCCATCCACCATGAGCATGTCTTAGCCCACGGTTGATGTGTAAAAACTATATCTCTTTAAATATTTTGATTTGAAATTAATAATTATATTAAATTTATAGGTGAATCAACAACAAACATTAATATGTGTTCATAATAAACAAGGTAATGAAACTAATATACTCTCAAATTCAATTTACCAAATTAAAGGCCAAATTGAGGCGCCTGAGAGCTTAAGATTGCAAAAAGATTTGATTTTAGTTATTGATAATTTGATTGTTGCTTGCGATCATTTTTTAATTAATGGAAGATTAATATTTATTATTGTTTTTTAGCAAATGATAGATTGCTGATTAGTCGATTATATATATATATATATATATATATATATATATATATATGTAATGTAATTGTTCGTTTCATCCTAGAGGAAATCTTCTCACTTTTTAATTTTTTCAAAACGTTACAGAATAAGTTTGTCTAATAATCTTCACAAAAACTTGGGTGTTTGAATTGGAATGTGCAAAATTCTAATCATTTTTGTTATCAAATTACAATGCTATAATTATATTTTATTTTTCTACTTTATCTATTTTTCTAAGATTTTCAATAAAAACATTTATTTTTTAAATAAAATAATGCAACTTCAACTTTTTTTTTTGTTGATTAGGATCCGCACATTTTTATTTTTATTTTTTTTATTTGTATGTTACATTTATGTTATATCAGTATGGTTTTTATATACTAATATCCTTACTTTTACGTAATACTTTAACTTAAAAAAAATTAAAAATTCAACACAATTTGTACATATATATCTTATATGATATTACTTATACATTTATATCAATATTGTCATACTTATATATAATATATAAATATATAACTAACATAACTAAAATGTATGACTAACAAATCTAAAATACATGAAAAATATTAATGTTTGTCGAAAAAAATGTAAAAGTATGAAAGTCATAACATAAATGTAAGAATGTTATAACTGAAAATGTACATATTTTTCTAGAAAATATAGAAAATAAACTATTGTGTGGCATCCTCTCTAAAGCACAAGAGAACAGATGTCATCACATGAAGGATCATGTCGGATCGGATCAACTTGAATTACATAAATCCTAAATCTATACAATCATTATATTAAAAAAAATTATATCTTCAAAAGCCACTTAAATTCCAAATGATCAAAGCCTACAAATACAAAGCGATGGAAAACCCCTATCCAAACACAACCAATCAAACAGATTCTCATTTTTAGTGTTTTAAATTGTCTACTCAAACCAATCATCCACTTAATTAAAATTTGGCAACTAAAAATCAAAAGTCAAACAAAAAACTAACGTGATAATTTCCTTTTATTTATTAAAAAATAAATTAATAAAGGAGAGGTGGAGGAGGAAGACGAGCAACATCATGATTACATGGAACCAGTAGAGAAACCACATTTGGTGGCTGAAAACTAGTTGACCATACGATTCGTTGACTTTCCTTCTTTTTTATTTTTTATTTTATTTTTCATTTATTCAGTTTTTTCTTCGCTTTTTCTACGTTTACAGAAATGTATATTAATTATGTGTGTATATATTATATTTATTATTTATTTTTAATCTCAAAAGATAGGAGGTTGGGCCAGCAAGCTTTCCTGCGTAAAAGGCCCCACGCACTTACCTTCAACCCAATGCTTATTATTAAATAGATTTGTTAAAGCTGATTGATTTGGGATATAATTTATGGGCTGCCTCCAGTGTTGTTTTATTTTATTTTATTATAAATTGTCATTTATGTGTGATTTTATTTCATGAATCTTGAGGGTGGCTATTTCCGACACGACACGATAATCCGACACGAACCTAATATAAAATTAATAGGTTATGATTGGTTCGGTCAGAATCGGATTGAACACATCTGTCATTATAACAAAAGAGATAAATGTTCAAATTGCCACAATTCATATAAGAATGTATGTTTTCTATCATAATAAATATAACAATGTATGTTTTTTACCATAAATGTACTTTTGGAATCAATTGGGCCAACTTCTATGACATGAATTGACATTACAAGTCACACCAACCAAAATTGAATCACATGAAATTAAACTTGTTTGGCATTTTGTGATATTTACTACATTGAACAACCCTAAATTTACTATTGCCGTGTAGCCTTGGTTTGAAAAAAAATTCCATTTCTTCCTCCCTCAACATACACGGCCATTTTGTTGAACTTGCTTTGAAAAAAATTTCCATTTCTTCCTCCCTCAACATACACGGCTATTTTGTTGAAGAAGCTTGAAAAAAAAAAATTCATTTCTTCCTCCCTCAACATACACGGCCATTTTGTTGAAGAAGCTTGAAAAAATTTCCATTTCTTCCTCCCTCAACTTACACGGCCTTTTCTTGAAGAAGCTTGAAGAGGTTTTGAGTTCAAAAATCACCCAAATTTTGTGAATATTAGCTTATACGGGTTAGTAAGCGGCAATTATTTTTATATGAATTTTTGTCCCAAAGTTTTGCAATTTATTCATTAAATGAGGGTTGCAATTGTGTTATAAGAATGTGCAATTTTTGTGATGAATTAGGGCTGCATTGTGTTATATTTTTGTGCAATTTTTGTGATGAATTAGGGCTGTATTATGTTATATTTTTGTGCAATTTTTGTGATGAATTAGGGCTGCAAGTTTAAAAATGAATGTGTTGCAACTTGTGTACTAAACGGCAATTTAAACATATGTATACATGTAATTTTAGGGTTAATCGACATTTGAAGGTGTTTTGAGACATTTTAGGGGGTACATGACAATTATAGAGGGTACACGGCAATTTTATACCCCTTATAATTATTGTTTACCCCCTAAAACTTTGATTTTTTGCAAAAACACCTCATTTTAGGGTTAAACGGCAATTATAGGGGTTACACGGTAATTTTGGTTAATTGCCGTGTAACCCCTATAATTTGAGGGTTACACGACAATTATTGTAAATTGTCGTTTACCCCTTAATTTTTTTTTAAAAATTACCTTTAATACTTGCATTTCCATTTTCAACCTATTTTGCCCCTATATAGGGGTTACACGGCAATTTTGGTTAATTTCCGTGTAACCCCTATAATTTGAGGGTTACACGGTAATTATTGTAAATTGTCGTTTACCCCTTAATATTTTTTTTAAAATTGTCTTTAATCCTTGCATTTCCATTTTCAACCTATTTTGTCCCTATATAGGGGTACACGACAATTTTAATACAATTTGAGGGGTAAACGGCAATTATAGTAAAATTACCGTTTACCCCTCAATTTTTTTTATAAATTGCCGTTTAGCCCCAAATTAGGATTTTCAAACATATTTATCCACATTCTACGGTTAAAGAGCAATTTCGGCATAATTGTCTTGCGAACAACAATTTCTACCAACAATATGCACAACTATAAACATATAATTTACTAAATAATTGTGAGGGATATTTTTTTACCTCAAATCTGTATTTGTTCACGGCAATTTATTTTTACAAACGCAAGCTAATTTCACTTGTATGTTGAGATGAAAAATGAAAGCAGTTCAAGTAAAAATGCATTAAAAAGAACAAAAACATACACTATTTATAAGGCAATCGATCAATGATGCTAAAGTACAAGTCATCAATCAACCACGGTCCGTTTCCATTATTCACATCACCAAAAATAAAAATAAAAAAGATAAAAAATATACAAACTTATAATTTTGTGGTAGAAAAGTTCCATTTTATATGAATTGTGGTAGAAAATGCATACCATTATATAAATTGGGATATTTTGGACCCTTGAGCCTTATAACAAATGAGTGTGTTTTCAGGTTGATCTGCAAGTCGATGTACTAAGCTGTTTTTTGTTTTTAATTTCATACAATATGTTGAAGATGAAATTTGTATATTAACATTTAATGAATTAAATAATTGTAATTGTTTGAGGGTTATTAGTTTTTGAATTGGAATTTATGGAATCTGTCACTCATATTTCATTACTACTTCCAAAAATTTGTTAATTTATAGTGTTATTACATTTTTTAAATCTAAAAATAAATTTATATATTAAGTTGTCAAAATATATTTAACTGTGAGAGAAATTAAAGTAAGCAACACAAAGAAAATGAAACAATGAATGTAATTTAATCAGTTTGGGTAAGTTATAAGAATAGAAATACTGATACAGTGTCTATGTAATATAAGTTTAGGTAATCAATTTAACAATTCTGCTTTATTATTTACATCAGCGACATTAATATGTGCTCGTGACTGATTAATGTGTTAAAATTTTAGTTAAATTTTCACCCTAGATTTTCATTTTTCAGTGCAACGGCTAGAATTTTTTTTTTTTTCTTTCTGGTGTGTTGTTTTTTATTAGTTGGGCCTTCAGCCTCTGACCATGTCACAATGAAGTCCTATATTTATGTTTGGGCTTCTCTAGTTAGTTAATGGTACATTTAACTTTATCAGCAAAAAATAAGTGTTGGGCTCAAATGTGGGCTTTTTGAAAAATCCGATGAAGGAATTCCCAAAATGTGAATATATGATCAATCTCCAAATATGATTAATTGATTATCATCATAACATAAATTAATATGATAATTGTGTCACACATCTAATATATATATTAATCTTATTTTTATGATTTATAAGGATATAGTTATTATACATTATTGATGACATATAAAGAATTGTACTCGATACATTTATTCATCAAGTTATTAAAAACTCTTTTTTTTTTTTAAGAAACAAAAGATCAAATGGGAAATTAAAAAATGCTCAGGCTGCAGCATATGAGACAATGTCTATAATACCTGGATTTCATAAGATCAAGTTCGTTACATGATTTTTTTTGTTCATATAGATAGATCTATGAGGCAATTATCTAGAAGTTCATTTTGTGCTAAAATTTTTCGCTAAAATATCAATTAAAACTCGAGAATCTATTTTTTATTCTTTTACTCCATACAATTTGTGGCAAGCATTCCTAATATATCAGTGAAATCGAGAATCATGTTTTTCCATATAAAATTGTGGTAAACAATCATGTGAAATACACATAAAATGCGAGAATATTCATATGAATAGTATGATATACCACCAAAAATTCAAAATAAATATTTGAAACGATATTTCTATATTTACAAAGATATCAATCTTTAAATAATTAAATACAAAAAAAAATCAAAATATACATGAAAATATCAATCTTTAAATAAAATAGAAAAATCAAAAAAATTATATTATTAATAGATGGGAGGAAAGGAAAAATGCATCACTTTCTACTTTGAGGATTGTTTTTGTATTATATGTATATATAAAAAAGATATATAGATTAGAAATAATTACGAAATGTTTCGCTAATATAAATACTTGAAAAATAAAGGATGTATAATATTTGGTAGAGAAGTGAAACGGTGCAATAACATTTCAATTCTAAAAATAGTAAAAATGTGAATATAAGATTTTATGAATAAAAGTGAAAGACCTGATTTTATTAAATTATTAAACTATTCTTAAACAAAATAAGAATGTTATGGGAGTCATCTACTCTAATTGGATATATTCGACACGGGTTAAAAGGATAGAAAAAGTACAAAAGTAGTGTGTGACTGTGTGTGAGGGGAGAGAGAGAAGGGGGGAGAAATATAGCGACGCAGTAATAAATGTAAACCTCCAAAACTTTACTTTTAAATTAAGAAAAGATTTGATCAAAGCGGTTCATCTTTCGAGCCCTCGAGCCCTGTTTTGTTCTCTCACCCACCATGTCAGACCACCCCCAAATCCACGTCAAGCAGGAGCTTAATTACCCCAATCTCGTTCCGAACCACAATCACCACGCCGAGCTCGATCAAATTATTATCGAGTTGTCCAGTTCCGATTCTGATTCTTCGTCTTCCGACGATGGTAATTACTACAATGCCAGGAAGAAGAGGAAAACGTCGGAGGATGTGCTGCCGTTAGGGTTTCTGGACCCCTTGCCGTCTAAGGAGTCGCCGTTGCCGTTGCCGCCGCCGCCGCCGTCGATGAGTGAAGAGTTGCCTTTGGCGTTTCCGTCTCCCAGAATTAACGCCGTTGTGGGGGCAAGTGGGAAGCAGTTCTGGAAGGCGGGGGACTATGAGGCGGCGCCTTCGAGTGTCTGGGATTCTTCTAATGGTGATTCTCTTTCTCCCCGTTTCTTGCATGTGTCCTTTGGTTTTTGATTTTTCTTTTTTTTTTCCTTTTCTTTTCCTCTTCTTTTTTGTAGTGTGGTAAAAGTGCAAGATACTAGTTTCAGATATGCGTTTTGCTTTGTAAGTTGTGACGATGCTCCGGTAATTGGAGGAGCGAGAATGATTCTAGAGTGTTGCACTTTTTTCTTGATACCTAATACATCTGTTTCTGTATAATGGCGATCCCCAATTTTTTTTATTCATTACGAATAGTAAGTAAATAAGGATGCCTGCGTGCTGCTTGTTCTAGAAATGAAAGGGCCTGGTAATTGAATCATGAACGCAGCTTTGGACTGTTCTACAATCTGCATTCAGAGATAATTCTCCTCAGATCAGTTTCTGTCACCATGTCCATGTGCTTGCTATGAGTTTGCAGGGAAACTAATGGAGGGGAAATTTCCTGATTTTGCATATATGTAACTTGAGTCGAGAATGTTAAGATGAATTTGTATAATTTTTTTTTTTTTTTAAAACAGAGTTCAAAAACTACACAATAGCTGTTGAAGCTAGCAAATAGAGAAGTCGGGAATCGTATGAAACATATAAAGTGGCTTTAGATTTTCAACACATGTGCCTGATGGCCTGTTCCATAAATTTGGTGCTCTTTGTTTAAATAGAGGTCTAGGGAGAATCACCTCAAAATTACTAAAATTGAGTGGAATTATCGGTATGTGGTTCAAATATGGGGCTGGTACTTGAACAAAGTGGAAGGTGATCATCATGTAGCCAATTAAATGTACACATGGATCTAGGTTATGTTGAGACAAGTTGGATTTTAAAATTTGTGAACACAATGACATCATGGAAGCTCAGACATGTCCTAGTGTTGAAGATATTAAGATAAATGAGAACGATATCCCTTTTTAAAAGCTTAAGTGTTCAGATAGTTGTTTTTTTAATATGTTCTCAGAGCCCATGCCAAGTGAAAGGTCATATGGTCAGAATTACTTCCACCTATTTGCTACATAAGACATTAATTTGCTTTAAGAGGCTAGCGTACACTTTCTTTCGCATGAGGTATTAAGTGACTCTAAGTTACATGCCTGCATGTAAGTCCATGTGATGCTCTAAGTGGCTTTGTCCATCTGCACATGAAGGGGGCATGTTGAGGATGTTAGATAAATGTATTGATACCCTTTCTAAAAACTTAGAGCATGTTTGGACTGAGGCTTAGGTGGATTTTGCAAGTTTGGATTTGGGATTTAAGTGGATTTTGATAATCTTGTGTTTGTTTTCAGATTTCATGGGTTAGGATTATAGATAAGATGTCATTGTCACATTGAGAATTATAGAAAAATAGATGATGCTGGGAATTGTAGAGAAGTAGAAAAGGTGGGATAGAGTTATAGGATTATCAAAATCCCATGACAAACAAGATTGAGAATTTGCCCTCATCCCAATGGGATTGGCAAATCCCAGTCCAAACATACCTTAGACTTTTAGATGGGGTGGTCATTTAACAACCAGTGGCTCTTAACATGAGAATGATATATATAACAAAATTAGAAAGTGTAAAGCTCTACTAATTTTTTAATGATGCTTCTTAAAGATATTTTTTCTATCCTCCTGCACCATCTTGGTCCTTGTTCATGATTCTGACTGATACAATTGAGTGGTGTAATTGCTTACTTTTCTCTTGTATTCCATACACAGGTGGCATGGACCATGTTAGAGTACACCCCAGATTTTTACATTCTAATGCAACCAGTCATAAGTGGGTTCTTGGAGGTAAGGAACTAACTCAATTCATGACATGTTATCATCTTGGTGACTGATGCATAGTTCTTTAAGATTGAGGCACGGTGTTATTGTTTTTTTTTTTTTTACCATCTTATTATTTTTTTAATAAAAATTTGTTCTTACAGCTTTTGCAGAGCTACTGGATAACGCATTGGATGAGGTAAACTAGATTTACTTTTTTCTTGCATATCCAATCGTGCCAGAACTGCTTGCTTTAAAGGCTTTTGCCCTTTATCCCTAATTTGCACTTCTAAAATAGGTCTGCAATGGAGCAACATATGCCAACATAGATATGGTGAAAAGCAAGAAAGATGGGAGCAAAATGCTGATTATTGATGGTACTTCCGTTTCGTTTCACTTACCACTGCTTTTATTGTAAATTCTATATGTGTACATAGACATTGATATATAAACGTCGAACTTACACTTGTTATGTGTTCACCTTGTTTTTACCACCTTAATGGCTTTTCTTGGTATGGTTTTACTGTGCTTGAAATTATTGTGACCATCCTTTTTGTGATCCTGATATATATGCAGTCTTTACAGATTTGGTTACAATGATCATGCACTACTTATTTGCCTTATTAATTATTCAAGTAGCTGTTTGGTCTTCTATTTGAAAAAAATTGTGTGCATATGTCTGATAGTCTCATCTGCAACCTGTTTATTTCTATATTTTTTTTCAAGATAATGGTGGTGGTATGGACCCTGATAAATTGCGTCACTGCATGTCACTTGGTTATTCTGCAAAGAGCAAAATTGTAAATACTATTGGACAATGTAAGCTTTCTGTCTCTGTCTCTCTCCACACACATATCGACTCACTTCTTCAACTTCCACTAGATGTGTTAGTACTGCTTAATTTAAACCCAAGTTTTATGTGTCAGATGGAAATGGTTTTAAGACAAGTACAATGAGACTTGGTGCTGATGTCATTGTTTTTTCTCGATGTCATGGGCAGAATGGGAAAAGGTTTGCATTCTTTATTGCGTTGTGCATATTACCAGTTAAGTTGTTCAAGTGGTTATGCTCTTGGGGAAACAAGGGACTTCAAGTTATTTAAAGGAATCTTCCTCATAATACTAGCTGACTGAAGTAATTTTGGTGATCTAGTCAAATAACTTTATGCTGACATTATTCTTTCATACATAATAAGTTAATAACATTTTTGAATGAGTATTAGTTAACAAAAAAGTTGGTAGTACTGTTATTACTAAGATTTTGAACTGTGCATGCTACGGGTCAGTTTAGAGATTTGAGAACCTCTTGATCCAAACCAAACCTTGGAAAATTTGAAAATTGAATCTCTGGAACAAAACTGAATTATGAAACCTCCGGTACCTAGTTGTCTTGAAAATTTTTTACCTACATTCTGTGTACTTGTTTTTTATTTTATTAATATAAAGTGTATTTAAATTAGCAAGTACTGATTTAAACAATGTAGAAAAATTATGATATAATGATAGACTTACGTGCCACCTAATTGTTTTAAGAAATGATGGAAACAGAAAATTTAGAAAAAGGGACTTGGCACAAGAAGACAATCAAGCAGGTAAAAGTTAAAATAAAAACAAGAGAAAGAGAGACAAAGTATAAGATGTATCATATCAACCTTATTGTGATGACAATGAATTATCAGGGTTCCTTGAGCTGTGCCTTCAGTTAGATTGCGATGCTTTATTCTACATTTTATTGCTTTTATTTAATATCTATATGTATTTAACTTTATCACAATTTCATTTACTCCTCCCAACCTGCAATTCCAATCGTGTGATTTGTATTATACAGCTCTTCCATGTGATATAATTGGATTCTGAATTGTTGGGCTTTTTAGGTCAACACAGAGCATTGGATTGCTATCCTATACATTTTTGAGGGGCACAGGGAAAGAAGATATTGTGGTTCCCATGGTGAGGACTTGTGTAATATGTTTCTAGAAATAAATGTTGCTTCCCTGAATTTGCTTCCAATTCATCATTTCAGAATTCTAATTGGTATTCAAATTCCCACCCTAAAACAAATTGCTAGACTGAAGTATGACAAAATTATCATCTGTTTCTGTTATCGACTAGGATGATTTTACAAACAGAACATGTTTAATATACGCTTTATTGTTTCTTTCCCAAGGAAAAAAAACATCTCTAACTGGACCGATGATTTGAATGATACGCCCCAGGTTTTTTTTTTCAAGTGCGATGTATTTAGAGAATGAAATAAAGACATACACGACAATTCTACACACTATTTGATTTTCCGCTTAACCTTTCTTATCAATTCTACATGCTATTTGATATTTACATCATATCTGACTTACTTCCATTTCACACATTTGCTAATTTCTAATCCACCTCCTGCAAATGCTTGAGTTTTCAAACTGAAAATGTGGTCTGAAAGAAAATAAATTTTGGCGTGGTTTTGTAGCTTACACATCGCTCATTCACACAAGTTAATCAATTTTTCTCATCAACTAAGCAATACACATACATTCTTGTTTTAACATCACCACATATGCTGTAAGGTAACTACTTAGCAGTCACCAGACATTTAGTTTCGTCACTTTTCCAACTTTGAGAATATTTGATTAGAAGACTTGGTTTGTGTTCTATGATCATCACTCTGATTAAACTCAGGATGCTTTTTTTTTTTTTTTCTTTTTTTTACCTTTTGTTGTGCTTTGCTTTATGTACATGCCTACTGAGATTGTCTTTACCCTATGAATGCCACCATGATGATGTAGTAACTATGTGCCCTTTTGAGTAATCATATTATCACTAAGTGCATGATGTGGGCTTCTTATAAATGATTGAAAGCTCGATTATGAAAGAGGCAGAGAAGATTGGAACAGGATAGTTAGATCATCTGTCACTGATTGGAACCAAAATGTTGAGACAATAGTCCAGTGGTCTCCATTTTCAAGTGAAGCTGATCTTCTTCGGCAGGTGATATTTTTATTTTTATTTTTGGGTTTTTTATTTTCAATATTGTTTTGTAATATATGATTATTTTCTGCTGTTTTGACTTTTGAACAAACAACATTGAAGCATAAAATCATGTCACGGACACCCTTTGTCATCAATCTTAAGTGTCAGTGGGAGACCTCACCTTTTCTTCTTTGTCTCCATACAATTGGCTATTTCATGGAGTATGCTAAAAGAAATTTGCTTCAACTTCAAATCCAATTAACCTTTTCAAAAATGCTACCAACATCACTGCTGCTGCCACCCGCTGGCATAGGCATCAGTCTTCTTGACTATGAGGACGCATGCTTGCTGAGTTCTTGGTAGTTATGGTTGACAAATGAATGAGGTAAAATTATGTAGACTCAAGGCAATAACCGTCTCATTCTAATCACTGATAAGTAGTGCATTTATACTACTTACGCTTCTACTCATCTTAAGAGCTTAATCCACTATAAAGACCCCTATTGACTGTGGCTCGGGTTCACAATTGTCAATGGCTTTTGTGTCTAAGCAAGCACGAAAATGAGCTTGATTGGCTATCTCTATTAATCCTCACAAATCCTTACTAATGAGCTTCATCTATTATATTTCTTAGAACATATTAGTAGAGACTTGACTTAAATATGCATGTAGTGCACAGTCATCGTTGATATTTTGGAATTTAACTTGTACCTACTTGTTGCCCCTTTGGTTTGGTGTGGAGGGCTAAAACTAAGTCTCATTTGTCTGTGATATGTTTGTGGTGTTGGTATGATCTCTGGTCACTGATTTGATAACACATTTGATCTTCAGCTGTTTGCTTATTCTTTTCTTGGTACTGTTTAGTTCAATCAGATGCAAAACCAGGGTACTCGAATAATCATATACAACCTTTGGGAGGATGACGAAGGCCTGCTGGAACTGGATTTTGACACTGACTCACATGTAAGTTTCATATCTTATTTATGTTTGTGGATGGATTCATTTGTTTCCACCATGCAAGAAATAATTCCATTGTCTTCATAATATTTTAAGGATATCCAAATCAGAGGCGTCAACAGAGATGAAAAGAGCATAGATATGGCAAAGAAATATCCCAATTCCAAGCATTTTTTAACATATCGTCATTCATTGAGGGTAAAGATTTTGCGGCTATCATGCTTTTAATTGTTTGGTTTTGTTCTGATCTTCTTTACCCAAGTGCTCCTACTAATGTGTTATATGACTTGTATCTATATTATCTATTCTTTTTAACTTTTTTCTTGTTTGGTTATATTCTGATCTTCTGTATTTGACATGCAAGGGTATTGAATCATCTCTCTTCCCTATATGTATGACACTTTATTGACAAGTATTCCTGCTGCCAATATCCGAAATAAGACTTGATCTGTTGTGACTTGTACTATAATTAGTATTACAGAAACTTAGAAACACACACACACAAAGTGTAATCCTTCTGTACCACAAAAAATATCTTGCTGGGAATTTTGGGATGTATTTGCTTTTAAATATTGCGCTCTTCAGCTTTCTATGCATTTAATATAAAGGTTGAATTGAAATAAATATTCATGATTGCCACTATACAAAAAAAATAGGTTTCTATTTCAGGTAATGAGAAACTTTCAAGTACCTTCATAAGTGCTTTCTGAGGTTCTAACTTAAGCTGCATCTAGTGTGGATAACTTCCGTCCAAAGTTGGCACCAGAATTTTCTTATTTATCAAGGTTCTTAGTATTCATCTTAGAAACATTTCAGGGGTTTAAGAAATTTCCATGAGATACCAAACTTTGAACTTACTCTAGATGCCAAGTATGGCTGCAAAAGGTCTTGAAAATGGTAGCTTTTGCCTGGTGTAGCAAGCCATGTCACTTATAATAATGTGTACTCTCAAGTGTTTTCTCCTTCATGTAACTCCCCCTTGTTATGAAGTTCTAACATTTGTTTTCAAGGTTTTGTACCTACAATTAAACATGCGTAAATTTATATATGTGTATAGCAAACAGAACTAACTCCTCCTTTAACAAAATTGCTTGTTGTAATTGCAGAGCTATGCAGCTATTCTCTATCTCAGACTCCCTCCCAGCTTTCGAATTATTTTGCGCGGTGTAGATGTTGAGCACCATAATATTGTGAATGATATGATGATGTCTCAGGAAGTTATATATCGTCCTCAGCCTGGTATCGATGGGATTCCAAAGGACTCAAATGTAATATTTGTAACACTTTATGTTAACTGGGTTCACCTCTCATTATAATGATTCGACTTTGTTTTCTAACTGTCATGTTTGCTGCAGATGGTTGCTGTAGTTACTGTTGGGTTCGTAAAGGATGCGAGAGCGCACATTGATGTTCAAGGGTTCAATGTATATCACAAAAATCGGCTTATCAAGGTAATTTTCTATTTAGTGGTTTCTACATGACAGGTGGAGAGGATTGCATGCCTCCTAGTTTCCTCGACACTAGTTTCTGATAGTTAATATTTCTTGTATTATGTTGTCTTTTATTTTTTAATTTTTTTAATTTTATGTCAAGTTTGGGATGTTTCAGATCTTTACTCAGTGTGGTTCTCAGCTCGAATGTATTCCTCATATTTAATATTATCATATTTTCAGCCATTTTGGAGAGTTTGGCATCCACCTGGTAGCGATGGCCGTGGAGTTATAGGTATTACTGTAACAGTTGTAGTTATAAGCTTGATCGTTTTGGCTAAGTTGCTTATTACAGATTGTTCTCATATTGAAGGTGTGCTTGAAGCCAATTTCGTTGAACCAGCTCATGACAAGCAAGGTTTTGAGCGAACTACAGTTCTTGCAAGACTTGAGGCACGATTAATACATATGCAAAAGACATATTGGTTTGTGTTCACTTTAAATTTTGTTTTAGTTTCCTAAAAACATATTTCTCTTATATTTTTCCTTTTTCAGGGCTTTAGTTCTCTGGCAATTTATATTATTTGATCTCCTTTGCTTCTGCTAGGTCAACAAATTGTCACAAAATTGGCTATGCTCCTCGACGTTCTAAAAACATTCATGAAAGAGGTAATAGGAAGAGGTCATTTGTTCTTGGAAACCAATCCTACAGTGGGGAGGAAAATAAAAAATACGTAAAACAATAAAAGATGGAAAGCCAAAATATGAACTTAAGCCAATGTTTTCTACCGGTTTAAGGTTCAACCGGTTGGATCGGTACAAATGGTGGTTTGACCGGTTAAATGAAATTGAACAATCATTTATTATAGTTGATAATATTATGTAAAATTAGTAAATTTGTAGATGATAATAATTATAATATTTCCAATATCCTTATAAAGTAACCACTAATTCGCAACATATCACATAAAACTAACTATATAGATAAAAGAGTATCAACAAAAAAAAAAATCATTAAATTAAAATAAATGAGCTTTTCTCTAAAAAATATTATCAATATCATTAATTCCTTATAATTGATACACAATATAGTATTAGAAGTTGTCTCACATCCAAAAAAAGTTCAAAAAAATAAAATGTTAAGATGAGTTAGTCCTACATTGGTTAACAAATTAAAATGGGATTGAAGCTATGCACTATAAATAATGTAGTGTGGAATGAATTTGTCCCACATTGGTTAGTTACTAAAATAATAATAGTCATTTACTATAAATAATGCTAGTTGGGATGAGATTGTTCTACATTGATAAATTACTACAATGAAATTGAAACTATTATTATAAATGATGATAATGCCTAGATTGTACTTAATATCAAATGCCTTGACTACTATCATCTAGGTTTAAAAAAAAAGTTTAAAGTTTTAAAAAAATTGTTTCTTTAACTGGTTTGACCGGTTCAACCGTGAAAACGGTTTTATATGACTAATCAGACCGGATTGGTTTCTGATTCTTGGTTTAACCGATGAACTGGCCAGTCCGGTCCCGTTATGAAAACACTGACTTAAACTCAATGCACTTGAATTGTTAGCATCCTATAAGATTTTGGCTAGGATCTGACTACTGTATGTTTGTGTGGTTAGAAATCTTCCCGGATTCTTCTCCTCGAAGTCCTCAATTAAATAAGAGAAATATTACTTCAAGTGACAAGATACCAACCAAGCTGGCAGACAAGGGGAATAGTAATGTGCATTTGAATGGGAAGGGGGATGTCAGATCACTTAGGAAGCAACCGAATTATGTAGAGCAATCCCCTTCTTCTGAAGAGGATGAAAGCTATGATGATAGGCAAAAACATGCTTCCAGAAAGCAGGTTAATGGTTCATCCTCAAGGGAATTGTTGAGAAAAGATGGATCTCAGAGGCCATCAGGGTTGAGAAGTCGTAAAAGTCAGGACAATCACTTGTCTGCTGAAATGCCCTCTCAAACTTCCAGATATTCAAATTCAAAGGTGATTTTGAATTTCTTATCTTGCTTTCTATACAGATGCTTGTTCTGCAGTTGAATAATATCTAATATCATTTCGCGAGGCAAAAAAAAAATGATTTTTACAAGCATAATGTCTTACTTTTACACTTGTTTTAACATGAAACTCATTTTTTTGCTTTGACTTATGGAAAATCACCTCTATATTGCTAAAAATTGGCTCCATAAAATGTTAATTGATGCATTCAGCATATGTATCCTCTCTTTTAAAAAACCAGGTCTTTTTATCAACCTGACTTGCTTATAATTTGTGTTCCATTACTTTCAGTCCGTTTTCCTTACCAGAATTTTTTTTCCCGTCATAAATCTTGCAGGGTTAAAATATTTCTTGTAAGTTGTGTTACTTATTGTCTTTAAACAAGTTTTTCTTGCATTAATTTTGCATTTATGCTGGTGCATTTGGTAACAGGAGAATGGTTTTGATCCGAATGATTTTTCACCATCTAGTTCCATTTCTAATGTGATAGCTCAATTGAAAGTAGAGAAACTCCAATTGCAGGAGAGGTACTAAGTCTACATGAACTATTATTTTATCTTTCACCTTTTGATCATCATATCAAATAATTGCTATATTTCTGGAATCACAGATTGAAAAGGAAAGAAGAAGAGATTCTTGGTGATTTACTACATGATTTTCATAAAGAAAAAGAAAAATCAAAGTCTCTCGAAGCTCAGGTAGTTTTTATTATTATCTTCCTTGCGTGATGGTGATATTGTGTTCTCTTCCTAATAATTTTAGCTTAATTTACTTAAATGTGCCTACTGCTACTGGTTTATTGTTATTGTAAGACTTGATTTCATATTTTATAAAAAAAATTCTCTGTTATTTAGATGATAACATGTTCAAATGAAAGAAAATAAAATTTATGCGGCCATTTAATGAGATGTAATTTCATGATACGACTTTCTTTCTCCTGTCTTGGAATTATAGAAACACGGTATATTTCCTCACCGATCTTTCAAAACTTCTACTGAAAGTAAAGTACTCGCGATTGTAAAATCTCTGAGAAAAAGTCACTTCTTGAAATCATTTGCTTCTGAAATGTTAAAAGGTGATTTAAGATATGTTGGTTCAAAGTTCTTTGCCGCCGTGGCAAGGGAGTGATGATATGAGCTTTAGAAAGTGATTTGTTGAGTAGTAGGTCTGTGCACCTCTGTAAGGGTCTTGGGTCTTGGAGATTACCAAAACCCGAACCGAAATCGGAAACTATTGGACTTTTCCTGTACCGTATTGAAATTTTTTTGGTACGGTTCTGAAGATTTTTCAATTATCCCAACGATAACCAAATTGAACTGTACAAAACCAAACTGAATTGGACCGAACCGAATAACTGATTTTAATTTTTTATAATATGTTGTTCATTTTTATTTATATCTTAATATTCAAATAATTACTTATTTAATCATGTTTTTAAACCTCAAATTTAAATAAGTTAATAGTACAAGTTTTTATTCGTTTTGATTATCAATAATAATTAAACATTAAATGTTATAATAATTAATGATAATCAATAATAATTAAATAATGGTATTCACTTTGATTCAGTTCTAAAATTTTGTTAATCGATTTTGAACTTGATATTGGTGCTTAATTAGTAGTTTAAATTTAATGTTATTTTGTTAGTTTATTTATTTATTTATTTTTTAATAAATTCGGTGCATTTCGAATTTTTGTTTTCTGTGGTTTAAAATTTTTAAAATCTCCATTTCTTCCAGATGTCCTCAAACTGAGTTGGGCCAGTAGACTGGAATATCCGAATTGGACCGAACCGAAATGTGGTTTAGTACAGTTCTGGAGATTTTATATCTCGGTTCGGTTCTGGAGATTCATTTTTAGTTCTTCAACGTTTGGTTCGGTTTTCAAATCTCTGAATTGTCCAAACAGTGCACACCCTAGTTTTGAGCAAGTACATAGATACACAAGTTACTGCATTTTTTTCTGAATTGTTTGGCACTATTCATTGCAAGACATATATTCTTGAACGTCACATGACGATTTTACCATATTAATTCTGAATCAGGTTGGAATATTTTTTACCATATTCATTTTGAATCCATCATGAGGGTCCTAGAAAATAATTTTGGTGGTTTGAGAGTTGATTTTGAAGCACTTGGAGGTTTATCTTTACTATCAACCACAGGGCTTAAAGTGTTTGATAAATTCGTTTTTCTGTCTCTTTATCTCTTATATGCAATATATTGGTTAAGTAGCATTGCTTTGCAAATTTTGTTTCCATATATGTTTGTCCTACTTAATCTGAGGCCTATCATTTACTTACCAGCTTCAGGAGGCAAAACAAAAGTACGAGGAGCTTAGCAAAGAGCAGGAGAGTTTGATCGATATATTTTCAGAAGAGAGGCAGCGACGTGACATTGAGGAGGAAAATTTGAGAAAGAAAGTGAAGGTATATTAAATTTTCCGCATATGATGAGATATTAAATCTACATTTCGTTGTTTATCTCATTGAAGTATCGTATCGTTTTTCCTCAGGATGCAACGAACACCATTCAACAGTTGCTGAACAAGTTAAGGCTGTTGGAAAATGTATCTTCCAAAGGTAAATAAGGGCCTTTTGGTTTCCATCTCTAACAGTTGTAAAGTTATGTGTGGTAGGACTAGAAAACACTTGTTTCTAGTGTCATATTTCTCTTTTTCAAGTGTTGATCCGCAGAAGAATTGTGTAGTGTTTATTTGAATTGATTTGTGAAAGAAATGGTTAATTTGGTATATTTTTCTATATTTGTTCTGCAGATTTCTTTTTCAAGAAAGGTTCATATGTGTGTTATTATATGGGCCCCATAAAATAAATAAATTAAGGACACCTCTAGTACTAAGTACTAAATATAATCCTCATTACTAAGCACACCTCTAGTAGTAATCATATTTCCACAACATTACCATTCTACCCTTTTGATCATATGATACAAAATTAAATAAATGGTAAATACTAAGGACATTTTAATCTTTTAATGTATATTAATTTTTAATTTATCTTAAATGGGATGTGTTTACTAATGGATGGGATGTGTATAGCCCCATCTTGAATAAAATTTTAGTGTAAAAATACTCAATAGAATCTGCATACCCATTATTTTCTTCTTCAATGAGAGCTCTATCACCCACTAACAATACGTTGATTCGCTTCAAATATTAGTATGATTAGATGAAATGGAAGTGGTATTGATGAGAGTATTAAGAATTTGAAGAAGGAATAAATTAGAGTAAAGATGAAAGAGGGACTGAAATTAGGGGATATTATATCCTTAAAGAAAAGACTCGTTAATTTCTCTTTTAAATTGTAATTTGGTACTTTTAAATTATAATTGTAATTTATCGTTGTAATTTTAAACAATAAATTTCAAAATTGAAAGTCGTTGAAAATGGGGTACACCAATACTAAAATAAGGTACTAAAGAAGAAATTTTCCATTATATTTTTTTCTACGTTCTCAATAGAATTAATTATTGATTATTAAATTATTAAAAGTCTGTCAATCTATTTTGATTATTTAATTACGGTATATTTTTCAATATTTCACTATAATTTATAATCAATATTGACTTACTTTAATTATTATATGTATAATGGTCATACTTTATTCAATATGGTATAGTTTTTACCTTTTACCTTCTTTTGTGCTTAAAAGGAAAACGATTTGTTTTAGCAATTATTAACTTTTGATTTTGAACTGAACTTTCATATGACATATATTTAAATTATATATATATATATATATATATATATATATTTATATACAAAATTTACAAAGAAAGATCTTAAAAATATCTAATAAAACGTTAATAGCATTTCCATAAAAACATTTTACCATACAATCATTTTATTTTACTCACAACGTAATCATTTTATATTATTTCCATACCCGTTTTTTATTTTAAAATGAAATAAGAAAATTAACATAAAATCTTTTTTTTTAATATCTAAGTTCTACCCAATATTCTTCTAATTTAAGCCACTACACACTTAGCACTTTGCAGCGCCTCTTCTTCTTCTTCTTCGCTTCTGTCAATTCAAACTTTGGTAGAAACGGGTAGAATTGAAGGAAAGGTAAAATAATAAGTTGAAACAGTAATAATAATAATTATGAGGAGCTTCACGTGCACATTTTTTACCGCGGTAATTTCTTTTACCATGAATCAACATCGCTCATTCCTTGCTATATAACCTGCACATGCTCTCATCCTTTGCAATTTATTCTCACTGTTCCTTCCATGTCTTTCTCTCTCATCACTTAGATACTCTCTCTCTCTCTCTCTCTCTCAGATATATATGTATGTATATATATACTATCATGCACGATTCTCGGAACTGATTGTTCATTTGCTCGGAAAACTCCAAAATCAAAGGTAAAAAAGACGAAGATGCATCAGAGTGGATATTGCATTCTACTGATTCACCATTTCTGCGTCTCTTTTCTGTCTGCCTCTGCAGCGTTTTGCTCCATTTTGCTTTCAATGCTCTGTCCCCATGCTCATATCTGTGTATTTGTTTTATCACATATACATGCGATGGGTTTTGGAACTTTTACAATTTTATCATTGGTTTCTGAAACATATTTTGCTTTCTGATTCAGTATTTGTTTTGTGGAGAGCATTAATTGGGAAAAAGGAAGCCAGTGTTTGGGAGAAAAAATCCGGCTGAGGCTCTTTTCCCGGGATTTATCTTTAAAGCAATGTCGGAAAACTTTCCTTTATTGATTCTTAAATTCTGAGAGAAATTCCTTCTACTTTCATCAGACTACCCACTCTTCTCCTTCTTCTTTCTCTCTATGTCAATCTTCACCTCGTGATTTCTCTTTTCAAAGTCAAAACCCTAGCTAAGTAAGTACGAATACTTTTTATTTATTTATTTAATTTGTGGTGTTGATGGGAAATTATAGGAGCAATGGCTTTGTAGCGTTTTGGAAATCAAAGCTGTCAAGTCATATCAGAGCTTTTCCTTCTTTCTCTCTCCATTTCCAGTCAAAGATATATATAAATCGAAGGATATATGTAAATCTGATACAGTTTTTTGTTCCGTGCAGTTCCTACAGTTCGTTTTGTGGCGGTGATTTGCTAGCTTCCTGCTCTTCTTAGGCTATAGCCGCTAGCTCCGAGTCGACTCAGTGAGACACTAAAAAGCTTCTTCCTCCCTAGTCAACTCCGTAGAAAGAATATCTAGCTAGCGCTGGATCAGTTTCAATTTTTTTTTTTTTTTTTAAGATTATAAAAATATGAATCGCGAGTCTTCATCATCATTTGAGCGGCGAAGAGTAGCTTCATTTACGGCGGTGTTCACGCTCACATTCTTGCTGCTAATCATTACCATCTATACAGGTTAGCGTTACACACAGATATTATACACACACACCTACACTATGTGTTTGTGTGTGTTTCATGGATGGAGTTGCTAATCGGAGATTCAATAATTGGGGTCGGTGAAATTTGCGCTGTGTTCATTTGTTTGAATATTGGCCTCTTTTTCGGCGACAATGCTTCCCAAATTTTTTATCGCTTGATAAATTAATCAAACTTTTCTGCCATTTTCTTGCCTTTTAATCAAGCAGAAACTAATTTGATTGATGATTCTTCAATATAAATATTAGATTAGATGGGCCTTTTTTATATCCGTTAAATGTAGTTGTGGTATCATGCATATATGGTCCCCAAAAATGCCTGTATTAATTTGCTTTAAATGTTTGCCATAATTCCCTCTTAATTCCACCTAATTAATCATCGGATAATTGCGTTTCAGATCATGGTTTAATCGAGCTTAATCATCCAGTTTTATCCCAGAACAAGACTCTTTCTCTCACTCATCGCAAGCTCCTTAACGAAGGTACGTGATTGCTCCACTTTGAATCCGATATCTTGAATTTAGGAAAAAAAAGAAAACCCAGTGGGTATAATAATGGCGTGAATATAATTGTGATATGATAACACATAGTATTATGTGAATGCAACTTTATGCATCGTCTTTTGCATGTTTACATGCAACAGGCAGAGAGAGACACGCACTGACACTGTTTGCACTGCACCACCACCAGACAGCGTTTGCAACAGCCTTAGCCTCCTCTTTTTCTCGCTCTTTGTCGAGTACCCCCCCACCCTTTACATGCCGCCACCTCCCACTACGCTGTCCTTTTATCAAAGCCTAGCCCTAGCTCTTTCTTTTTTATATTTGGGTTTGTTGAATAATTACATAATACGTGTGCAATAATATCTTGATAATTGATTGTCTAATCTACTAGGGTGGTTAATTATTTAGAGTGCATTAAGTTAGAAGAATTACTTGCACGTGTGCCTTCTTCATATCATATGTACCACCTAGTTTCTGGTTGAATTTAATGGGCCATGTTCTGGGCTTTGAAGTGGGACAAAATTGAACTAAAAAAGCACCATTCAATGCTCCATGGTCCATTATATGGACCATAAAAGTGTTGGCAAATGGAAATGGCATGGCCATAATATAGGAAAATACTCTTTTCTCTATGCACAATCTTTCTTCTCTCAAATGTCTCTTTCCCCATAGCCTTTTCAACAGTGACATTTCATCCACACCCCACCCTAGAGTTGCCTTCTCTCTCTCTCTCTTGTTGACTCCTAAAAGGGTCTTCATTGGTAAAACTAGATGATCAAAATTGTCAACTCATATGTAGTAAAAAACATGAAAAGGACCCCAAGAAAAGGTTTTGTTTGATGCAGAATCATTTCATGTGTTTGAACAGGAGTAGGAAAACAAGGAAAAGGAAATGAGAAAGGTGAAAAGGGAGTGGAGCCCAACAGAATATGGAGTGATAAGTGCTCGAAATCAGACATAGTGATAAGCCAAGGCGCCACCGAGCCGCTGCCCAACGGGATTCCGACATACACGGTGGAGATCATGAACACTTGCCTCTCCGGCTGTGACATCTCCGCCGTTCATCTCAGCTGCGGCTGGTTCAGCTCGGCTCGGCTCGTCAACCCCCGCGTCTTCAAGCGCCTCCGCTTCGACGACTGCCTCGTTAACGACGGCAAGCCGCTGGCTAACGGCAGAACACTCTCGTTCCAGTACGCCAACACCTTCCGTTACCCCCTCTCCGTCTCCTCCGTTAGCTGCTGATGATACCTTACTACCACTGATCACACTTTTTGACCACCCAGTATTGTTTCTACTATATATGTATACACAGAGTGACGTCACGGCTGAGTAGAAAGAGGGACTTTGAAGCTAGTGAATTTTGGTTATGATGACAATGACTTTTTTTTTTTTTTTGTGAAAATTGTAAATGGGATTTTGACTGGCTTGGAAGTGAAATTTTGGGCTGAAATTGAGAGGTGAAAATACTGGATTATACCTTCCATCCATTTCTTGTGGGTGTATATGAAATGTTTAAAGATTAGATGGACTCAAAGTATAGTTTAACAAGAATTTAGTGCCACTTTTGAGTTTATTTTATCTTATTTAATGTTTTAGTACCACTTAATACAATTTTACATGAGTTTGTACCATTAAAAGATAATGATCATTGGTCAGCTATTCGTGACATTCGATGTAAATATATTTGGCCTCACTTTGTAAAATAATAAAGAGTGTATTTGAATTTGAGAAACGTTTAAAATGCATATACAATTTTAAGGATATGAAAAGAATACTTGACTTGGATTTTTACATTTCTATTCATGATTCTAGTAAGTTGGAAGATGAAAGTAGCATATATATTTTAAAAAAACTTGAATATTAAAATATGAAAATGAAAATAAAGTTTGCATAAATATTATTAGTGCATCTTGGAAGAGACCGTTGAATGAAAACATAAAAGAAGCCAAGAACTTTAAATGGAAGTCATAAGTACAACTCAAACTCTATTAAATGAGCATCTTTGGTTCTTAAAAATATTAAATTATTTGCAGCTAGAAATTAATAAGCACAACTTCAACTTTATTTAATTGGTGTGAATTTAAAATGAAATTGTTGTGAAAATGGATTGAAAAACATAAGCCAGGAAATTAAGACACACACAGTGAAATAAATAAGAGCCATATTCATCTTTTGATTTGATTGCTTTCATATCTAAACAACCATTGTGGGCAAATCATAAATTATATCGGTTCAAATTATATATCTCCACTTAGATATCTCCACATTGATGATAGGAATATTCAAAATGTTTTGACACGTATTAGTGATTTGTTAATTAAAGATCACATACTTAAATCAATTTTATCACAAATTTAATTTATATTTTATTATCAATAATCATAACCCACTTGTATTTAATCATTATATAATAAGATTATGATTACATCTAATAAACTATTAATTTTCTATAATATATATAAATGTACACATTAAGTAAGTGTTCGAAATAAATGTCTTATTTGTTAATAATAAAAACAATCCATATTTACTCCAAGTGAACTATCCCTAGCCTTTCCACATGGGCTCAATATACGAAAGTGGCAGCAAACTCCCTTGTGCAGAATAATCACATTGACTAACAATATTAACTAATTTTAAGTCTATCCATACACACTATTGATGATAATGATAATAAATTGTAAATTGTTGATAGTTATTACTTTGGGTAAATTAAATTTCTTAGAATATTTTTGATAAAATGTCTTATTGAGCTTTGAATTTACCATTTTCAGTTATAAAACATGTTACAAAATGAAACACTATGAGAAATTAAGACATAGCAAAAAGGTAGACTTAAAAAGTAATTTGGCTACCTCATCAAGAAAATAAGAAAAATCAATTTCTTACAAGATAAAAAAAAAGAAAAAGAAAAGAAAGAAAGAGTATATTTATATCCTTTATTTTCATATTTAGTTAGTGACTAGAATTTAATAAAATTTCATAATTTTAGGTTTTTTTTTTGTTGGATTTATATAAGATTGAAAAAAATTTATTATGTTTTTTGTACTCTTATATAATTTTTTATGTAGAATTTATGAGATATATATTTGTTGAGTAAATGATTTTGTTTAGATATTTCAGATTTATTTGCATATACAAATGCATATATCAAATCCAATTCGCAAAAAAAATAAAATCATAACATTTTGTATTGTAGATAACAATGTTTAAGTACATTGCAATTTCTTGTCATATAGGTTTGTATCTGGCCTACTTCAAAAAATAAAAGTAACTTGTTCAATAGTTAAAATGTGGAGTTTTTACAATAAACTTGTGTAAAGGGAATGCCCATAATAGGGTATATTTAAATAGAAAAAAAGTACAATAAGCTGTAAGTAATTGGATATATATATATATATATATATATATATATATATATATATATATATATATATATGTATTATAATGAGATAGAACTAGTATCCCACATCCCAACACATTATGAAATTAAATAAAGAATACAATTAAATATATGGGTAACGGTAAAATGCACCAATAAAATGATTAGATATTATTTGCACCTTTGTCCTATAATAAAATATATTAAATATATTATTTAATAAAATATTTGAATATATCATACCACATCAAACGCGTAGAAAAACGAAAATCAAAATTTTCTCAACTTCCTAATTCAGCACTGTTTTGAATCTTTCGCAGGTCGAAGATACAATTATGCTCATGATTGTACAGGAATCAATAATTATTGGAATGAATCGCAATTAGGGTTTAATTTGGGGCCCTGTTCATGATGTATGTATTTTTATTTCGATTCATTTATTGTAATTTCTGGCGATTGCTTCTTGATTTGCTGTGCTTCTTTGATCTAGTTTTCTAGGAAAGATGATTGACAAGCACCGTTTCACTTTTCGATTTTGATGATCCATGCATTTTCACATGCAGTGTTTGTGTAGTTGATAAAGTTATTTGTTGTTGGTTTTCCTGTTTATGGTTTAATAGAAAGAATGAACATTGATAGTGGTATTGCTGCTACTTGGGATTAAACACACAAATCTTGATTAGTGCTCTTATTCAGTAAACCATAGGACATTTTGTAGTTCTATTGATGTGTCTGTAATTTTGTATAGTTTGGATAGGCAACTGGATTAAACCTATCATCAATGAAAATTTGAAATTGCAAATCAATGTCATCCTATGGATTACAGATGAATTGTTTTTAGATTATATGAAACTGTAACTTGGAACCAACTATAGAATAGAATGCTAAATAATTTACTCCCTAAAGTTCTAGCATCTAATTTGTTAATTCAAATTGTGCTGCTTAGCTTATTCCTTGGGTAAATTTTCCAGTGGGCTGGAACGACTTCATTGGAAATTATAGTAATTTTTGATGAAGAAAAAGAAAAAGAAAAAAGAACTCATGCTTGAGATTTAGACTACATAGTTTCATTCCTCAACGAGGGATTTTTGGCTTTTATCTGAAACTGAAACTGTACTCTTTTTTTCTTCAATCCAGAGACAGCAATTTTTTCCCTTCTTTTCTTTTCTCCCCAAAAGAACTTCAATGCAACAATTGAAGAAAAAAAATGATTTTCTTATCAGGCATGTGGGATTATTATAATCTTGAAGGTGACAACCATCCTGAATATGGGGTAGAGTTTTTGTCACGATTGGGTACAAAGCATGCATTTGCCTATTTAAAGAAATAAACATCTAGAAGAAGGGAAATTCTTTCATAATCTTGCATTGCACATAGCAAGGATACTGAAGTAAATATATCACAATGGACCCTGCTTTTGTCATCTCATCTGCTGGTGTTTGCAACCTTTTGTCTTGAATGATTTTGATTTGCAGAAGGCAGAGCTGCTTTTTTCGTAATCTGATTTATTTAAGGACTTAAAAGATGGACATGTCGAGAATGCATAAATATAGGGAAGCTAATTGTTTTACAAGAAGTGCAACCTGTTGAGGAACCAAATATCAATTTGCCTACAAATTTTAGATTATCAAGTAGTTAATGAACATATGCCGGGAAAACATTGTCGAAGTGGATATAACTGGTATTTTCTTGAAAATAGCAGGATGAGGTTTTTGTGTAGCCACTAAAACTTAATGTACATTGTATCATTACTTGTTAGTTTTGTAAAACTGTTAAACTGCATTATGAAAATTTTCTGTCTCTTCAAACTACATCCTTATTCTGTTTTTTTGATCTCATCCTCGTGGTGATGCTGGATCTTTCCTTTCTGTAAGATATTTTTACTCAAATCTGAATATAGATTACAATGACCAAATGGAACTTGAGAGCTACTGTGGCCCCTGATTAAAAGTGCAAAATTTTCATGGCATATGAGATTTATAAAAATCAAGCAATCAGAGAAGACAAGGTTATGGATGACAATATTTTTTATGTAATTAAGCAGAACAGAACTACAGTTGGGTTCACTTTGACAGGTGACATTGTTGTTAGCTTCTATAATGAAAAAGGTCACAAAGATTTCCAGCGAACAGCTCGTCGTAGGTACTTTTGAAAATCTTGTGCTGCATTTATCCTGTGGAAACTTTATTAGTATCAGTTCTCACATGCCAAACAACTTGCTCATTGATTTTAACAGGTTACTGCTCAGAATTAAGTAATAGTTATGATCTGCTATTGGCGGTTGAACATAATTCGTTCCGGAGTATCTTATTCCATTTCTTTTTATGTGTTTGCTTGGTGAGGAATTGTTTTAGCCTCTAGGATTATGTACTTCTTGAGCCTTTTTGTTTTCGGTAAAATTTCCAATGGTAACTGGACTTTGTCAGTAGTTATTGTCAATGTTTAAAGTATCCTTCTTGCAGTCCAAGGTCATTGCACATTTTTTTTTCGTCATTCCATGATAGTTTATTATTGTTTTCTTTATGAATAATCATGTTACGAAAAATGAGCACCATTGTACACTCCAGACAGAGATTGCTTTGGTATTAATACTCCATATTTTACTTTGGTTGTACTTGGGAAGATGTTTAAAAGCTTGACAAGCTGTCTACATCATTTTTACGACATTCAGGAATTTCATAGTCAATTTGCATCTCTTTCTGGTTAAATGCTTACTCTAATTACTCTACTCAGTTTAAGATTTTCTTCATGGTTATATAATTATACATTATTAAGAAAAACACTACATTCATGCAATTGCTATGAAGAGGTTCTTGGAGGATAGGAATTTAAAGCTTCGATTTCTTGAACAAGTGCTGGAGCATCAAAGTTGAATGAAATGGCTACTTCTGATATTTTGTTCAGTTAGATATCACGTGGTCTATTGGCAAAACATTTTGAGTGTAAAAACTTTCTCGTTTGCTTCTAGTTACTAATTGAGACAACTGTACTAATGGTTAGCATGCCATTCTAGAATATGGGGCTCGAGGAATCCTGTCTCATTTGGTTTCATTTTACACTATTAATAATATACTATTATGTTAGACTATAGTTCTTGTCAGATTTTTGGTTAATGAACTGACAATTCCTTTGGATGCTATACTGTTTTATGTTAATATTTCTGGTTCTTCTATATGGTTCGAGTTTGTTGACCTTGTGCCCTTTGTGAAATATCTTGCAATACAGTTATCTATGATGGATAAGAAGATGATTTGAGGCTACACTCAGTGTTCAGGGCCTAGCTGAAATGGTGAGTGCCCATATTCTGACTACATGTCTTTTAGCTATTTCATTTTTTTTCCGTGTTGTTATTTTATATTTTTCCTTGAGTACTAGCATAATCCTCTTTGCAATATTTGTACATGACAGTAGAATGATTCAATTAATAGAATAAACTTGTTGAAATCAGAGTCTGGCTTTTTTACTGGTTGCTACATATTTTCCTGCTAATTCTTTTGAAAATCAGTCCACTAATCCACTTTTTAATTAACACTGATCTTGTTTAACTTGCATATTGTAAGATGTCAATAAATGTTGGTATTACATCCAATTATGCATATGGTTTTATAGCTTCTATGATATATTGATATATACCATTCCCTTGTTGGTGATATTTCCCAACTGGTTCTTCCTGGTTTATCTTTTAAAATAATCCATCTTTGCCTTACCAGGTGAAACAAAAAAGGATAGTTCTCAGCTAGCTGGTTTATTATTCACCTCATTATCATGACACTTTAGAATCCACTAGTTACTCAATCTTTTGTGATGAACATATATCCGAATATTCTGGTTGAGAATCTATATTTGATATTCATCTAAGATTATATTGTGTTTTTCAAGTAAAGAGAAACCACTAAACACTTCTACTCACAAAGATGTCTAGGTATAAACAGAAACTCATTGAAAATATCAGTAGATAATAGTCATGGCATCCTCAACAGGAAAAAACTTGTGCTTGAATTTGTATGTAGAATAGCTGTTTTTTTGTTGTTTCTACTTAGGAACTTGGGCTGCTAATTCGATCCTTTGCTTAGGACTTTCTCACTTCATATTAGCTATTCTGCTATTTTAGATTCTGCTATGATTGCTAATTCTTTATTTGCTTTTCAACGAAGAGGAGCTATAGGTTCTCTAATGAACTTTAATGCATTATCAGCCCTCTTTATATTAGGTCTATTCTTAACTAAAGTAATAGAGTGAGTTACACCTACCCCTATCAAGGTTTGGTCAAAACGATCAAATGGACCCCGAAGTTTATGAAAATTACTTCCAAACCCTTGTAGGTCAAATTGTCAACATATGACCCCTTTAAGACCAGAAGATGATAAACAGTTTATATCTACAAGAAATGAGAAATGAGTGTCCATTGTCAGCTTTCCCTTACAATTGCAGACCTCAATGATCCTCAAGCATTTTTATTGACAAAATATGGTAAAAAAAGACCAGTTTAGTCTGGGGATACTGACTTCTTGCTAACGTTATGCTATTCTATCATCTTCAAACTTAGGGGGTTATATGTCGAAGATATGGCCGGTCAAGGAATTTATTATTATTATTATTATTATTATTATTATTATTATTATTATTATTTTAATTTCCACATATCTTGTGGTTCATTTGTGGCTTAATAAAGTAGTGGATTAAGATAGTGATGGTGCGTTGAATTTCAAAGGGGTGGTCTCAATGATGAGAAGATAGCAAACAATGCAAGTGAAAAAAAGGCTAACAGCTAATAACAATATGCTAAGGTTCCTCTGGGATAAGGAAGATAACATTCCCTGCAAAGAGTTTGGGTTTGCTTCTTCTCAAAGGAAATATTCAACTCAAAAGAGTTGGCTTAATCTCATAATTTGCTGTGGTTGAAATAGAAAGGATCTTTATATTTTAGCTGGATGCATTATGTTGTGGACCTCTACTGTGTCTACAAATTTTTATCTCTATGTAAATATTTGTTCATAAAATGTATATACCAATTCCTTAATTACATTAAAACAAAGGAGAGTGATATGGTGGGCCATGTTCAATTTGAATTATTTTTACTTTCTAGTCATTCAACACTAAACAAGAATCTCATCAATCTTTTTAGATTATATAGATTTTTGTATTTTCTTAGCTGGTGTTGCTGTTTTTTTGACCTGCAGAAATGCATGAGACCACTTGAATGTCATTGAGAGCTGCTTCTAAATTTGCTCAGTCAAGATAAGGAGAATTGGGACAAGTGGATAAGCTACACACAGTAATTGATGCAGCCCTTCTATTTAAGTTTTATGTTGACATTAGTTTTGGTCCTAATGCTGTTAACACTGTACTCTGAAATGATTAACTGCATTGATTGCTGAAACAAGCATGCCTAATTATTTTGATATCACAACTGAACATGCAATTTATTTGGATTATTATAGTGAGACTAAAGTTAGTTTGTTGATGTTGTTACTATTATTATAATTAGGACAAAAAATGTTGAGAAATTGCAAAAAAATGCATCATAGACATACAATTTGTGCAAAAATGATATCCATCATTATCATTGGTGAAAAATGTCACTCGTAGTTAATTGGAGTTAATATAAGTATCATAATTTAAGTTTTTATCACTTCTTTAGAACATATGAATCTCAACTAAATTCTACTTTTAATGAACTTAAATAATTTGATCTCTCTATATTATGGTCGCGAATTTTATAAATAGATTGATTCATTTAAAGGTTTTGCTATGTATAATAATTTTTTCACATTGTACCCAACAACTAATAGTTTAAACATATTTATTTTTGTGTACAGTGAACTTGATATTGTGGTGGGAAAGGTTGAAGCTAGAATGGGAAAAGCGTGCTTTGGACTTCGAAGCTGCATCTTTCTTACATTTAGAATTTGGTAAAGTTCCATCCATATTGCCCTAGGTCTCTAGGTATGAGATTCCTACCTTGGGATTTGTCCCTACTAATGTGGGTGTTATGTCTGAATCACATTTTTCGTTATTATATCTCATTACGTCATACAAATCAATCATTTCTTCACGATAATTCATGAAACAAAGTTTTAAAATATGAGTTTGAGTTATGGATAATAACATTCTATCTCACAAATATAACTCTTCAATCATGATTTTAATAAAAAATTTACGGAAGTTTTTTAATTTTATTTTGTAAGGAGTAATTGTTAAGACGGAAAATATATTATCTTTAGATCTGTAAATAATGAAGAATATTAACTTTTCAAGCTCCAATATTGGGACATCAACTTTTCAATTTAGGCGATTTTAGGAAAAAAAAAAAAAAACCTAAATCTCATGCGATTGAATCCAAAATTTGTGATTTTAAATTTTTTGTCCTAAAATCCTTTAAATTGAAAAATTAGTGTTCCAATGTTGGGGTTCGAAAAATTAGTGTCCTTCATTAGTGAATATCCTAAAAACAGTGTTCTAAATTTGCAATTTTCTTCTATATACACTAAAAAACTTACTAAACACACCCCATTCTTTTGAAAAATAAAAGGTATAAAAATATAAAATTTAGGATGTGTTAATAGTATTTTTAGATGTGTATAGTCTCACACATATACACACAAAAAATGAAGATATTTTGCACGTGGTACATAACCTATTTGTTTCTTATATAAAGTTATTTACCATTTTTATATTTGAAAATGGAATGCAAGCCTTCAACCTAATTCCATGGTATTTTTCCATGCAAAAAGTATGACCTTCGAGTTCCATCTACTGTGGAAATACAAAATTTTATTATGGATCAAACTAAAATACAATATATTTGACATTAATTATTCTTTGATCCTTTAGAAACTGCAATAAAATAAAACTTTCGAAGATGTCATCCCGTCTTTCTTTTCAATTTATGACGGAGTAAAATTGTTATATTTTTAAGCAAAAAACCATTTTTCATCCATCTTTAATTCTACTATATATTAAGGACCCAAAAGAAATTCTAAGAAGCGTAATGAAATTTAATAATAATAATAATCAAGAAATGCTTCCATTTATGACACATTAATCTTTGACTGTGCTTGCCATTTCTTTGCATGGTCACAACTCACAACAATATTTTTCTATTTAAGGAGAAACACCCAAAATCAGACATAATTATAAAACATGAATACTAAGAATTAAGATTCACTAATTAATGATAATGATATATTACACTTGAACTTAATAAGAATTGATACAACACAAACTGAATAGCCATTAACTAACAACTTCAAACTTAAACTTAGCCTAAATCAACCCATAAATAACACACATTACATGATCAACAAGTAAGTCTTGTATGGCCATTATGCCATTATTTGGCAACACCATATTAGTTCAACTTGCAACCTTAACTTGAGTTTCAGTTTTAAGCTCGATTTTGTCTTCGACCAAGTTGATTGTATGCTCGTTGACGAGGGTAGGAACCACTGGGATGATCTCAGAACAGACAAGTGCACCAAGGGTGACAACATCAATAATCTGCTCTTTAATCTGATCAGAAGTGAGATGCTTTTGCTCAACTTCCATTTGTATCTGTGGAAGCTTTTCTTCGACTTTTTGAGCTCCTTTGTACATCACATATAGCACCATTTGGATCACTCCAAAGGCAAACCCTAGAACATTAGGAATCTGTATTTATGACAAAAACAAAAGAAAATAATTATATATGTAAGCAATTAAATAGAGAACTAATTCTTTAATGGTTGCAATGATATATATATATATATATATATATATATATATATATATATATATATATATATATGCTCTTACAGCAATGTTATAGTCTTTGCGTAATAAGCCATAGAAGAACCACATAACAGCACTTAGGGTGAGGAAAAATGAGAGGAGAAACGGCATGTATTCTACGCTCTTGGTTCGTATAACTTGTCTCTGAAATATTGGACATAAACAAACACATATAATAAGCTAAAAAAAAATACACAAGCTAGTATGTATTAATTCAAAGAAATAACAAAATAAATAAACTTACCACAACACATAAAGGTGCAACAAATACACACAAGGAGAAAACAAGGCAAATCCATCCCACCACCTCAGCACGAACCGATCCTTTTGCAAGAAACTGAGTTAGCACAACGATCAAGCCCAAGCCGACCACGTTTAGCAGAAATATAAAGCCCACAGTTTGCAACTGCACAATATTTTAATTTTGAATAAGAAACAATAATTAATTTAATTAAGTTTTGGATTCCAAATATTGATGTTATGTATATATGTATACCCTAGCACTTCTGGGTGCGTAGAAGAGGTAGAAACAAATGTATATTGTCTGAATGAAACATCCAACGGAGTTGATGGTAATGAGGAGGGTAGTATCTGGCTTCAAGAAAGCATAGTATATCCACAATATTGCACTGAACAACCCCACTACATATGGTACAGATTGGAACCCTTGGGTTGATTTTTTCTTGTATATCTGATAAAATGTTGGCCTGCATTTAATATATATAATAAATTAATTAAGTAACAACCAGCATAAGATTATGACCAAAAAAAAAAAGCGTTAATGGACTTACACTGGTGCAAGGAAAACCATGAAGGAAACAATGTTGCCTGCAAAAATAATTTAATTTATATTATGATGAATTCAATTATAGATAAAGAAGATAACATATATACCTATTTATGCATCTGCATGCTTTGCATGAAGTTTACGTGGAGAAATTGTGTATGTGATAACTATATATGCTTCTTTATTTTTGGTTAGAAATGCAATGTAGGCCTTTTTTGTCTCTAATAGAGATTTATATGTGGAATGACTTAAACATCTGAAAAAGGAAAGTTGAGACAAGAAAAAAACAAGAAGGCATAGAGAATTAATTAAAGAGAAGATGAAGATAGTACCTAGAAGGCCAAAGGTAAAAGCCAAGTAACTCATGTTGATTTTTGAGACAAGAATCTACACAAGTATATATGATTTGAGGATGACTCTGAGTTAAAGCTTGCAAGCACGAGTAAGAATGGTGGGGTGACATGCATTTATATAGAGGGAAAGTGATAAATGAAATGAAATAGAATTAATTGTAAAATTAGAAAGTAGAAATAAAAAAGAGTGGTGGGAGGGTTGAAATCCTCAAGTTATATTCTTTACAGTTGTTAAAGACTGAAAGAGTGCAGATTTGATGACAATCCAAATAGCTTTTAATGCTCCATTTAACCTAATTAGGGTAATTTGTAGCATCCACACACACATCTTTTTCCTTGCCATTAGCACACTACCTTGACAGATCAAGAGGCCTAAAAACCGGTGGGGCCCACACGGGGCTCTTTCCGACGTGTCGCCCACCCATCCAATTGGGTTTAAGGCTTACAACTCATACTTAACAGTTTCTGGTAGTGTTTGATGCTTCCATGGATGAACACTAGATCTGCTCCTATTCAGCAAAACCAATTCTAGATACAAACCCCCACCAACCAATCATCTCTTGCCAACTCAGCCTCAATAATACCATATGCCAACTTGGAGTACTACCTCTTCTTCTTTGTGCACTGTCTAGTGTTCTTCATATTTCCCTTTTGTTTCAAGCAAATCAATTCTTCAGGACCTAATTTGGCAGTGCTTTATATTCTCATCTTAGAATTTTAAGTACTACTGTAAGGATATATTATCTCTACTTGTTATGATTTTTGTTTTATTAAACTACTTTTCCCGCTTCTTTAATTAATTACTAAAATACAAGATATTGAGGAGACATCTTGATATGATCAATTGTTATCATGTTAGAGAATGAGTAGTGATGGGGAGAGAATATTGCATCCTTATTTCCTTAGCCCTCAATACATACATTCAAATACTTAGGGATGACTACCGGTTCGGGAAATCTCTGGAATCGAACTAAACTTCCAATATTTTCATTGAGCATTCTTGGAATGGAAATGAAAAACCAATTCAGTTATTTCCAAGATTTAGTGTAACAAGGCAAATTGGTTTGGTTTTGATGATTTGAAATTTTATAATTTAATACAGATATTCATTCAAACATAATGTAATAAATAAATAAATATATATGTCATGTAGTACAATGTTATATAATTTAAATCTTCAAATAAGTTCTAAAATAATAAAATAAATTTGATAAATTACTAAAATAATCATCTCGAAACCATATCATTACATCCAAATTTTATTTTTGAAAGTTCTTTTACACCACATGATGACCATTAAAAAACAAATGGTTTTAATCATCAAGATATTCATATTTTAAAAGGAAAAAAATACGAGCTTCATAGTACAATTAGATAAGGCATATATAAAGATGAATTAAATATATTATACATTACTATATAAAGTTATAATTAATTATTTTATTAATATCTCTTGTAGCTATAAATTTTACGTGTTTCCAAAATTACTAATTACAAATATTGTACTCTATTATTATATTAGTTTCTTTTATGAAGTTTTAAAATCATAATAGTATTAAATATATGGTAGTATTATATATAGTACTAGCATATATCCAGTGTGATACACAAAATTATCAAAATAAATATTTTAAAGAAAATAATATATATATAAAAATATAATACACTCTGAGTAAGAAAGATATATAATCTACTTACTAAGGGTTTGAAAAATTGAAGGGTGTAGTTTTTTATGGAAATTTCCGTTGCTAATTGGTGATGTACAATATTCCTAGCTGAGATAGATGGATATCCTCTTTTTTCGATGTGTTTTAAGACTTCTAGAAAAGAAGAAAAGAAAAGGGAATAAAAAAGGGGAAAAAAATGAGAGAGAGAGAAGAGAGAGAAGCAAAGAAAGAGAATAATAGGGAAATTAAGAAAGAAAAAATAAAGAGAGATCGGAGAGTGTGTCGCGATAATGAAATGAAAGAAAAAGGTGGTTAGGTAATTCATGGATGCAAAACTTTCAATTTTTATTTCTTATATTGATAATCGTTTTATTATTATTATTTTTCTAAGTATTGGATTTCTAATGGAGTCACAATTCAACGCAGCGTGTGTTAGTAACTTATAATATATTACTTCCATTTTAACATAAAGTACTAGTACTCAATTATTGAATTCAGTTTCAAACTCAATAATTTCTATAAATCGACATATTAACATAGCTTGAAATCCTTTCTCAAAAGGGTATTTTCCAAAGTAGTTCATACATATCTTTGAAGAATTTCCCCAATATGGTTTTGCAGGCAAGTCATTCTTGGCTATTAAACAATGGGCTCTTCCCTTCATGCTAAACCTCTCTTCCTTATGTTATTTATACATATGAATATTGGTCTCTATTTATAGTGAAGATTTCTTTATGAGATTCAAAGACTCTATGAAATTGCATGTTGACTCTTGGCCCAAAATGCCTTATCTATCCACACCTTTTATTTCTTCTTTTGTTCAAAGCTGTGCATACTTAGGATCTTGTGGCCCGGCCTAGCTACAACACACATTTTCTTCACTTGATCAAAGTTTGTGCTTAATGGAGGACACTAAATATTCCTTCAAAATTAATGTGGAGATGGAAATTGTCAACATTGATATTATCCTCAAATGATAAATTATTCTTTGTGGGGGATTTGTGATCAGTTAAAGGATGAAGAAATTGGAAGAGAATATGTGGCACTTGTACATGCACACATCCAATTACTTAATTCTACTTTCAAATTCACCAAACTCAATCATCAAAGGCCATGCAAGAGTTGGGTGTTAATTAGATGAGATGCTCAATTGACTCTCTTTCAGAAATAAGGTTATATTGAAGTGTTTATCAGATGTTAGGTTCTAAAAAAGTCTTCAACAATTGATCGAAAATACTTTTTTTTAAGTGTGTTTGTGAAAACCTCTTAATCCATATAATTAATTCAAACACAGTGTATTAATTTTTACTATTATAAATTTCAAATCTCTATATCTCTAAATTCTTAATGTGAAAAGGTATTCACCTACCTTTTTTCTTTTATACAATTTTTTTTTTAATGTTTCCTTATGAATTTTAAAATTTTACCCATTTTATATGAGTTGCTCCTATTCCTTTACTCATATTCACTGTTATCTACACAGTAAATTTCATTTGTGGTTTACATGATTTTGCACCAAATCATGTACATGATGTTTTTGTTTTTTTCTCTATACGAAATTAAATCCAAAAGTGTACACGATTATTGCATCAAATAGTGTACATATATATTTTTATTTCCTGTACACGATATTGAATAATCAGGGGGAGGGAGGAAGAGAGATGGAGGATTTTGACCTTTTTTTATTCATAGCAGAAATTTCCTATATTTAAAAAGGTTCCAAAATTAGGTAAAAACAATTTTAATGGATAGGGTGTCCTCTCATTTTATGTCATCTGGATTCATTTCGTTTTCATTTAAAATTTACAGCACTACATGTACGTGCCCAAAAACAATGGAATTGTGTAATCACAAACATTTTTTTAATGTGAATTTAAGAGAGTATTTTAAATGACTATTTTAAACAGGTATTCTATCTAATGTGAAACTGAATGAAACCAAGCAACAAAAATATATAAAAAAATGTAATCAAGAATTCCAAAAAAATGTATATGAAATACAAACTAAAGAATTCACTAGTATAAATATTAATCATGAAAAGTATACATGCATGTGTAAGGACAGTGGGAACTAATGAGATTTTTTTTCCAGACTTTTTCTTCAATGAGTCAGTGAAAATAGAAAAAATGAAGAAAATAAAAATTGAAAAACTTATTTGATGTAAATTCAAATCTGATCATCACAATACCACATCTTTATAAGGTTTATAGTCTCTTTCTCAAACTTATTTAAAATTATTTATACCTGTCTTAATAGGATTTTGGGTGGAAGGATACCATATTTATTTGTGAGTATTTTGTTGTATGAAATGAGTAGAACGTTAAATGAGTAATAAAAAATAAATAATATGTGTGAGTTTTGAGTAAGATCGTTTCACAAATATCATTTTATGAGAAAATCGAATCGAATCATATATAAAAAATTATGTAATATTTTTTATATATTAGGTAATATTTAAAAACTAAATCCAACGATTTCATTTTATAAGATGGATTCAGCCGAGATTTTGCCAGATAAGATATAGGAAATATGTGTTTTGCTGCCTTCCTTATTTATGTTATTTAATGATTTTATTTATTTATTTTTACACGGTATTTAACCTAGTTGGGCCTAGCAATTTTAATTCACGGAGCACCGTATGTCGTCAGCTATGGACAAAGCGTCTTCTCCTCTCTGCCGTCGTCTCCGCCACCTTTACTTGCAGAAACCCACTCCCACCGCCACCACCGCCGTCGTATCCTCCACCTCCACTACTGACTGCAAATTTCAAAACCTTGTCAACCAATTCAAGAAAAAATCCGATTCTAGCGGCTTCCGGGCCAAGCGCTCAGTGTACAAGACCACTGTCCACCGCCTCGCCGAAGCCGGCCACTTTTCTTACATTCACGACATCCTCCATCACCAAAAGCAATATCCAGATATCCAGAATGAGCACTTCACTTCCCGCCTCATTTGCCTCTACGGTCAAGCCAACATGCTGGACCACGCCCTTCACCTGTTCGACGAAATGCCTGACTTAAACTGCCCACGCACAGTTCTTTCCTTTAATGCGCTAATGGCAGCCTGCTTATCTTCCGATAGCTTCGACAAAGCAATCGAGCTTTTCCAAGAATTACCTAAAAAACTATCTATAGAGCCCAATGTCATCTCTTATACTACAGCGATCAAAGCCTTTTGCAGACTGGGATTGCTCGACAAGGCCATTGCAATGCTGGAGGAGATGGAGAGCAATGGTGTGGACCCCAATGCCATCACTTTCGACACTCTCTTCAGTGTGTTTTACTACACTGGTAGATTCTCCGAGGGGGAGAAGTTGTGGACCTTGATGAAAGAAAAGAATGTCAATCCCGATTTGAGGTGTTATAACTCAAGAATGCATTGTATGGTGAACGAAAACCGGTTATCAGAAGCCATAGAAATGTTTGAGGAGTTAGAGGAAAAGGGTTTGAACCCCAACACCTACACTTACAATGTGCTGATCAAAGGGTGTGTAGTTGAAGACAATATTGAGGAGGCGAAGAAGTGGTTTGCCAGGTTGCAAGAGAGCCAATGTGTCCCGGATTTTTTCACATTCATGACACTAATCACATTTGCTTGTGATAAGAAAGATACTGATTTTGCATTTGAGTTGTCCAAGAATTCTGTTGATGCAAAGAAGAGGTTTTCTTGTAAGATTATGCAAAAAGTGGTCAATGAGCTTGTTGAGCAGTCGAAAATGGACAAAGCAAAGGAGCTCGTGGAGTTGATTAACTCAGCGAGGGGATCGGTGTATGGTAAGCTCTCTGTGCCAACAACAGGTGATTAGTGATGCCGTTTTATTGCGTATGTTTTTTTATGTGATTTTCTTTCTTGCAATACAACTTAGAGCAATTTTTGGCAGAATTAGATAAATTATTGGGAAACTTGCTGCTCTTTATCTTGAGAATCTGTTGTTTAAATCCATTCGATAATTTATTAGTTATCTTGCCTTTTGCATTTGATATGAAACGCAACAATCTGTTTGATTAGCATTTGAAGTTGAGAATGCAATAGTTGGAGTGTTGCTTTTCAGCTTTCAACTAAAAAGAGCAGTTTTGGGTGTTATGAATACTGATAAATGATGTTGTGATTCCAATATATAGATTGCAATATATTTGTGACTTATGTGACTCGAAGCCTAATAGTGGCCTACTTAACTAGAAACTCTACATGGTTTGCTATGTTCATAATTTGCTGTCCTTTTAAACTTAATCTGTTCAGCCTGAAGCCTATACTAATACCAATAATAATCGATCAAAATATGTAAATTTCATCAAAGTTTAAAGTAGGAGGAAAATGTTAAAATGCCCATCATGGGCAATTTGTAATATGTTCACCGATGATGTATAATGATTATATTCCCTTATTATATGAAAAGTGAAATTAATAAATATTTTGGATTTTTAACACATCAGTTGTGAGAAAATTTTAATGTGTCCATGATGGGTAGGGTCGCAGGTCTTAAAATAAGAAGTGTAGAACTAAAAAACTTGTGCACTGAGTTTGCATTATCCTCAAGTTGATTGTATGTGGGTTTTCTTTGATTTTTTGGTTTTAATATGCTAAGCTCATTGAGCCATAACCCGTTTATCAGTATAAATGCGTAATAGCTATGCCAAGGAAAATGTTAAAATGTTCATGATGGACAACTTAATTTTAATATACTCATTGATAACGTGTAATGATCTTATATCCTCATTATAAGAAAAGTGAAATTAATAAGTTTACTAGATTTTTTATACATAAGTCGTGGACATATTAATATGTACTTACAGTGAGTAGGGTAGCAGAACTGGCTATGTCAAATGCCAATATATATATATATATATATATATATATATATATATATATATATATATATTTCATTTCGTTAAGTTACAAATTTACAATTAAAGATTGAGATTTTGTGCAAGTTGAATCATGCATACGCAGATGGTGATTTTTGGCCTAATCTTATTCTTAGCGATATACGTAGATGGTGATTTTTCTCCTTATTTTTTTTTTTTTTTGGTGATGAAAATATAATAAGAGAATGTTAATGTTCACTTTAATTTTTTTATATAATCAGTGAATTAAGAAAAAAAAAAGCAAAATTTTAAGTTATTTGGAGCTCAACTCGATAAAAGCTCTTTAATGTGATTCGTTATGAGAAATAAATTCAATTTGTGACCTATTTCATGATCAGATAGCTTGTATAATGTAATGATATACTAAATAACTTTTTAAATTTTTTGATACTTTTATTTTATGTTTGTGAGCTATGAATATATCAAGAAAATTAAAATTGGGATAACACAATAATAAATAATTCAGCCTAATAAAACTATCAATAATTCATTACATCTCGATTTGTTGCAACATATTGCATTCCACTTAATCATTTATTATTGAATTTGCTTTTTTTTGGGGGGGGTACCAGAATTAGATGGAGGAAACATATTTTTAAGCCCATCCCAGTTTCATATATCATACAACATATATTATGTAACCTGTATGGCTGTATCTAGAACAAAAATGTAGGGATGGAGAAATTAAAAGCAAAAAAAAGGGATAGAGATAACGAAGGAATGCATGAGAATCCATTATAAAGATTACATCATACATATATATCCTAGGCTTTAAAACTCTTTAATAAAATAAAAAAACACTGCAAGTAGTAGGAGGAAAGATTGAAAGAAACCCAATAATATATTTTATATTGATGATCATGAATGTTATCTCTGGTATTTTGTTAAATGCTTTGAATATTTCTTGGATATGATGCATGTATCATGGAGTGGATACTTACATAAACATGGGACAGGCAACAACTATTTGATTTGATGAGGCCATTAACAATTTTTATTGTTTCAACTTTTATACTTTTGGACCAAAAGTGGAGATGATTATTATAAAATCAAATCTAGTCATCCTATAAATAAGAAGATAACAATTATAACAATTATTTGGAAGATATAATTAGTCTATCCAGATTGTCTATTACATATCATGTTATCTCTCATATTTCATTATATTTAATACACATCAAGTGTTAATTAGTGATGTCATTTAATTGATACACATAATGTATAGTGATTATTACGAAATATGAAATATAACATCAAGTGTAATAAAAGAATTCATGAGATAATTAGTAATCTCGTTGGTTGACAGTTATGTGTGGATAGAGATTTGTTGAATTTGAAATCCCTAACAGTAAATACATTGATGGTAGATGGGTTGATATGAATTTGAAATTCTATAATTTGATTTTGAAGTATATTTTTAACAATATGAGTGAATTTTGAATCAATTATAATATTAATAGATTTGAAATTCATTCATTTTAAATTTTATATTTCAAATCATTTAATCCAACCACAAACTTTAAGATTCTGCCTTTTAAATTGAGTATATTTATTCTCTTTTGAGAAATGAAACCTTAAGATTCTGCCTTTTAAATTGAGTATATTTATTCTCTTTTGAGAAATGAAACATTTTGGCTGGGGAAATCCAATTAATTCATAAGGCTCATTCCAACTTAAAGCGGGAGATATCGTTTGATAAAGAAATCTTGAGTATTCTTCATTTCAAAAATATTGTCCTTTTAGCAAAAAGAATTTTAAATCCAAAATAAATTTCATTTTAACATTCAATAAACATTTGTCAATATTATATCAAAATTACTTTCATTTAATACTCTCAAAGATACAAAATGATAATTAAAATTTTATCTATAAATAAGAATAGATCGGTATTTTTATCAATTTTCTTAATTTATATATAATAGAATTCTAAAACGAGATTTATTTTGAAACGAAAAAGGTATTTGCTAATCATCCCTAATTGGTATTAAAATTTTAAAACCATGGTCCAAATCCATAAAGTGAAATTCTCATTTCCAAAATCAAGCAACAAATTAATTAATGGTCGAGAAAATCGAATCGTTAGAATTTACATGCATGCTTTATAGTCGGATTAATTCCATGCTCATCATAAGTGATCAATTTCCCAAGATTTAGAATGATTTACAAATAATTTTACAAAACGGCACCGTATTATAATATAGTACTCTTGTCCCAATCTCATCTAACTTTTTAAGATTTATGACAATAATAAAATATCACTACCAATCATTTCTGCAGATGATATTAATAAATAGATTATACATTGAAAAAGGTGAAAATATCCAAATGCGTACAACAACAAAAGATTGAGCTTATCAATCTTGCAGCCATTCATTGATTTAGTAATATACACAATTAAAGTTATAAAAATGAAGAAAATACACAATACGACAAATAAAGAGAAGAGAGAGGGCCAAGATATTAATTACACTACACACATACATATTACATGCAATAATTTTATTGCACGTATGTGAAAATACGTATCAAACTTGAGCCAGATTCTTGTTCTTAGATTCCTCAACTCCATCAACATTCATGTCCGAAATATCCAAAATGTCAATAATTTGATCTGGGATTTTTTGTGCTAATTCAGAAAGCTTTTCCTCATGAGTAGTGATCAGTTTTCTTTCTTTTTTGTATTTAAGATAGAGTAACATTTGAACCACTCCAAAACTGAAGCCTACCACATTTGGAACCTGAAAAAAGTTAAAAAAAAAAATAAAAAAAATTGAGGAGATCAAAACATGAAATTCTTGAGAAACAATACACTATAATAATAATAATGTTAATGTTTAGGAATTATGAACTTACAGCAATGTTATAATCTTTGATTAGAAGACCATAGAAAAACCACATGACGGCGCTAAGTGTGAGGAAAAACGAGAGAAGAAAAGGCATGTACTCAACGCTCTTGGTTTGTATCACTCGTCTCTGAGGAATTAATTAAAAATGTAACTATATATATAAATAAATATCGATCCAGATATATAGAGTTAATTATTTTGAATAATATTGTAAACACTTACCAGAATGCATAACGGGGCAATGAAGACGCACAAGGAGAAAACCAGACAAATCCAACCAACAATGAGGACACGTTGCGAAGGTTTCACCAAGAAAAGAGTCGAAAGAACAATAAATCCAAATCCGCAAACTATGAGTAGAACAAGCAGCTTCAGAGTTTGCACCTGCATTATAATTTCAACTATAAACATGATTTTAATAAACAAGTGTGACATAAATAAACGAATAAATTTAAATTAGTGCGTACCCTGGCCTTCTTTGATGCATAAAAAAAGTGTGAGCAAATGTAAATAGTCTCAATGAAAACTCCAACAGAATTAATGGTGATGAGAAGGGTAGTATTGGACTTGAGAAATGCATAGAATATCCACAGCATCGAACTGAAGAGAGCAACTACGTATGGAACTGATTGAAATCCTTCACTTGTTTTCTTCTTGTAGATTTGATAGAAAGTTGGTCTGAAAATTCATTGTACAAATATTCAAGACACATATGTATTCAAGTTAGTTTAACATCTACTACTGTATGTTAACGATATTGTTTAATTACAAAAAGAAAGTGAGATAAACTTACATTGGAGAAAGATACACCATAAATGAGACAATATTGCCTACAAATTATAACCAAAAAAAAAAAAAAAAAAGGTCATGATATATACAAATACTTTGTGTTATTATAGAAATAATAGACTGCAACTCAACTCAAAGTAGGTACTAGTAATTTGAGGTAAAGTTACTCCCAAGAAAATTGAATATCTAATTTTGTATCAAGACTCAATAAGATAAATATATAAATAATATGCAAATCAGTTAAAAAGCATTCACAAACAATCCAAAAAAAAAAAAAAATGGTAACTAAATATACATCAAAGTAAGTGTACTCGATGGCTTTGCATGCCATGCACATATATGTGATATGTGTACTATATGGTATTAACTAATTGATTCTATGCTACAAAAAAAAAAAAAAAAAAAAAACTAATTGATTTTTACAGTAAAAAAAATTTGAAAACAAAAGGCACACTCTCAACTCAATGGATATATATGTGAGAAACAAGAATATATGAATCTTTATAGAATATATTTTGCTTGTTTTGCAAGTGGAAAAAAGAGTACATATACCAAGTAGTCCAAATGCCAAAGCCCATTGCGAAGAGAAAACTGCCATCTTTGTAGGAATATATTTTAAGGAGCTATCTTAGTTATGGACAATAATGAATTCTCATTCTACCTATTTATAAACGTAGAGTTCATGGTGAGCAAATGCATCTCCAAGAAAATTTAGTTTTCCATTTAATCTAAAAAAGAGAGTGATAAAAATATAATTAAAAAAAGTAACTTTTTATGAGATATTATACTTTTATTTAATTCTTGTATGGATGAGGGGTACATTAGTCATAATTCTAACAATGGTCACGACATAAAATTAGTGCTATATATAGTTTCAGGAAATGGTTAGATGATCCAAGTTTTAAAAAGGCTTGTGTTCTCCGATTCAGCAATAATCCAATCGATAAGGAATGTATAGCCAATTATTAAGTGCCACTTGGCATCTATTATGAAGTGGTAGCTGTCGTTTTGCTCTTAAATCTGAAGATATATCAAATGTTGCATATAATGTTCTTGAAAAAATAAAAAATATTAATAGGAGATATGATTTAATAGGATTATCTTGTTTTGGTGGTTTAAATATCTCGTATTTATGAGTTTTTTTTTTTATGGCTATGAAAATTAGCATAGTTGGTTTCCTATATTAAAATTCCGATTATTGTTTATCCATTTATTAAAATGAAATGTTATTTCTTTTACTCATATATCCGAAACTCGATCTTGCCAGCAATTATGCTTTGGAAAAACTCCCGACGCTCTAATTTTTATTCCAAAATAAATATAGTTTTACAAAATTAATTTTGTTTTCAAGAAAACTTTATCTTTATCTTTTTTTCTACTTTGATTTTATCCTTTTTTTCCCCTCTAAATTAGGTCTTCATTTATTGTAATAATCCATATTAATTTTTTGTTGGAATCATTTTTTTCTATTCCTAGGAGGATTTTGTGGTCAATTTACACGCATATAAACACAATTATCAAATTTATCATATTTTGTGTGAAACAACCTTAAATGAAAGAATTGAAATTGTGGGAATATTATGACCAGTAAGGAACCATGCATGACACAAGCAAACTAATCATAAAAAATCATCATATAATTTAAATAAAAAAAATACACAAAAATATAAAAAATGAAAGGTGATGGATTTATCTAAATTTAAAAATATGAATAATTTGTATAATAAAAAAAATAGCAAAATGAATTATAAACATGCTTGATTCCGTTTCCTTTCTTAGTAACTTTGGGCCATGGCTATTGAGTCGACGTTTGGGATGGGAGGACCGTTTGTAGAGATGTTTGTTCGGTGGTGGGATCTAGTTGGTGGAAGGATGTCTTGGGCATTACTTCTAGGGGGAGGGAACTTGATTTTGGAACATGGTGGTTAAAGTTGTTGGTAATTGCGTGTACAATTTTTTTTTTTTGGGAGGATGTGTGGACGGAGAATGAGCCACTCAAATTTCTCTATCCTAAAGTCTTTCAAATTTTGTACGAATAAGGAGAGGTCGATTATGTCAAAAGGGGAGTAGTATGGGGATTCTTGGAAGTGGGATTGAAGTTGGAGGAGGCCCCCTATTTGATCGTGAATTTTCTGTGTTTAATGAATTAATTTCCTTACTTAACAATTCCATTTTACAGGGTGAAGTTGAGGACTCGTTGAGGTGGAGGGAGGCTCCAAATGGGCTTTATTTTTTCATTAAAAAGGCGTACGAGCTTCTTTTTAAAAGGAAGTTCATTAATATTCGTCATTTGAATGCAAGGAGCACAATTTTCGTCTCATTTGGAATAAATGAGTGCCTTTAAAGGTAGCTTAGAATGCGAGATAATTTTATGGGATGGACTCCCGACTAGAGATAATTTGAAGAAGAGAAATATCATGCACGACGAAATGATTTGTCCTGCATCCTTTATTGATCCAGTCAGAGACTGTGTCTCATGTATGTTTTAAGTGTTCCTTCTCTCACCAAGTTTGGATACATATTTATTGTTGGCTTAATATCCCAATTGCTATGCATAATAGACTTTTGGATTGTTTACTTTATCATGAAAGCATGTTTAATGTAAATAAAGGTGGAAATATCGTTGTTGCTATTTGGATGTGTGTGGTATGGATGATTTGGAAGTGGAGAAATACTTACATTTTTCATGGTGTTACAATTATCTTGGAGAAGATGATAGAAAAAAATCAAAATTAAAACATGGAGTTTGTTATATTGAATTCTGTTATTTTTCTTTTTATACTAGTTTGATAATCCTAGAATAGTGTTAGGGATGTTGAGTGTCTTTCTGCTCCTTTTATATTCACAATTTTTGATTGATAATTTTTTTTTACGAAATATGAAATTTATCTTAATAAATAAGTAAAATATTTATAGACTTGTAATCTTTGCCAATGTACGTTGGTTCCATGGTGTAGTGGTTAGCACTCTGGACTTTGAATCCAGCGACCTGGGTTCGAATCCCGGTGGGACCTACCTGTCTTTATTTTAATATATTATTTTTTAGTTTGACCTATTTTAATATATTATTTTTTATTTTGACCTATTTTAATATATTATCTTTTATTTTGACCTATTGTGTATTTATTATGTTTTGACTATGGAGGGCCGTGTAAACTATTTTAATATAACTGATTAGCGTGTAAAATCATTTATTTGATCGATACTTGTAATATCTCGTGCCATATTGCAGATATATCGATGCTGTAAATTTTAACCCTTTCATATCATTAAAAGTATAAGAAAGTAAAGAAACTTATGAAAGTTATCTCAATGCTGAAAATTGTCCATGATTACGCTGAAAATTGATCTAATATTTGTCTAGTATCTTAAGTTATTTCCATGATTATGCTGAAAAAAATTGATCTAGTAAAAATTGATCTAGTATCTGTCTGGTATCTTATAGTATCTTAAGTTGGTATCAATATTGTGAAAATTGGTCTAGTATCTAAAAATTGGTCTAGTATCTGTCTGTCTAGTATCTTATAGTATCTTAAGTTGGTGTCAATATTGTGAAAATTGGTCTAGTATCTGTCTGTCTAGTATCTTATAGTATCTTAAGTTGGTATCAATATTGTGAAAGTCTGTCTAGTATCTTATAGTATCTTAAGTTGGTATCAATATTGTGAAAATTGGTCTAGTATATGTCTGTCTAGTATCTTATAGTATCTTAAATTGGTATCAATATTGTGAAAATTGATCTAGTATCTGTATCTTAAGTTGGTATCAATATTGTGAAAATTGATCTAGTATCTGTCTAGTATCTTATAGTATCTTAAGTTGGTATCAATATTCTTATAGTATCTTAAGTTGGTATCAATATTGTGAAAATTGGTCTAATATCTGTCCATTATCTTATAGTTTCTTAAGTTGATATCAATATTTCCATTATCTTATAGTATCTTAAGTTGGTATCAATATTTCCATTATCTTATAGTATCTTAAGTTGGTATCAATATTTTGGTCTAGTATCTGTCTATTATCTTATAATATCTTAAGTTGGTATCAATATTCTTATAGTATCTTAAGTTGGTATCAATATTGTGAAAATTGGTTTAGTATCTATCTAGTATCTTATAGTATGTATCAATATTGTTTGAGATAACATGTCATCTTATTCATTTGAACTTCATTATTAGGTCATGGATTAATTGTCAATGATAATTTGACATATAAACCAATATGAGACAACATTTATATAATAGTTTATCTTTGGTTGTAAACATATCATTTTGTTTGAAATTTAATTTCAATATATATTAATATTCATTATAATATTATGTAAAGTGCTAGATATATTTTTTTTAAAAAATATTCAAATTTTTTATTTTTTCTCGAAATTACCGATATTTCCACCGATATCGATATATCTGTAAAATCAAGATATCGATATATTCACAAATACCGATATTTTTGTCCTTCGTAATTTCTACCCATTGTAGGAAAGGTTTCCTTATGAAAATCGTCATCCAAAAATATTCTCAACTGAGTTAAATAGTAATCTTTCAATGAAAACAAACCCAAACATAAAATACTTGGTCAAACAAAATAAATGTATAAGAGGAAAGTTAAATAATGTAAAAAATGATGGGCTTAATTGTGAGTTACGTACATAAAATAGTATATGGCATGTAAAAATAAATTGGTCGTGCATATGTGATTTACTAATTCTTTCACTTAAATTTGTTCGCCCTTATAGTTGGATCAATGTGAGTTTGAGATTGTAGTTTCAACAATGTTAAATTAAATCATAATTATATTTGGACTAATTTTGAGACTTAGAGGGTCTTTGGCTAAACTTAATTAAAAGACTTTATAAGCTTTTCGGTCTTATAACATGTTTTTAGAACTTATAAAATATTTTATCATCTTATTTTAAAAATAAGATAGATTATTTACCTTATTGATCATGTCTTCAAGATTTCATTTACACGTGTGCTCCTTATCAATATGTCTCAACATACTCATCAACTATGTTATTTTAGGATGTAAATGAAAACATATAGGTAAGTTTAATATATTAATTATCAACTATTATTTTTTATGAAGGAGCGCTACATGCCATTTAAAGATGATGAGGTATTATGAACTTCTAACAGATAAATAAAGACCTCCTCTATGGGGTATGTTCGTGTGACAGTCACCAATGAAGATTGCAAATGAGAAATAAAAACACTTCTCTGAAATGCATAGTAAGATTAGCCAAAGTTCATTGTAGAAGGTACAATATTATAGGGATCGGAAATGAAAAACAAGGATTAACCTTAACTTCCTTGCTGTAGGCGTTTCATGATGATGAGAGACATATCCATATAGCGTTGAGCACAGTTGTTGAGACAAGTCGATTCACTGGAACTGAACTTGCTCCCAGGTGTACCCGTTATACATTTGTCCCAACATGCAGATGTTAGCTTTCCGACCATTTCAGTAACCATCGCCTTTTCTTTTTCTTGCTATAAAGATTCAGAAACAGAAATCAAAAGTCACAACCAAATCAACAAATAACACTAATCAAACAGAGCAAGAGAAGTGCACTCAAAAAGTAGTAAACCACAATAGTCACAAGCTAAAAAATACCCACACCTGAGGTTTTGCAACCTATGCACAATATAGATGCTATAAGGTGATAAAAGCAAGGTCTCACCTGTATGTATAAACTACAATAAGATTCCATGCAGATTAGTATAGATATTGCAACCTGTGACCTTTCCACCCGCATCTACTTTAAGAGTAGCATTATTAGAACCAAAGGCTGATGAGATTTTAAGTCCAACATTTCAACTTGCATGCCAGTAGATGGATGCGTCATTCTACCAGCTCTTTATAAGACTAAAAGATAAAAGTATTATTATTCCCAATTATTTATAAAGAGAGGCATTTGATCACAGTTCTTCCTTGGACCGAAGTGCCAAACACAAGTGGAGAAACATGCTTTATGATATATCATAGATTACGTAACCATATTCTATGATAAGCAATAGGATCTGTAACCCATAAGCACATATTGTCAGCTGAATCCTCAGTTTCAAAAAATTCACCGGTGTTGAAGCAAAAATCACCAAAAGCTTAATGAGATGATTACTGTGAAGCTAAAGAACTATTCAACACCCTGTTGCAAATTCCAAGTAGGACTATTAACTGTTTTTCTCTTAACTTATTGTTCCAATCGTAATAAATATACCAAATGTTGGTGCCTTGGAAGTGGGTGTATTATGATTTCAATATTTATAATTACACCATCAGTCAGAAGCAGGGGTAACTAGTGTGGAAGGTAACATAATTAGTCCAAATGTGTTTTGTTACTTGTATTATCACAATAAAACTAGATTTAAAGTCATGCAGAGTGAAAGATAGCAGTACATAAAAGTTCTAAGAGACTGTGAGGAAGCCACAGAAAACCTCATAATTTTCTTTTTTAAAATTCGAAAGACATGTCTAAAACAGAATTCAAAAGGCAAATGTCCTCGGAAAGGCTGAATTACACTAAAATATATCTAGTAATTCCGTGATCGAATCACCATCATATTAACTCAAACTCCGAAGTAGAATGTCATCATGAGTGGGGTTTATGGCAGCTCTAAACTCAAATTTGGATAATTCAAGAGAAGCACAAGTAGCCTTCAAAAGACACAAATTTAATAAGCTCATTCTGTAATGAAATTCCCCTTATATTAAGCCATTATTGAATCATCCATACGATCAATTCTTGACTTGACAAAATGGGGGGAAACAATACTTTGGTCAACTAAAAAAGAGGAGGAAATTCAGAAAAAGCATTTGGCAAATTCTCAATACAGCGAGTGCATAATATTGTCACTGTAGCAATGTGATACAGAAGATAGAATCATAATAGTTAAAATGCAACAGAGACAACGGCACAACAGAAAGAACAAAAAATATAAATAAATTTGAAATAAATTGAAAAACTTACACTCAGAAATTGCTGTAACTCAGGAGAGTTGAGCGATGCGGGATCCATCGAAAAATCACTCGTGATGGAGATTTCAACAAAACTTTTGGTGGAGATTTAAAGGTTAAATGAAAACCTAGACCCTAGTAAAACCCTTACAAGAAAAGGAAATATGAAAATTGGGAATTGGGCTGGGCCGGGGATCTGTTTCTATTTCGTTTTGAGACCAGTTTTTGGGTCTATGAAAAACAATATTATTAACGGAATGGACTTGGCCTAAAGCGTATACTTACGTAATATCTAATATAAAAGGGAATTAATATGCATCAATAAAAGTTTAATTCATACATTATATCTATGTCGGGCTTACATAAGATAGTGTCTTATATAAAATCTTATGTGAGTCAGTTTATAAGTTTTTGTGTTGTTGTCATTATTATTATTAATTTGATGTTTTGATTTTTTTTTTCATTTTTATAATATCTTTTGTGTAAATTAATACGTTTGGTAAATTAGTAACATCATTAAAAGATTGATATACAAATATAAAATTATATATATAAGTATATAAAAAAATATTCCTACTCACAATTTCCACATTAACAGTAGGATTCTAATTATTGTGATATGATATTTACTACTCTTGCTAAGTAGAATAGTACTAGCACAAAGCAAGATAGTATCAAATATAAACGAAAGTTTATTTCCTTTTTGGTGTGTGTTCTTTAAACTATATTTTGTAAACATACTATTATTATCGTGAGAGTACCGATTTTGAATTTTTTTTGATAATGTTGTAATAGAATACTGCTTTTTGTTAAAGAGATATATTTAGTAGAATTGTCAAAAAGAGTTAGGTTATCAAGTTATCTTGTTCGATTTCATCCCACCAAGTGAAAGTTTGTGGTTCAGTATTTACTATTTAATGGACAACCACTGGGCAGACTTTAGTGGGTTGAACCAATACAGATTGGCTGAACATTTGGTGGATTGGTTGCTCTCTTATACTTTTTTTTTCTTAGTAATTTTTTTAAATTGTTTATGAACACGTAAATGAGATTTGAGTAACAATGAAAAAAAAAAAGCTTTTATTTAATGTAAGTAATAATGTGTAGAATGTTGACGTGATCATTTTAATTTTAGGAGAGGATGGATTTCAAAAAAAAATCTATTTCGAACATTTTCTTTATATATTACATGTAATTGAATACATATTTGGTTAAGTAAAATGTAAAAAGTATTACATATATATGTTTTCCTTTAAAAGACAAGGAAAATTAAAAATAAAAATAAAATCCTATGGGCCAATCTCAATAGCATATCTGGCTAGGCTTTTATTCATATAACTGTAATACCTACTTTCAAATTCATGAAGTAAAACATCAGAGTATTTGATTTTATTTAAACATAATATATTTGATCTTGTATATAAGACATTTTTTCATTTTTTAATAACCAAGTATCTATTTTTCAAATTTGATTTTTTATATTTTAATTTTTTTTAATTTCAGTCATTTTTTGTGGAATCTTCAAAATTACTGACGTGGTCGTCGGATAATCTGGCGTGGCATCCAAATTATGATAGCAACGTCAACAATTTTGACCAAAAAAACTTGAAATTAAAAAAAGTAAAATATAGAGGACCAAAATTAAAAAATAAATACTTAATTCTCAAAAAAATTAAAAATGCTTACCAAAATTAAAATAAACTCGACATCTATATTATATTAGAATGTGACTTGCTCGCAATAACCAAGGCATATGTCAAGGAAAAGGCTCCCAAGGAGTTAAAAGTTTGATGCCTCTCTCAAATGATACACTAATGATTCAAGTATCTTTTGAGGTAATTGAACTCCTGTTTTATAATCTGAAGAAACAATCTCATGTTTCATCTGTATATTAATGTCAAATCTATATAGGTTTGATTCGTAGTTTTAATTTATAAATTAAAATAATTATCAAAATCATATAATTTTGACAGTAATACATCTATACTTACATAAAAACAAGACAATTGGAAAATATTACAAGAATGTCATTTTCCCTCCTAAAAATGTCACTATCATAATAAAATATTAAAAAATTATATATTATGTATTCATGAAAATTGTGTTTGCCTTGAATAATTGGGCTTATTTATATATATATATATATATATTTAATAAAAAAACTAATTGAGTTTGCCTTGAATAATTGAGCTTTAATAGTAATTGATAAAATCATATCATCTTAATTGAACATAATTTTAGTGAAAAAGACCATAATAATTTGAATAACTCTTTTCTAAATATAAATATTTCATATAATTAAATTGTAAGGTTTAAATATCAAAATTATAAAAGAATTAATAATGACATTAAAATTTTCATAATAAATAATCAGAATAGTTATTTTAAATATCTACACATAAACAAGTGAAATCTTAAAAAAGTTTTACAATAAAATTAATAATAATAAATTTAAAAGTGATTGATTTTAAAAATAAAATATTAAAAATTTCAAAATTATTTGAAAATTTTAAGAAAATTAATTGAAATTAAAATAAAGATATAACTAATCCACAATTTTCTTGAGAAATTTGAAATTTATTTTCAAAATCTGATAATTATTTTAAAAATCTAAATATTATTTTTAAAGTTAAAATTTATTTCAAAAATCTTACAATAATTAAAGCTGTAGAATTTAAATAATAAGATTATGGTCCAAAAGTTAAATCTACAAAAACACAAATCATTGAGACATAATGAAATTAAAAAATTATGGTCCAAATATTTAGTATTGTTGTTTCTTAGTTTTATATTTATGTATTAATATTAACTATATTCATAACTTTATTTATGTATCAGTTAATGTTGTATATAAAGAAGTTTTATGAGTTTTGTAATTATTATATTTTAGTTATTATTGTAGACATTATTTTTTTTTATATTATATTGATTTTTTTTCTAACTTAGTGAATATAAAATTTTGAATCCATTAATATCATGATTTTTAAAATCAATTATAAATATTATAATTCGTGCAACGCACGGAAGAAAATACTAATATAAACAATACCAAAAAGTAGAATAGAGGATTAAAATTGTTATGGGAAAAGTGGAATGCCCAAACTTAAAGTTGCTTTTAAAATTAAATAGTATGATTAAAATTTTAAAACTAGTACTTTAAAAAAATAGTATGCATAGTATTTCAGAATACTCAATTAAGAACTTTAAGTGCAATAGTGCACTGAAATTTAGAGTTTAGATTTACAGCACTTAAATTATTTCAAGGTGATTTACATCACCTAAATGTTACTATGGAAATTAAATTTGAACATTTCTATGCACCATTTTATCTAAAATTTAGATTGAATGTATATTATGATTTACTTGATTCAAAAATCTCATAATCTCCTGTGTAACCCTAATTAATCCCAATCGAGATAGGGTATTTTCAAATATTCGACTCAATTATACTTAAACCAACTAAACCGAACCCATTTAACTCAAAACCGATCAAGTTAGCCTAGACCCGTTTAGTCCTTTTAACATTATCTCTAAATTGGTTCTTGATTCTTGATTCTTTTTTAACCACCTCATCTAAAATAAAGAAATAATATAAATAAAGTAGCTCATTTCTAGCAATCTGTATTTGAAACATATGTATGCAGTAACTTTTTAAATTTTATGAGCAGACAACTTTTATCAACAATAAAAAAAAAAAAATGAGGCAACAAAAGCAACAATCTTCTTGGTGAAGTAAAGCACATATGCATTACCATTTCAAGTCAATCCCTTCTTCAACTCTTTTGATGATTTTACTTTCCCAAAAAGTACAATGCTTTTCTGTTCTTTTATTTTTCTTCTTCAACTGTGGATTTTTTATTTGTTTTTCAAAATAAACCAAGAAAATAAGACATCTAATGTCTCCCCTTTATGTGTATGCCACCTAATTAAAGAGGTGGAACTCTCAACTTTAGATGTCAGACATCCAAAATTCTTAGAGACAGATAATAACAATAATGCTAATTATCAAAGTAGTTGTCTTGACTAGCAACTTATCAAAATATAGTGAAGAATGACTAGAGCAGTACAAATCTTGTCATCATACACTTATATATAATTAAATATATGTATATATGTGTGGAAGATTTTATTTTTGTCCAACAACTTAGATTGTGTCTATTTTTTTCAACATTAATTAATTTACTTGTTTCTCTAATGGTCCTCAATCCTATTTTGGTAGGAATTTCGATTTTTGATAGTAATTACTGATAAATGTCGATAATGTGGATGTGATAAATTATTAATTAAAATTGGGATTTTTGGTCGTATATATATTTGACAAAATTGTGAAAACTTTGATTTAGCATTCCAAATTGCAGATTTTATGTTCAGGTAGTGCCACATAAATCAATTTTCACCCATACAACCAAAATCTTTAATTTAGAGCCTTCTACGAACATTATATTGATCGACATTCAAGTCTACAGCTTTTGTCAAAAACCAAATTTATGATTAAAATTGAAAGCAAAATCAAAACTTAAAGGAACATTATAGAAATTTGTAAAAATAATCGGTGATTAAAAAATGGATAGGACCCAAATTAAAATTTCCAATATTATATTCTTAGACCATATCAAGTACGTAGAACACACCATTTTAGTGCAAATTTTGCACTATTGTAGTGTAAATTTGGCAACACATCTCCAGCAGTCTGTAACACGTTTTGCATTAAAAAAATGATATTCTATATTATTCCTAAATATTATAATTATTATTATCTTTTTAATTTTGAATTCTTTTAGATCTAGTAAATAAAATAAGTGAAATGTTGGATCAAAATTAATATCAATCAATTGTTCATATAAATTTGAATAGAAGGGTGCATGGGAGAGGGGAAATTCCTCTATAATGCATTATATTATACTAATATAATATATATAGAGAGACCTGAAATAAGAAATTGATCTCGATTATGTAGCCATTAATTTAATAAGATATTAATCTTGATAATTTAATAGAGAAATATGCTTTAATCAAAAGAGAAAAGAAAAGGTAGAAGCGCATAATCTTTTATTAAGCACACTGCCTAAAAAGTAAAAGAGGAGAAAAAAAGGTTGCAGTAATTCCATCTCTACATTGTAAAGCAGCTACTATAAATTCATCCATGCAAGTCAACCAACACCCTCACTCTCTTTCTCTATCTTTCTCTCTGAAAAAAACATGAACAAGTTCAACTTTGTTAGAGATGGAGAGAGAAAGTTATTGCCTCCTGGTTTTCGATTCGAGCCCACTGATGAAGAGATCGTCTTTCAATACTTAGCCCCTAAAATATTTTCATATCCTTTGCCTGCTTCAATCATCCCTGAATTCAACCCCATTTTCACTTCTAACCCATGGGAATTGCCAGGTTAATTAATCTCTCATTCAAAGTTTCTGCATTTGGATTATTTCATTAAATTACGTAATTTTTGTCTGTTGTGCACAACAGAGGATCCTAGCTTAGGTATATGTCGCTAACTTAACGACAATTTTTTAGGGTTTTATTTATCGATTTATATGTTGCATGTATAAATAGGCAATTCGGAGCAAGATAAGTACTTCTTTGCCAATCGGGAAACGAATCATCATCATCATCGGAGTAACATCATGATCAGAAGCAGCAAATGTGTTGGTTTTTGGAAGGTCACTGGTTTACGCAAAGAAATCATGTGCTCGAAACGAATGCCCATTGTAGGGATCAAGACAACCTTAGTGTTCTACAAAGGGAAACATCCTTATGCTACTCGAACTGATTGGTTCATGCATCTATACTGCATTGCTCTTCCACCTCGCAAGAAGCATTCTCAGGTGATCACTTAGAGTCATTCTTCTTATGAGAAACCGATGAATTTACGTATATATATGTATTGATTTCGTATGTGCTAATTAGTAGCATTTTGCTTTGGTTTTAGGGGTCTTCCATTCAAATAGGAAAATGGGTTTTGTGCCATGTGTTCATGAAGAGGAGAAGTATCTATGGTCGAGTTTATGATCGTTTTACTGCAGTGGACTCAATTGATGATACACGTTCTTCTTCTTCGTCGTCTTCATCTGGTTCCGACTCTAGTACTGTTCTTAGTGATGTCACTTCGAGTACTGATGACAGCGAAATCAACGATAATGCAAACTTTTGATCTCAATATATAATCGGAGTTTTTTTTTTTTTTTAAGTAGGATTTAATTTTGAGGTATAGTTATGTTTGACAGAATAAATGAATTAATTTGCTCAAATTAAGTAGTTGTATTTTGAATTATTTCTTCATATTGTATTTCTCCAATAAAAAAAAAAAAAGGCAATGAATGTAGCTCATCATAATTCGTTATTTGTGTATCATATAATGTTTAGATGTTTCTTAACTTAAATTGTTTGAGCAAATGAACATAATAAAAGGAAAATTAAGTTGCATGTTGAGTGAGCAATTCTCACTCCCAATCCAAATCTCTTATTACAATATGTGTTTCATTTGATGTTACAACAAATTAATTAATCATTAAACTTGATTCGAATTAGATAAGTCAACTTTGTATCTAATGCTAATTATAATGAATCACCTCACTTTTCCTCCCAAAGGGATTATATTTTTCTCAAGGAAATTGTTAGAAAGAGGTTGTATAAGCTGCAAGCAAAGCATATGCCTCTCTCTCTCTCTCTCTATCTCTCTCTCTCTCTCTTTATCTAAAGAGATCTCTTTTGAGAAGAGCGCACGAACAACTCCAGACAACATTTCCACATGCACCCTCTTAAACTAATTTTAGCCCTCAAAAGTGATTCCTTAATATCATTTGAAAATAATATATATTATTAATTTCTTTTTTAATTTATCTTTCTACATTAAATTCGAGAATACTTGTAAGTACAACTAAAAATCAAGAAATGGGTTCCCAAGAAGTGATACTCCTACACTTGTGGGAATTTACAGTGTCATTATCTTTATGTGTTCTCTGCATTATTCCTACAGACAACATACATCCCTTGTCCTCAACCAATTCCCAATTTTGTCGAATGTTACACATCTTCATCTCCTAAAATCTATATATATATATATATAAACATGATCAAATTTTAACATCAATTATCCTAATCAACACCAAACTAGTACCAAAAAATGGCCACAGCCTTCATCCTGTCACTCTTATTTATCATTCAATTCTTCCTTACTGTCGTGTCTCCATCTCCGAGCCTCGAAGGCGAATGGCATCTCCTCCATGAAAGCATCGGAATTTCAGCAATGCATATGCAACTCATGAATAACAACAAAGTTGTCATATTCGATAGAACGGATTTTGGCCCTTCTAACCTCTCTCTCCCTCGTGGGAGATGCCGATACGACACAAATGACAAAGTTCTTATGAAAGATTGCACTGCTCATTCCATCATCTATGATATCAGAACGAACAGTTTTCGGGCCTTAACGGTCCAGACCGACACATGGTGCTCCTCCGGTGCAGTCCTCCCGAACGGAACCCTAGTCCAAACGGGAGGGTTCAATGACGGCGATCATGTGATTCGCACTCTGGCACCCTGCGCTGGGGAAGACTGCGACTGGGTTGAGTTACCCCGCAGTCTTTCCCAGCGCAGGTGGTATGCGTCAAATCAAATTCTTCCAGATGAAAGGATAATAATTGTGGGTGGTAGAGCTCAGTTTAACTATGAATTCTATTCACATGATTCATCTCACTCATCTAGATCCATTTCACTCAATTTTCTTAGAGAAACTAGAGATAAATATGAGAACAACTTATATCCATTTCTGCATCTTTTACCAGATGGAAACCTCTTCATCTTCGCCAACACACGATCCATTATATTCAACTACAAACGACACCGTATTGTCAGGGAATTCCCCGCCATCCCCGGAGGTGATTCAAGAAACTACCCTAGCTCCGGTTCGTCGGTTTTACTCCCAATCGATGAAAACACGACTCCATTAAAAGTCGAAGTAATGATCTGTGGTGGAACCTCACACAATTCATTCCAGCTCGCAGCACGAGGTACGTTTCTACGTGCCAGCCCCACCTGCGCCCGCCTGAGAATCTCCGACCAAGAGCCCGCATGGGAAACAGAAAAAATGCCAATGCCACGTGTCATGGGCGACATGGTGATTCTTCCCAATGGTGACATACTCATAATCAACGGCGCCCGGTCGGGGTCAGCAGGATGGGAGTCTGCCAGAAACCCCGTCCAGAGGCCCCTCATATACAGACCTAGCTCTAACATCAATTCAAGATTCTCTATCATGGCGGCGACGGTTAGGCCGCGGCTCTACCACTCCACAGCGGCGCTGCTCACCGACGGCCGGGTTTTGGTCGGAGGTAGCAATCCTCATATATATTACAACTTCACAGGCGTTGATTTTCCAACTGATTTAAGCCTGGAATCTTTCTCTCCACCTTACTTATCACCACAGTATGATCCCTTAAGACCAAGAATAACAAGAGTTGATGAGAATCTAGGCTACAATAAATCCTTTTCGTTGACATTCACAGTGGCTGAGTTCTTGGAAAAAAGTGTTGTTTCAGTTAGGATAGTTGCACCATCGTTTAACACGCATTCGTTCTCGATGAACCAGAGGATGGTGGTGCTCAAGGGTGTTAGGGTTTCGTGTCTCGGATCCGGGTCGTATCGGGTAGATGCATTCGGGCCATCTATACTTGAGATCGCACCGCCGGGATATTACTTGTTGTTTCTTGTCCATGCTGATATTCCAAGTTCTGGGATGTGGGTTATGATTCGATAATGAAATGACATTTTATATGTCAAAATAATAAAAAGTTTTTTCGATGAAATTAAATGTCGTTTTGAAAATTTGGTCATAAATTAAAAATTATAAAATCTGGACAAAATGTTCTTAGATAATGTCATTCTTTTTCCACATTCCTAAATTAACATGGGATCAGTACATAATATATAAAAGAAAGAAATAAGAGAAAATTGAGGTACTCATGAAGGAGTGTATAATTTGATCATTTGGTGTGAATAATTTTTAAAAGGTTAAATAAGTAAGTTTAAAATTAAGAAATCTTTTAGATTATTGTTTGTAGTTTAAAGGATTTGAGGAAATCCAACTTTAATAAAAATGTTATGCTTCAGACTGAAAGTGAATAGTTAAAATATGTGTCTCTTATGAGATTTTATAATGTATAATTGTTATTTTAGATATCAAATCAATACTAGAAAAAAAAAATATATATATATATAATATTATATTGTTAGTTGATGTAATAATAATAATAATATTTATTATTATTATTATTATTATTATTATTATTATTATTATTATTATTATTATTATTATTATTATTATTATTATTATTCCAAAATATGATAATATTGAGTGGATATCATCCATATTTGAAACAATTACAAACAAGGATTTAAGATTTTTAAATCTCAAATCTGGACTCAAAAAACCCCCAACAAACATCAGCGTAGGAATTGAGATTAGGGGTACATTTGGAAGAGAAAAAAAAAGATAAAATATCTAAAACTATACTTAATTTGAAATAAAATTTAACATTTTGAACAATATTATTTTGAATCGGAGGAAATATTAAACAAGTAACACACATTAAATACAATAAACTATAAGATGAATCATGAAATGTAGTAGAAACAACAAAATTTAGACAATGAGTATGTTCATGGTAACTAACTTAGAAGGTAGACAACAATTTTTTGCATGTAAAATATGCTTATCGTTCTGGCATGGAAGTAAAGCAGACTAAAGAAGTACGAGTTTTATTATCTATCTACTTTAATAAATAAAATAGGAAAGTTGGTCAAATTACAAAAATGTCACTTTTTCGCCTAAAAATGTCTTATCAATAAAAACATAAAAAATTAAACAAAATACTAAATTTTCCTTGATAAGTTATTCGATCTATAATTATATATATACATATATATATATATATATAAAGATTCATCTTACTCTAAAAGTTATTTTATAATCTATATAGAGGTAAGAAATGAAAGAGAAAGACACGTTGATTTCTCAAATCTATGTAAAAGTTGAAATTAAAAAATGAAGAATAAATAGTGATTTCTCATTAAAAGAAGATGCATAGAGAATGAAGATAAAAGTATAAGAAAAAATAGTAAATATAATGATTTTTCAAAGTTATATAAAACTAATAAAATAAAAAGAAAGCATACAACATTTGCTAAACATTCAAAAGGTAGAAAAAAAATATTTTCAAATGTTATTGTCTCATATCTTCATCTTCAAAAAGATCCCACCAAATTTTCTTTGTATACTAGAAAACAAATTAAAGTAGAAAAACTATAAATGACAATTGAAGTATAAAAGTGGAATATACAAATAAAAAATATAAAAGGAAAGATTAATTATTATGATATAAGGAATTACTATTATATATGATATCATAATATTAATTTGAAATAATATAAATCAACACATTAAATAAAAAATATTTGAAAATAAAATTAATAATAATGGGTATTGTTATTTAATCAAATTAGCCCAAATGGAAGGAAATGTTTACTAAAATTATTAAAGTTATATGACAATTCGTGCAACAAACAAGAGAGATATGAAAAATCATCTGTATATTATATATGTTTTAAATTAAAATAATAAAAGATGTTATGAATAACCTGATAGTTTATACATCTTTATTATATAATTACAAATTGTAAATATTAACACAGTAAATAATAAACTGTAGTAGTAATTTAAAATAACTATATTAAAAAAATATGAACCAGTAAAAAAGGAAAAACAAAAATTGATAATAAAGAATCAAACTTTTTTGATTAAACACAAGTCAATTGCATTAATATACACCCTACTTTATGACTTTTGACGGGTGGATAAGTGCTCCATTAATATTTAGTCATATACCAACCCTTCCACTTCTCAAAAGGCCAAAAACTATACCTATTATTTTATATTTATTTTAAAAAAAAATCATCAAGGTACAACAAGTAAAGCAGCCAATCTTGATATTTATTCCCACGAGTTGATTCCCTCTACAGTTACTTCTCTATGCATTCCCAACACCCAATTGTACCTTCACCTTCTACCCCGATCAAATCCAAAATCTAAATGGGCATTAGCGTCCCAAAATGTACAACCAATGAAAGAATAGTCAACATCTCACTGTAGAGAATCTAGTGCTGCAAGAGTTGTACCTTTGAAACCTAATGGGGCTACCAACCAAACAACGGAATTTTACTCTTAAATAATTTACGTTCTGAGTCTCCATCACAGGTAGAGAGAGACAGAGAGAGGGTAGATTATATCTTTGCCCCATTCAATTCCCTCCTTCAATAAGCGCAGCTAACCAACCAGGTTGAGTCTCTGTCGCTTTTTCTCTCATGTTATTTTTACTGTTTGGCGCTTACTTTTGTGTGCTCAAATACTCTGTTAGGTATGAACTTATCATTCTGTTGGTTGGTCGATTCAATTTACTATCAATGAGCTTTTTGACGTGAGATTTGATCTAAAAATAGAGGTTTATTTGTTTGATTTAATTATGAACTCATGTAGAGATGTGTGTGTGTCTGTCTGATTGATCTGTTTTGTTATTTGATTTTGATCAGGGAGTGTAGAAGGAAGAAGGTATGTTGGGAATTTTGAGGCAAAAATTGGCTTGCCATGGCAATCCTGCTTGGGTAATTCCTTTTTTTTTTTTTTTTTTAGAATTGTTCAATTTAATTATTCTCTGTTCTCAACTTTAGTATGTCCACTATTTTAAAATTAATTCTTGTCTTAAAAAAGGGTATGGAGCAAGGGATTCGAGTAATTGCATCTCGGGCTCTTTCTTCCTCAGCAAAGGAGGTAAGAACTATCTCCACACAACACTCAATTGTGTGTTTGATCAGGCTGAGGTGATTGGAAATCAGTTGATACAGTTAGAAGTTTATTGAGTAGTTTATTTTCTGAAAATTCTCTAGACTTAGTGCTGCATTTATAGACTACTCAAATTCCAATCTTATAGGAAATTCTGTTCTGAATGTTAGTTCAGACTCATTTTATTATGGGTATTAAAATTCAGTTATACTATAAAAAAAAAGACTGTTTTTTGGTTGAGGCCTATGATAATGTTTATTGTGTTTCTGTCATGTGCCTAGTTATTGACTTAAGAATTAGTTTTTAAGAAATTGACATGTAAATGTTTTGCTCGCTCAGTCCCACAAAGACAAACTTTTATTGTTTTAGTTCGTTCACATAGATAGGTTGCTTACCATATTGTGATATTGATCATGTATTTTATTTTCATTTCCATGTCTCTATCACTGATTAATGTATTTTAGTTTTACTTCACATCAACTACTAATGTAAAATAATTAATGAGATGTAAGGGCACTATAATGAAATCTGAGGTAAAATTTATTTAAATTTAACTATATTAACTATAATCTTAATCTATGTGAAAACAACTATAGGCCTATTTTTGTGGGACAAAGGGAATATCGTTCATCCGTGTTAAATAATGTTATTTCCATTTCCAGCAGATGACAGTACGTGATGCTTTAAATTCGGCACTTGATGAAGAGATGTCGGCTGATCCAAAAGTCTTTTTGATGGGTGAAGAGGTATCATGAAAGTTTAATTGGCTTTATTTGAAGAAAAGACTGTTCTATTTTGCAATTGATTCTTTTTGGGTTTGTGATACATTGTTGACATGATAACTGTTATGTAGGTTGGGGAGTATCAGGGTGCATATAAGGTGAGTATTAGTTTAAACAGAAACTCTTCTACTGGAAATTACTTTGTAATTTGTATGACGAATTAGTTCTCCATTTACAATATTTTGTACTAGATCTCCAAAGGGCTTCTGGATAAGTATGGCCCAGAGAGGGTAGTGGACACACCCATCACTGAGGTTGGCCCTTTTCCTGTTCATGTGAATTGTTTGAATTAAATTCAATGGAAATCTCATTCTCAGTCCTAAATTTCCATAGGCTGGGTTTGCTGGAATTGGTGTCGGTGCAGCATATTATGGTCTAAGGCCTGTTATTGAGTTTATGACTTTCAACTTCTCAATGCAGGTTAGAATTCTTCTCCTTATTGTAATGTTTTTGGGCTTCATTAGATAATTAGATTTGTTCCTCTAAAATATCCTTCATATTGTATCTATCTCTTAAGTTCCATCACCAAAGTTTTGACTCGTTGCTGCCATTGTTGCTTCTGCAATAGTTCCTGGGTGTCTTAACGTACCCATGCTGAAACTCTACTTGCATCCTTTTTTACACACATTTTTCAACATACCAGCTTTAAGCTATAGCTTGTATTTTGCATTACACTGGTGAAGTATGATATGAGCTTAAGTTAAATAAATTATGAGCCCTGATTTGGTTTTAATGTTAACAAGTTTGAATCCTTTACAAATTCGTAAATAGGATGGGGGAAGAGTTCGAACTCCCACCTTTTCTTTGCAGAAGAGCCTTGGTACCAACCCTCCTAACAAATTGGTTTACGAGCCCTGAAATATGAATTCTATTGCCTTATGTTCCGGTTATATTGTATTGCTTTAAGTCTTTATGATTATGTGTTTCATATTGATAAATGATGTCAAGTTACCAACATACGTTAGACCTACTGTGTGGTATGTATTACATAAATTATGTTATCTTGTCTCTGGAAGTTGATAGGGACCAGTTTAAGTACCATCTTCAACATGCCATAGAGGTGAGGACTCTGTGCCGTTGTGGTGTGTTGTTGCTTTCTATGTATTGTGTTGCCTGTTTAGGGGAACTTGTGGAATGGATGTCAATCTAGAAATCTGCTTTCCAGTAAGTGCTTTTTGTGAAGTCTTCTTTTTGATGTAATTAAAAGCTGTTTGGTGAAGATCCACTCAAAAGTGCTTTAAATGTTGAAATATAATAAATTGAAAGTGCAGAAAATGGTCTCGTAAAGCCACTTAGTTTTTTATCTACAATGGACATGAACAGAAGTGACTTATCTGAAAATTATGTTCAATATTACCCACCAAACACCTAACAATTATGAAAATGAACTTCCACTTATAAAGTCTATCAGGAAGGTGTTTCTGGACAAACTGATAATTCCTACTTCCATGATGATCTAATGCAAGCAGAGAAATCATCAACAAGACCAAAACTAAAGGGTTGGCCATCTTGCTTGTGGTTCAAAGTAATGTTGCATGTTACTTTGTTAGTTCCACTTTTATGAGCACAAGCTTTAATAATTTTTCTTTTGTGGCTGGTTGCATTTTAAGCTACACCTTAATATGAATTCACTGCGGAAAAACTCAAATAGTTTCTTAAGCATGCTCTAATGCAGCAAGTGAGTGAAGGCAGTTTAATGGAGGTAACTGATATATCATTGGTGCAGGCCATTGATCACATAATTAATTCTGCTGCAAAATCAAATTACATGTCTGCTGGTCAAATATCAGTGCCCATTGTTTTCAGAGGTCCAAATGGTGCTGCTGCTGGTGTAGGTGCTCAACATTCTCAGGTATGGCTATTTACCTATGATCTTGGGAGTGAAAATATCTTCTAAGCTCCATTAGTTGATACCTGATAAATTCACAAACATATCTAGCCAGGGTAGGAAGGTCATAGTTGCTCTACGGAAAACATCATTGCCACAGATTGATAGTTGGTTGTGTTTGAGGCCATAAGGGATATCCATTCTGAAGCAGAGAGATTATTTGATTTTACATTTTGTCTTTAATAGGAGCGTTAAATTGTAAGACGAGTAACCATGCATACGTCCTCCAAAGTTATCCTTTCATTTGTTACAATTTAGAGTAAATAGAAAAGCAAATATAGAAAATTAAATATATTAGAATTGTGGATTTTACTTGAGACTCTTTTAACAACGTGAATTATCAATGGTCTCATGATTAACTCCTAATTTGAAGAACATCTTGATGGAAAGTAATCATTGATTGGAAAGTTGATAATAGAATTTCTAATGAGCTGTATGTATATGAGAGACGTAATTTTGAACTTCAGGCATTTAGGTTCTCTAGAGCAGAAAAATAATTCTCTTATGGTGAAAGGGAATTTTATGCTAGAAAGACACTTGTGGTGGGTAATTTTTTGACTCTTGAAATTTTTGTGATGAAATATCAGCTAATAAATGAAATGTCTCCATGGAATGAAAATGAAATTGTTGGACAATATTTACCCAGTTACTGCCAGATATTGATATTTCTAGCTATGCAGACTGAGTTTGTGTTCTTTGCAGTGCTATGCAGCATGGTATGGTTCATGCCCAGGTTTAAAGGTACTGACTCCGTATTCTTCAGAAGATGCTCGTGGCCTGCTTAAAGCTGCAATAAGGGATCCGGATCCTGTTGTCTTTCTAGAAAATGAATTGCTGTAAGTAGTTTATTGTGGCATTGATGATTTTGGCCTGAATGAGCTACGTTTTACTTTCTTGGGGGTTTAACTATTTTACTACAGATATGGTGAATCATTTCCTATGTCAGCTGAAGCTCTTGATTCCAGTTTCTGTCTTCCTATTGGGAAAGCTAAGGTACACCCTCTACATACTTTCTGTTTGCATCTAAATGTTTGTCTCTTTGTTGATTTCTAGTTTTTTATCTTTTGGCAGATAGAACGTGAAGGAACTGATGTTACTATCACTGCTTTCTCAAAGATGGTTGGCTATGCTCTTCAGGTGTGTCATTTTATTTGTAATGAATTGAGATTGGCTATTGGTTTTTATGGAATTGGCTATTGGTTTCTATGGAATTGGCTTTACCTTCAATAAACCATAATTTTTATAAGATCTCTGAGAATAAATTTTCTATGTAGCAAAACTGGACACATTGTATTCCACAATCAAGTGTGTATAGTCCACAAAAGTTGGCATCACAGAAATTAGTTTCTACAATAGCACATCAAACAAACCTTTACTCTGAAGTAGTACAATTTGTTCCTATGTCTCTGAAACATAATTTGGCAAGGATTAGCCAATATTCCAGTTCATGAATGTACTTCTGCTAAAATGCATGTACTGTTTCCAGTTCTCACTATACTGTTTGTTATGACATGTTATTGAAATTGGTGAAATGTCTAGCGAATTGTGGCCTTCAATCAATATATTCAATCCTGCTACAATAACTTTCCAACTTAGATGTGAACAATATCATAAAGAGATTATTTGTTGAACAAATTTTGGATGCTTAACATGTTGGAATGTTAAAGTCTTGCTAAAAAATCAATGCATACAATCATGATTTATATTAAACAAATATATCTCTTAATCTAATTACAATATACACAGGCCGCTGAGATTCTAGCAAAAGATGGAATTAGTGCCGAGGTAACTCAAAATATTCACTCAATCCTTTGATGTTTTGTTACGGAGAGTGAAAATTGGAATTTTAGCTTTTCTGGTGCTCCTTTTGCTTGTGCAGGTGATAAATCTTCGCTCAATCCGCCCTCTTGATAGAGCTACAATAAATGCTTCAGTTAGGAAAACCAATAGGCTCATAACTGTGGAGGAAGGATACCCTCAACATGGCATTGGTGCTGAGATCTGGTCATATTCTTTACTGCATCTCTCTCTCTCTTTCTCTCTCACTTAGAGTGTAGACCTCCCATTCAAGTATTTATGCTAATTTTATGATTATTTTTTGGGTCTTCAGCGCATCTGTTCTTGAAGAGAGTTTTGAGTATCTTGATGCAGCTGTAGAGAGGATATCAGGGGCTGATGTCCCTATGCCCTATGCTGCAAATCTTGAGAGACTAGCTGTCCCCCAGGTTTGTCTGTCTATTAACTTTTGATAAATTTTATTATTATTTTCTCATGAGTAATGTTTGCCGAGACAAGAATATGATAATGATGGAAAATTTGCCATAAAAGATAAATCTACTCGATTCTTCTAAACCATTTGACTTGGCAAAGACCACATGATAATTCAAGATAGACATGGTGCAAATGGTGTAATATACTTTCTTTCTTTTTTTTTCTTGGACAAAGAGTATACGTTTCTTCGTTCATCATTAACAAATCCCGTACTTACCCCAATTAATCCCTTTTGGGATCTTCTATTTGTTAGGTTGAAGACATTGTTCGAGCAGCAAAGAGAAGCTGTTACAGATCGGCTACCTTGGTTGCTGCTGCATCTGCTTAAGAGATAATCGGGGCGTTCTTATATATTCTTCTCTTCTCTCAAGATTACAATTCTTTAAACATCTGACTCACAGAACGTTGACAAGACTACTTTCGTATTTTATCACATGATTAAACGCCTCACTGTTAATAAGATTATCCCCATCTTCTTTTCCTTTTGTACCAATTGTTGAGAATGTTAAATCTGTAATCTGATTTTAAGAAAATGAGGGAAAGGAGAAAGCACTTGGTTTTGACTATTTTTTATCCTCTTTTCCATCTCTTCTCACTGCATTGTTATTTTTGGACAGTTTCTGTCCGCGATGGTGCATTTTATTCAAGTAGGATAACCATCATTGAACAAGAACGTACGTTTACCTAGACTAACCAAGTATAGGGTCAAACATTTATGATTCAAGCATATGATTTAAGTAAGAAAGAAAAGTATTAAAGCAACAAAAACAGTTCTTGGCCAGAATATTCATATGCTACAATGTTTTTGGCTCAAGTTATGTTTTATCTCTATACCATGGTAGGAAGGAGGATTAAAGATATTCAAAGACAAATAAATAGTCAGCCTAATCACTATGAGCTTTCAACAATGTACATATATGAACGATATTAAGGTTACATTGGTAAAAAGCTACCAACTTTTTTCTCCAAGGTTCAACAATGGCCATCTTGATCATGAAATATTTGGTAGAGCCCAGTTTCCGGATTTAAAATCTTGATAGAAGCTTGACCTTTTTGAGACAACGAAAAACACTGCAACAGACACAAGGCGTAACAGAAAATTAGAGCAATTAACTTGAATTTATTTGAACTGCAGATGTAGAGTAAAACAATTTGTCTAGCAAAACAGGGACAAACCAGGAATTCCAGGCACAACTAGATCAGGACTTTGCAGAACATCATGAAGTATTCTCCTCTCGTTTATTCTAACCCGTTTTGGAACATTGCCTAGAAATGATGAATGAATAGGTTAAGTGGTTAACATTACTTCAAATATCATCACGATAACATCTGATGTGAAGCTAACATGCATCTTCTCTAGAGATGAAGATGTGCACAGCAAACTTTACAAATGTGATAAAAAAGGACAATTTTTTTAAATTTAACAGCAAAAGCCAGTTCAGCCATTCACTTCTGATTTACTGTTTGCCTTCACTAATATAATTAAGAAATTTTGCTTGGGAACTTTACACCTCATTGTTCTAGACTCACAATTTCCCTCCACTTCTTGAGATTGATTTTGGAACAAATTTGTAAAGTCAGATGAGTGGAACTAGCTCAGAAACAAAGAACAGCTGAGAAAGCACAAGTTGTGCTGGCAAATTAGTTTGAGGGGTTTAACTTTGTCAGTTTATCCACAAAAAATATTTTTTGAATATTCTCCCAGGTATAGCTTATTTATCCATCTCTTCATCAATATCTTGAGTAGTTGGGTTAGTTCGGTATTTGCAAACTTGTTCTATGGTTTAATATGACAGACAAGTTCCAGAAAAATATGAATATTATTGATCATTCATATTGTTTATCCACAAAAGAATATGAATATTATTTTCTTGTTCTATTGTATTGCCTTCTTTTTTAAGGGGGGTCTGGGATGGTGGATGGCAGTTAAATATCCCGTGGAGGCAGTTCAAAGGATCATGAGAATGTAAAACGTACCACTTGAATAGGAACTATGATTAGAAGCATCATTCTCTTTACCGTCGTGCTTTTCCAGATGAGAAGCTGCTGTCCCTTCTAAGAGATAACCTAGAACTTCATTTTTGGACAAACTCACTCCAGAGTCCACCTGTTGAATAAAGATTATGGCCCAAAGAAACGAAAAAAGGAAAATATTTATGGATACTAAGTGATGATCCTCTAAAGATGTTAAAAGAGAATAAATTAACAAAAGGAAGAATAATGAAGGAACAGTTTATCCATAGTTCTCCAGAAAAATACTTCAAGAACAGTTGTAAAGCCATGCACAGTTGTGTACAACACTAATCAGTCTATATAACTCCACTCTTCTCTTGCAAGAATAATGAAGGAGCATAGAAGTAACACAGAGTGCTGCCACAGGAGATAATTCCTTCGCACCTTACCTCATAGTATAACTCAACAGCATCACGAGTGTATGCATTTTCTGTATCCCAGGGCAAAGGTGGACTACTCTCTGAGAACATGTTTAGAAGCTAAGGATTACAAGATTTACCTGCACTGGTTGTACACTAAGTACTAATAAGAAAAAAACAATATTATATAAACTGAAATTTCACCATAAAAAAAGGTCTTGCAAGGATATCATGTCTAGATGGACCAAAAACATATCAGTCTCACAGAAATCCTCAATGATATCACTGGACATAACCTCCGGATAGAGAAGCAAAACAGGCCAATGAAGAATATTGTTTTTGTCTAGTATTGGTTTTTTATTTCCAGTGAGCTCTTGATACATTGCCTTTCCAAATTTTATTCGTCTATCTCTGAAGGCGGAGACAAGTTCCTGTATGATTTCAACTCAAAAGGTCAAAAGCATGTTCATATTTTAGTGATCAATTTTCACCATAAAACACATTTAAACCTGTGCTGCTTCCACAACTTTGGAAACTTCAATTTCGTGCCGTTTATGTTCTGATATCTTTATATCTATTTGATTCGCTAGCTTCTTCAGTTCTTCATTGTCTGGAGACTGCTTAAGGCCTTTTTCACAATATGATCTTGCTTCAGCCAATAGATTGAGTGACAATGATGCTTTAACCGCCCTGTATAGAGCCTGATTGCCAATAAAGATCTTAGTAAATACTAAAAAGCTAGAATTGAGACAATTTAACATGAAAAACAACCTTAACATTTGTTGGACACAGTTTAATGGCCTCTTCAGCATCCTGAAGAGCTTTTCTATAATTTTCCATGAGCAAATTGACATGCGCCCTATTGGAATAAAGAATAGAGTTCTCTGAATCACTTAAAGCCTTCTGATTAATGGCCCGGGTATAGCAATCAGCAGCATCTGAGTAATGCTTCTTCCCCTTTTTGACATATTCATTTCCTTTTTCCTGAAAAGGAACAGAAAACAACAGTATATCTTCTTCATTTTATCCCTAGACCTTCTTCACTTAACTTCATCTTCATCATTTAATTTGGCAGAAAATTGAAGAAAATTTTTTTTGTCAAAACAAAAAACTTACATTCTCTAGAAAATTCCTTTTTCAAGTTTCATTATTTTATATGGTTAATAACACTTAATCCTCCAAATTGCACCATCTTAACATTTCACCCTACAATTAACTTAACATCGCTTCATCATCTAACTCATTTACAACACTTTATTGCAATGGATTTTACATCATTCCCCCTCTTCATGCTCAAAAGCCAGACAAAACACTTGAAAATAGTTTTTTATGATATCTATAGTAAAGGCACAACAAGTGCTACTTTTGATCCTAAGAATATTGGTCGAAGCATGAGATGCAAGCTTAGTTGCATATAGTGCTTGAACACAGCACAAGCATGCCATCTCAGACACCAAGAGCCACTTTATAACTTTAAACACTAAAATCTTCAATTTGTCATCCAAACCAATTGTTTCTTGTATGCTACAAACATTTTCAGCAGCAAGTGTATCATTACTTGTCGTAGTTTCAGTTTCAACACTTGCAGGAAAATATTATGAAGTATTTTGCTTGGCTTTTGATTGAGATCATTATGAGAGTTTGATATGAGATTCCAAAGTGAATTACAGTATACGTGAATGTTATTTTAATAGTAGATACGACTCTTTTGAGATAGTTATGAGTTACCAAGTCTACCTAAAGCCTTTGTATCATATTGAACTACATATCCAAGTATCAACTTCAAATTTCGCATGAGAATATTCATAAATACGTGTATTATTCTACTTATAACAATTATTTTATTTCATCAACTATTCAATAATGATTTTAATTATATATACACTTGAGTTTTGAAGAGATTTTTTTATTATTTTAAGTAATTGATATGATATAATTAATTAGTACATACAAAATCAATATTACAATTTAGCAAAACAAATTAAGACAAAAATCATCATGCAATTAAAGATATTACTTCAAAGTAAAATATTCGAATAAGGCTTAACTATCAATTATATCCCAAATTTTTAACTTTTTAACAAAAGTATATCACAAGCTTTAAAATTTCATCAAATATATCATAACCTTTCAAATAACATATACACTCTGAATATTTACTGTGCATAGCACCAAAATCGCGCAAGGAATAGCCAACTAATACTAGTAAAAGAGCTTCACATTCAGAGATTGAATCTCTAATCGAAACTTCCAAAACAAAAAAAAAGGTTAAATTTCTATGCAGCATTTCAAGCAACAGAGCTGCTACAGCACGACGAAAAGCTCCAATGCCAAATAAACGTAGCCCGAAATTCATCTAAGCATAATCAAACATACACAACTAAGAATTAAAAAGCCAAAAAAGAAGAAATTATTAAAAAAAACCATGGAAACGAAAAATTGCAAAGAGAACCTTGAGTTCAACGGCGGCAGATTCTTTGAGTGCAGCGATAGCATCAAGGTCAAAAATTTCTTCATTGGTTTTAGGCTCGGCACCAGCCTCCATCCATAGAGCCATGGCCGTAATCTGCGATTGGTGGAGTCGCAATGAACTAAATTCAATTGGAAGTCTCTGGAAATAGTGTAAGAAGAAAAGGAGAAACTTGATTTTGAATTAAAAATGGCGTACCACTGTGGTAATTTTTTGGGCCAGCACAGCCCACCATCTACACCCAAGGCCCAATGACCTCTCTTTTTATAGTATAATAATAATACCCTAGAAAAATATCATTGGCCCATTCTTGATGTGTGAAGATCTCACTGCTCTAAATATTTTGATATGAATTTAATAATTATGTTAAATTTTTAATATATCAGCATGTGTCACAAATGGATAGGGTAACAGTTTTGTACTTTAGAACACCACATTTCAATCAAGGATTATTTTATTATCATAAATGATAATTTTATTACATTTTTATCATAATTTAGAAATTTTGAAAATTTTACCCTTTTAATAAAATTTAAAAAAAAAATTGAAAGTTTACAATATATGTTTTTTTATAGGATTACACATATAATCATATCATCTAACCTTATGGAAAAACACTGTCGTGTAATCTTATGAATAAATATATATTGTGTATACTTCTCGGAAAATTGTTTTTTTATTAAATTTCTTGAATTGTGATAGAAAAGCAACAAAATTATTATTTGTGGTAAAAAAAAAAAAATGTTATATGAATTGTGGTATTTTAACCAACAAACTCCTCAAAGAAACTTCAATGGGGTGTCAATGAATTTTACAAGTATAAATTTGGAATTTTAAGTTGATTTAAAAGAAAATGTGGTTTTTTGGTTTTTGATAATCTAATATTTCTTTTGGTTTTATAGAATAGTATTATCGTTAAGATTATAGAATAATCAAAATTCTATAACAAACATAATTGAGATGTTATTCATCCAAAACTCCAATGGACAAATCCTAATTCATACATATACTAAGGGAAATTCTTGTTTGAACTGTTAATCATTGTAGAAGATCAGCCAATAACATAGCCCATAGGGTTACTACATCTTGTAACTTGTATTATTTTTTCTTTAATTGAAGTTTAAAGTTTAAAAATAAAATAAAATTGGGGACAATGTATTTTGCCATAAAAATTATTAGGATAGATTTCATAAGAAAGAGCAAATTTTTAGATTAACTCTCAATTTTGAACCCAAATTTTAAAGTTTCTCTAAACTAACATTTTTTTCTCAATTTAAAGCTTGAAAATTAGATTGAGTTCTCAATTCAAGACAAAATTTCATTTTCATTTACTTTTTTATTTATATTTATATTTATAGATTTATTTATATTTCAATATGTATCATATTTTGGATAAATTAAGACAAGTTAGTGCACTTTATGAATAATTTTTATCTCATTTATCTTAATTTATATAGAAAAAGAAAAATAAAATTAATTCAATTTACAAATTTTAATAATATTAAATTAATTAATATTAAAAATGATTTTCTATATTTGTATTCATAAAATTAAGAAAAATAAAGGAATCTTAATTTTGTGAATTGAATTATATATAAATATAAATTAATACAAATCGGATGAAAACCATTCTAAAATTGCACTAATTTATCTTAATTTATCAAAAATATAAATAAATCTATCAATATAAATAAAAAGAAAAAGAAAATTTAATTTAATCTTAAATTGAGAATTCAATCTAATTTGCAAGCCTTAATTTAAGAAAAAAGATTAAATTAAACTTTTTATTGAGAAACTTTAAAATTTAGATTTAAAATTAAAAATTAATTTATTAATTAGATCTTATTATGAAATTTATCCTATTAAATAGTTATATCCACAACCACACAATACTCAAGTATGCATATATCTAGTGTAGATTCTCTATTTGGGGATATATGTAAGAAGTAACATCTTCCTTAGGACTCAGATTTAAAATAAAAGTTATGAATATCTCTATCTTAATCTTAGCAGTCTAAAAAACCTGAACTGTACAGCAAATGTGGCCTTTGAGATCATACACATACTCTTCCACTCTTGAGAATCCTCCTTGTTTTCATTATACACAAACCCAATGATGAACTACAATACAATTTAAAAAAAAAAGATAGAGAAAGAGAGAGCATGCATACTAAACACTTGAATAGTACTACTAATTTTCAAAATTTGTTTTCACCCTGCTTCTATACCTTCAATCAAACCAAAAACACAAGCTCATCTCCGGTTAAATCTGAAATCCATCGACCAACCAAAGGACGGATAGAATGCATTGATGAACCTCCGAGAAGGAGCCCTATGAGGCACCTCCTCGTTATTGTTTTTCCTCACACTTTTTGATGTCCCGTTTCTCAGTGATCTCGATGATTTTGGATCAAAAGTTGTGGTATGGAATGATAAAGGCCCGTTTTGAGATGCATCCGGGGGGAGGTGGCCAACTGCTCCGTCTTGATGAGGTGGTGGGAATTTTTCACTCTTGCTCTTGGCTTTAGCATCCGACATCATTCTCAGCCTCTGCAAAATATATATAAAAAAATGATTTGTAATGCAACAACGGATATTGCTTTGAACTCACTGAAGGATTTGAAACCATACATCTAAGTTTGTCTGAAGTTCTGCATTGGCTTCCGGAGCTGGAATTGCGCGTACGATCTTCTCACGTGCTCTCACTCTTTTATTACCATCTATGTTCTGAGATTTTGAACTTAAACCTCGTTGCCTTCATAGGTAGAAAATATATTAGCACTTGATAAGCAAGTAAATGAATGAAGAAAGAGGTGTTAATGAATGAAGAAAGTAGAGCACCTTCTGGCTTCTTCATCCCTCAATTTTATATCCATTTCCTTACTAGGAGGAAATTTAGGTAGACTTGATGGCTCACAGGCATATGGTTCAGTCGTAAAAAACTGCTCGTAACAGCATATCCGAATTTGGTCAGAAAACTTGAAGAACAAAGAAGTTCAAACTCAAATACTAAATCCAATGGATATATGGGTTTTCATAGGAAAGCATTTCAAGAGCAGTTTAGCAGATGGTTTTCATTTAATAACCGTGCCAAAGGCATGCAGAGTTGAAGATTACTTACTCTACTGTTCAAAGCAGCAGTAGCAGTACATCGTGCATCCGGATCAATTGCAAGGAGATTTTCTATCAGAGGAAGAGATGATGGCGGAAAATCCTTAAACGTCTCTCTTATGCAACATTTATAAGGTTGCTGAGGTTTGTAAATAGTTGCATTTGGCAACCTGGATTTCTTCCAGTATTCTTCAGTTGGAGAACCACACAACTTGAATATCTTGTGTAGCTGTTCAACCTAAGGACCAAAACAAATCAGCTCGGTTTAAAGAAGCCATGCAGCTAAAACTCTTGACAAAAATAAAAAATCTCCATTCATAGAAGAGATGCGGGTTCTCAATCTCAAGTAACAAACAGAATTGATATTTGTGAAAGACCTTAACTCATTAGAGGTGAGGGCAGCCTCTTATCTCAGTTATCTTTATGAATTACAATAACAGTCAACCAAAAATATCTACTTAGCCTGGATCTATCGAAGTTAATGAGTTGCAATCAACAATGAAAACCTAAATAAAAGTACCTCTGTTCGTCCCCGCAATATTGGCTTTCCGGCGAGTAGCTCAGCCAGAATACAACCAGCACTCCATAAATCAACACCAGCACCATAGAAAGTGGACCCCAGCAAGAGTTCAGGAGGGCGATACCAAAGGGTTACAACACGGCTTGTCATAGGCTTCTTGCGTTCAGGATCAAAAAACGAAGCTAAACCAAAATCAGCTATTTTTAGTATTCCCTCGTTGTCAATTAGCAAATTGGAGCACTTAATATCACGATGTAAGACACCATTGTTGTGGCAATGCTCCAAACCAGAGAGTAGTTGTTTCATATAGCATTTGACCTGCATGAGGAAACAGAAAAGATAAGTAACTATATTATAACATGAGTATAGCAGGACCCTGTGCATAAAACAATAAAAGAGGATGATAGATGACCATAATTTTCATGAGTTATAGCCAGCTGTTTGGAGTAAAAAATTAGTTCATCAGTTTCTCATATGTTAAACATGTGAAAAGCAACATTTTATAAGTTTAATAATATAAATCTTTCAAATTCGAAAATTTAACAAGAGCTGCTCACCTTGCATAACAACGGAGGTATCTGACTGACTGTCCTATCTCACACATGCAAACATTTTCGATACCTTTTTGATTTAAACCAGTTAACATTCACAACAATAGGCAACTTGCCTCATCAAATTCACATGAGTTTACTTTTCTAAACAGTAATGACATTGGAGCCACAGGGTCCAAATGGGGACCAGGAAAAGATTTCCGGACAAATCATATAGCAATTCTCTGCATAAATCCAAGAATCGAAGGTGTACACTGGATCCAAGAAGGAAGACACAGCTGGATATTATTTTAGACTCTGATTAAGAGATCTAACTATAATGGAAACTACAAATATCCTTGTTTTTAGACAACAAACCCCATTTTATGAGAAAACAACTAAACTTCGAGATTCTGCAAGGAAAAGAATAGGTTCATTTAGCAACTTATATTGTTGTCTACACAAGCCCAGAGAATGTAGCAGACTTGCACTTAACTTCTTATATACGTTTTCACCATAGGGAAATACTAGCAAGGTGGAAACCTCATACTAAAGCTTCTTGGAAATTCGTTAGTTACAATTTATACACTTCTGACAACAAACTATAAAAGCAGTAACCCCAAAGGATAAGACTATCAAAATCCAGAAGCCAAGTGTCCCAATTGTAAAATTAATGGCTTACGAGTAGAACCATAGAAATGCACTAAACAAAGAGTTAAGAATCCAAAGTAATCTCTAAGTTTCCAACAATCTGCCAGAGCTTCTCTAGCTTATACTGAGAGGGATACCATGTAGCACTTTCTCAGAGGTCTAAGGTGAAAAAAAGTAAAGAGGCTATCTATGTTTTAAACCAAATAGAACATCTCTGACAACCATGCTTTCTAAGAAAATGAGAATTTAAACCAAATTTTTTCCATCAACCTACCATCAAACACATCAGGTACTTTCCCAGTTTACCAAGTTGTTCCGACCCCAGTACAAAAAACTTAATAAATAAATAAATGTAAAGAACCTCTAGAAAGGGAGCAGATTACTTTTAGTTTTGAAAACAGAAAAAATGATAACCCTATAAAATTGTTGGCCTTGCTTTCCTGCTATGAATGTACATATAAACACTAAAAAAGATTGTTCAGGACCCAGAACCTTCATTGCTTGGTCATTAATCAGTAGCATTTGGGAAAACCACATACAACAATTTACAAATTCCAGCTAGACAATATCATCCAACAAAGAAGCCCAAATCCAAAAATAGTAAAAATAATCATGTGCATCTAGCCAAAGGCTTGACATTCCATGCAGTGATTGAGAACAAAGATGCCCAACTCCAGGAAAAATAGTAAAAAGTAATCATGCGCATCTATCCAAAGGCTTGACATTCCATGCAGTGATTGAGCACATCAAATAGATGAAACTACTAAACATTTAAAAAAATATGTACATTGTCGTTTTTCTGTAATCATTACTTACTTACCTGGGACTCATTGAACTTGGCAGTTTGAACAGCAGCAAGGCCAGCAAGATCATGCTCCATGTACTCAAAAACAAGGTATAGACTGCTACACATCCTCGAAATAACTAGACCTTCAAGCTTGATTACATTTGGATGATTAAGCTTCCGTAACACAAGTATTTCTCTTGCCATGAATCTCACAGCCTCTGGCTCAAAGTTGTCAAACCTTACTTTCTTCAGCGCCACCACCTTCCCCGTGATCAAATCCCTAGCTTTATAGACATTGCTATATGTCCCTTGCCCAATCTTCACAACAAACCAACAATCAGAATTACTTCAAATTCAATTCTACCACTCCAATACAAAAACGTATCATGATTATCTTTTCTTTAATTCTATACTTCTGTCATGAGCGAATTGCAAATCTACAAGATAATTAAGCTATGAATTGTTCAAAACGTTTTGAACCTTCCAAAGAGAAATTCATACTTGTCTCCAAAACTTCATCACAATTCACATACTGTTTGCATAAAGTTCACACTTAAATGCCAACACAAAAGCATATGAGATACAGATATTGCACCTTTATATATAATTGTTAAATAGGCCTTAGGTAGAATTCATCCCTAAAAGCTAGCTGAAAGTGGTAAAGATGGCTAAACATGTTAATAAACTATATAAGCTCATTTCAGTTGCTATGTGGGATAACAAAACACTGTTTCCAATAATAATCAACAATGGTACTTCTCATTCAACAACTTCGAATTACTAATTGGCAAAGTATGAATGAACACCCAACCTAATGAGATTACCTTGTCAAGTTTCTCGAAGGTGTTAGCACGCCGTGGTTTCCAGTCCTTGATCACACTGCCGGCAACGTCAACAAGCCACGACGGCCACCGGTCAGCGGCGGCGGAGTCAACGCCAATTCTCAGCCGGAAATCCGGCGCCGAGACCCGAAGGCTCCGCCTTCCGGCAGCCACCGCCGGAACCTCTTCGATCTTCTGCTCCACCAGGTTGTTCTGCGCCGGCTCATTATCCCGCCGCTCTTCCTTTTTCGGCTTCCGGCGAGCTTCTCTCCGGCCGGTGGCTCTTTTCCCAAGAACACACCCCATAACCAATGCTTTTCACTTATCTCAACTCTCAGCTGCCCATTCCATCCAAAAATCCAAAATTCTGAAAAGAAAAGAGTCTTATTCTTCTATGGAATCGAATTAGTAGCTGAAAAGAAAGCGCTGCATTTATTACTCGCTCAGGAAGTGGGTGGCTTTGTCAACCGATTCAAACGAGGCCCGGAAACGGAACGGATCAGCTGAAAAGAAATCAATATACTCCAACCAAATTTCGAAGAAAAAATTTGTGAAAAAATAAATTGTAAAATCAATCACAATTTAGAACTTGAAAAAATAGGCAACAGAGATTGAGAAATGGAAAGCTTATTATTATACTAGTACTAGTAGTAGGCTGTACAGAGTGCATTTATTGCTCTGTGGGTATGCGTGAAACTCCGTTTGGAAATTGAGAACTGTGTGTGTCTCTGTGTGTGTGTGTGTGTGTATATATATATATATATGTAGCAATTTGGATGCAGAAATTTGGTACAAGAGAAAGAGAAGAAGCTTTTTGTTCTTGGTTGGAATTTATGGTTTGCAGAAATTAGGGTAAAATGGTAAAACCATTAAAAATGACGAAGTATTCAGTTTGAATGTTTTGGAGTTATTATAGGAGATTTTGTTTTTATTTCCTGAAAAAAAATTATATAATATATATATATATATATATATATATATATTCCTCCAAATTGAAAAACTATGTTTACGTGGCACAAGAATTACACTATAATTGTTGATGTGTTAAACTTTTTTTTTTTACACAAAAATACAAGAAACATCTTTTATAATTTTAATTTAAGGGACAATTTTTTTTTTCTCAAATTGGGAAAAAAGTTGAATCAACCTTTATTTAGGTGAAATGATTATCGTTGACTATGTTGTACATTTGATAATAAATATGAGTATTTTAATCTTTTACTTGAAAATGACTAAAATTTTGATTTTTATGTGAAAGTGGGGAACCCAACTTTTTGGTTAACCAACAAATATATTCTGGTTTTGATAATATAAAATAAGTAATTATAAAGAAATATATAAACTGTCGGCATTTTTTAAATTTACATACTATTCATGAATTCTTACAATTCCATACATGAAGTTTAAAAGATTTGCAATTTAATTCATCTATTTTGATAGGTTTTTGTTGATTTGATGTAGGAATTGCCAAATTTGATACTACATTGGACAGCCAGTTTGCCACGCCGGAATTCTAATATCATTCTTAATAATCTAAAAAAAAAAAATATGAGAAAGAGAGAGAAATAAAGCAAATTGTACCTCAAACAAAAAAAACCATGATTGCATTCTGACAAGCATAAAACATCTAACTCACTTTAAAAAAAAAAAAAAACACTATAGTATGATAGCCCAAAATTTCGTAAAATCGAATTCAACTTCTTATATAGGTTCAAAAGATGAACTTAGGATGTTGAAAAAAGATGAAAAATAACATTTTCGATTAACAACTATTTAATGATGGTCGTTCCATGTGATCTCTAATAAAATAGTATTAACAGGTAACTCAACAAAGTATCATCGTAAATCTTTTACGTAATCAAACTATCAATTTCTTTTATATTTATATATGAAACTGCAAAAATTAAACGTTAGTGATTAAAATGCAAATAGAGCAATAGGTTGTATATTATTTTGTAATTAACACAATATTTGTTTCAATTCTCAACATAAAACAAATGGTTGTATGCGTTTTCCAAAACATTTTGTCATTTTAGTGATTACCTTTGTTTCTTTTAGATTGAGCTACCCCTTGAATATATATGTTAAATAGAGTTCAATATAATTGATAGCTTTTTACCAAAAAATAAAGTAGATATGAACATATTTACTATGTAATTTCTCTATTAGGTTTTTATTTTTATTTTTTTTATCTATATATTTAAGTATATAGCATGAGACATCTATTCATTGTTCCTTTAGATTAATATGTTATCCCATTTACCAAATTTCTAATTTGCTTTCGTGCTTTTGTATTTTACTCTTCTCTTTTCAATACCTTTGCTTACAATGTCAATGTACAATCCTTTGTACTTTTGTATTTATTTCAAACAAATAGGGACATGAATTTTGAGTATTCATATGAAGTTTGGTAGGTTGATTGTATATTGTCCAAATAAAAAGCCTTGGCGACAATGTAGCTTCCAAGACATGTCATTCAACCTTATACTTCAAGTGCTATTTTATTCACTACTCAATCACTAAATGACTCCATTTTATAACATCAACTCATCCTCCAATTATTACGAAGCCACAAATCATGAACACTAAAGTCATTTGCCTTTCCATTTTATTTGCCCTTTTTGCAGCTTTAATATCCACAGATTTTTTGAGTCCACTACTATTCTTCAACCACCTTGTTGGGTTTTTGTCTCCAACACTTTCCTCAATACCTCTAATCATTCCCATATTTGTTCCACATGTTCATCGCCATGGACACCATCATCACAACGACGAAAAGAAGACCCTAAAATCAATTTGCGATTATTTTTCTCCTGATCTCCTTCCCTCGGAGACGAACACCACTACTGTTCTCTGTGTCGATATCAATGGATGTTGCAATTTTACAACTATTCAAGCAGCTGTTGATGCGATTGGTGTAATGAGCCCAAAACGGAACATAATTTGGATCAACAATGGAATTTATTTGTAAGCTCAATACCTAATACCTAAACCTGCACCTGCACTTTTCTTTATATAAAAAAATTTTAATATATGAAGGCGATCCAATTTTTGTGGAATTGTTTTAATGAATTCTTTTAAATGAAAATATCAGTGTGATTTTGCCAATTGAGTGAAAATTTTGGTCAATATGTATGATGAATACGAAATATACTAACTTTATATCTAAACACAGGTTTAAAGATCGAATTCGCGCTCAAAGTAAAAAAAACTAGAAAGTTTGGGTTGTTTTTTTGGAAAATCTCAAATTTCCAGCTCTAACTAATTTAGAATAGATTTTGTAAAAAAAAAAAAATTTAATTATCATTAAGTTTACATATTTCAATTTTGATCATTTAATTTTTTTTTTTTCCCATTCAGTTTTGCTCAAAATATTGATTTCTATTTATGTGGACTTGGAAATTGAAGAATTCACACATCAGCAATTTTGACATTCACATAAATAAAAACAAAAATTTCAAGCAAAATACATATGAAAATTAGAAAAAAAAAATGATAGTGAACCAAATTAAACTGAAATGCATAAAATTTGTGGTATTAAAACAGATAAAACCTCAGTTACATATCGAAAATTACAAATTTCCCTTTTTTTCCCCTATTAGGACTCCAAATATAAATACATGTTTTCATTGACTGAAAAGAAATGTAATGTACTTGTCATGAAAACAATGAAATACAGTGAGAAAGTAATGGTTCCAAGAACAAAGCCTAACATCACATTCCAAGGACAAGGCTATACTTCAACAGCAATAGTATGGAATGACACAGCCAACTCTGCTCATGGCACTTTCTACAGCGCTTCTGTTCAAGTTTTTTCAACCAACTTCATTGCCAAAAACATCAGTTTCATGGTATATAATACACATACATATTGCATGCCTTTTTTTGACCAGCTTCAAATATTTCTAACTTTTCTGCAAAACTATTTGAATCAGAATGTAGCTCCCATGCCGGTGCCGGGGGCGGTGGGCGCGCAGGCTGTGGCCCTAAGAATAGGCGGAGACGAAGCAGCGTTTTGGGGGTGTGGATTCTTTGGGGCACAAGATACTCTACACGATGATAGGGGCCGCCATTACTTCAAGGATTGCTATATCCAGGGCTCCATTGACTTTATCTTTGGCAATGGAAAGTCTTTTTATGAGGTATATATATTCAACACTTTCGTTCGTGATTCAATTTCGTATTTTTGAGAAATTTCAATTAGTGTTGTGTAATCTAGCTAGATTTTTATATATTTGTTCTTTTACTTTCAACTATCACTTAAAAAAAATATGGGTCTGATTTTACTTGAAATGTTAATATATGTCTATATAGATATCAGGATAGAAAATCAAAGTCAAAAATTTCAATTTCTAGGTAGGCAAAAATTGAAATTTCAAGTGAAGTTGGATGAAAAGTGAAAAAAAGAAAGCAAAAAAAAAAAAAAAAGGTGATAGTTAATAAGGGATTGGTGAATTTTTCAATTTTTGTCAATATTTAACTTAAATTTGGTCAACTTTTTAACCATCAAAATTGTATGTCTTTTAAGTATATATATATTTTTTTCAATTTTGCTCGGAATGTAAATATTTCACATTGAAATTGAAAAATTCGTATCAACAATTTCGACACCTACATAGGAAAAAAAATCAAAATTCCAAATGAAATCGAACCAAAATTTAAAAAAGCGAACTAGATGATCAAAATAGAAATAAGTAAAATTGGAGGTTAAAAAGTGAACAAAACCTAAAATATAGGACGAAGATTGCAATTATCCCATGAAGGCAGCAGGTTGAAAATTCGGTGAATAAGGAGGGTTCACCGTAATTTTCACGAATTTTAAATTATATTCTGACACTTGTCTAACCGTAATTTAAGTATAGTGTAGTTGTCTTCATCCATACATACATATCAAAGATTGACACATAAGTGATTTGTTTAATTACAGAATTGTCGCATAATTTCGATAGCAAGTCCGGTGGCAGTGGGTGCAAAGGTGATAAACGGAGCAGTGACGGCGCAGGGCCGGGCTTCCAAGGACGAGAACAGCGGCTTTGCATTCGTGAACTGCACCATCGGAGGGACCGGAAGAATATGGCTAGGGAGAGCTTGGAGACCATTCTCCACCGCTGTCTTTGCTTTCACTACCATGTCTGATATCATTGCATCTGAGGGCTGGAATGACTTCAATGACCCCACTAGAGACCAGTAACTCCATTTTCCCTATTCTAATTACTGCTTTCAATCTCAGTTACGCCTCGTTTTTGTGGTAGATTAAAAAACATAAAAATTGCATTAATATATTCTTAGCTCATTAGGAGTTTAGAATTCAGAATTGTGAAGAGAATCAAATTAATTATATAAAAAGTGGCCAACATGATACCCACAGACGTAATTTAATACCTCTATGAATAAAATTACATAAAAATTTAAAACAACATATAATTGGAAACAAAAATTGATCTCTAAAACGACGCTTAATTGAGATAGAAGGGAGTGATAATCGGCTAAGTAATAGTCCAATACCCTGTATAAGACCGTAAAATTTAATGTTAAGTATAGTTGGATCCATTTTAAACTAACTTGAAATTAAAAAAAAAGTTATTTGATTTTGACCTAGTATAATATTTACACTAATATTGTTAATAGCCTTAAATCTTCAATTGATATGCATTTCAAATCCCATTTATAGAAACAGTAAGATAGAAAAAAAGTTAATAAAGGGTTGGGCTAATCATAAATTGAAGTGGTAAAACATTATGAAAAATTAGAATAAATTACAAATTTAAGAAACTTTTCTGATTCAATTGAATTCCCTATTCCACCCCTCAGATTATCTTGATAGGTCAGGTTCTTGAATATGAGGTTTAGATGTAAATTAATTTTTATTGCATGTATAATTCAAGATTTAATTTATGGATGTAATATTTTCAGGAGCATATTCTATGGAGAGTACAATTGCACAGGTGATGGAGCTAATATGGCATTTAGAGCACCATACGCACAGAGACTTAATGACACACAAATTTTACCATTTCTTAATAATTCTTTTGTCGATGCAGATCAATGGCTACAACCTTTTATTGCTTAAATTAATAAATATCTAAATATTTTCTTTACATGTATAGTTACGAATGCTATACATATATTTCAGGTACAGTTGATGAAATTTAAAAAGAAAAAAACTATAAGAATGAGTTCCTTCAAGAAGCAATTACATATCAAGTGTATTTTCCTTGTAACTCCAAAACAAGTATATATGTATATATATATGTGATAATTATAAAGACTATCTGTCATAAAAGCAATAATTTCCATTGGAGAATCCACATATGGTAATTATGTCTATGTGGTCCCGTTTAAGCATGCTAATGATTACAATAGTCTTATCAAAGATACATTATTAACTTAATCACTTGTATATTATTAAGATTTTTAATCATTAATTTTGAGCACCTAAGTTCTGTTTGCTTTTAGACTTGAAGTACCATTGATCATGTGAGGGTGGGTCTTATTTCTCAACAAATCTAATAATGGTTTTCTTTCCTTAGAAGAAAATTATTTTTTTATTTTGTTTATGTTATTCCAACAAACTTCTAATATGTATGTACAGAAAGAGAGTCCTATTTGAAGTTTGTTGAGATAACAATTTTTTTTAAATAAAATAGGAATTTGATCAATTTATTAACTCGATATTGGATTTTTCTTATCAATTGGATCAATTTTAATAGGAAAATTACTTTACTCTAAAACAATTTATAAAATGTACTTGGGAGTTATTTTTCAAAGAAAAAAATCCAAAAAAAAAAAAACAGTTTAACTCTCAGGGAATACAAATAAGATTTTAGAAGTTTATAATTAATTTGTAGAAAAGTAATGGGTAAGTAGCCAAATTATTTTTAACAAGATGTTTTAAAATTTAATCATTTTAATTACATACTCATCATTACTAACATTTTGAAAGCTACACAATCTTATTAAACCATCTCATATGAAATTCATTTAAAAAAATAAATCTAACAATGCAATCAGTTCTAAAAACTACTAGGAAGGATGTATGAATTTAAAAGTTTTTTCAAGTTTCAAACTTAATTCACGTTTTAGTTCTCAGATGACAATATACGCATTACATGATCATTTCACAAATATTTATTTTATGAGATGGTATTTTATTACCTACAACCTATATCTTCATTTTTACAAATCAATATATATTTTATGAATTATAGTTGTTGATTCATCTGTCTCACGAAATTAAATCTTTAATACGATCTTACGAGCTACACAAAAGAGTCCCGCTCCACATAATTAATTTGTTTGAATTCATAAAAAATCCCAATTTTATATTTAGTATGTTTTTTAATCAAAGCTCATCTATCTATATATATCTATCTATATACGCGTATGTGTGAATCAATTAAATGTTGTTATTTAAGGGACATGATTAAAGGGATGTTTAACTAAACTTATTTTTAGAGCTTATAAATTTTTGCATTTTATAAGATATTTTTACAACTTATAAAGTGTACTAGCTATATAACGTAATAATTATTTTGTAGGTTTGAGATTTGTGTTATTGCACGCACAAATAATTTATTTCTGTTCTTCCTTTAAATAACCAATGGAATAACCACGTATATGACATTGACAAGTGGACTTTCTTTTCAGTAATGATGACATCGCCATGTTGAAAATCATTATAGGTTAACAAAATTAATTAAACAATCATGGAAACAGATGGACCTTTGTTGATCAGTATTAACATATATATAATTAAGTAATATTAAGAAATCATCCAGCTAATTTATTTAAAGGGACAAGTTCGTGTTATGAGATATATATTTCTGTATATAATATTTGTATGTGCATGTCATAAGTATACTTAAACTCTTAACTAAAAAAAAAAAAACTCTTATCTAATAAAATAATGAGTTGAATTAAACTACATGAAATTGATATTCCCAACGTTGTTCACTTTCCATGATATTTTAATTCCAATCAGAATAAGGAGTGGAAACAATTGTTATCTATGATCAAACAATTAAAAGCTCTTTTTACCAATGTTTAAAATATTATACATGGAAGTCATTTAATTTTCATATTCATATAATAAATTAGAGTGAATGTTTGAGATTTAATTTGAACCATTCCCCCACCCTTCCTTTTTTAATCTTTCTATGAGTTGGAACTCAAAATATTTTGTTGACTAACTTTTATATTATATAGTATAATTTTTATGAAATTTCTCGCGGGATGATTCATAATCACAATTCAAAAAAAAAAAAAAAAATTAACTTGTAAAAATATTTTTAAGTTATAGTGGTCTTCCTGAACTATATTCGTGAAACAGACTCATAAACATTTTGTATTTTCAAATATATTGCCTTGTTTTTCTTTTCTTTTGATTTTGATTTGTAATAAAAGAATTCACACCTACCCTCTTTGATTTTTAGTTCTTCGAAATGAAAATTTCAATTATGATAATGACATTGCTTTGACTGTTGTTATGCTGGGATGAATTCAGATTCAAAAAGAATAATTGTTTATTTTGCTAAAACTGTTACTACAAGTTGGGGAAAATAAATACTTGTAAATTGCAATTCATTTGTTTCAAAAATATTTTTCATGATTGGTGATTAGATGAGTTATAATACAAAAATACTTTTAATCAATAAAAATAATTGGGAACAACAATAATTAATTGCGTTGGGTGGAATGTTAATTTCATTACATTTTTCGAATTTATATAGATTATTATTCTTGGGTATTGTGTGTGCTGTCATGGGGTATCCATTTAAATTTTAATTAGAAAAAAATTATCTTGTAAATTTAGTTTTAAAAGTCTTGATGCTATCCTAAAATGAAACTTTGACTGTTGAACCTTCTATTAATGCTTAGTTCCTATTTGGAAGATTCATAGTACCAAAATTGTCAAATAATCCACAAAACTAATTAAAATATGGTCGATATTGGAAGACTTGAATGTATTGGAAGACCAGTAGTAAATACTTCTAGCTTTAAATTAAGCAAGTCAATTTAGTCAACATTTTACAGCATTAATTTTTGAAGTTCAATTATTCTTAGTTGAATATTGAAGTTGAAACTTTTAGTTCTGCTGCATCCACTACTAACCAAGTCAATTAATAGGCGAATTTTTTGGGAAATTAAGTTTTTCTTTTCTGTTTTGTTTTTTTTTTTTTTTTTTTTGCGTTTTAGTCCTATAATTTTAAGAACTTCAGATTTTATTCCTTCATTCCAAATCTCTCAATTCAAACACAATTTTTATGGCTGGCCAATTCGGATCAGCGCCGACTATTATATGCCAATATCATAGTTGATGTGATCAATCATTAATGTAAAATTAACCACTATGTCGTATACACATTACTTTTATTTAATCAAGTTTGCAAACCTAATATGGGCCGGGCCGTATTTTATATAAATGGGCTTGGCTTAGTGTTTCAGTAGAAGTTGGGCTAGGTGATGGACGAGCCCATCGAAGTTTCAGAATGAACTCCCACCTAGAGCAACCGCCTCCAAGGCCTTTTCACTCAATTGCTTGGCTCTCTCGGCACCGACTCGGCAATCTTCCTGAGCCAACTCAACCGAGTCTGGCACAGTATCGGCACCCTCACAGACAAGGACCCCACTACACTTGTACTCCACCAACAGCTTTGCATTTACAAACTGATCTGCTTCCATTGGCCAACCCAATACCCTTACAGCGCTGGCAATCGCTTCCATTACCGAGTTCCATCCACAGTGACTCAGAATCCCACTCACTGCCCGGTGACTCAGCATCGCCTTCTGTGGGGCCCATCCCTTAATAACTAAACCTCTACCGGATCCTCAAAACCATCAGGCAGTTTCTGGGCCGAGAGAGGTTGTCAAGCCCAAACAAATTGGGCTCCGCTCATTTCAAGCCCATTATCGAGGGCTTCCGCTTGGGCCTTGTTGATCAACTTTTGGCTCCCAAAACAGGCCCATCATCACATTGGTTCGGCTATGAGATCACACCGCCCACCCTCAAATTCTGGGGCCCACCTCCCATGTTGAGATGCCTAACACCATATAGACGACGTGCCATCTTCTCACTCAATTGGTAACTCGTGAAACCTTAACTCAGTCCCGGGTTTGGCCGCGTCAGAACTCGCCCAGAGATGGGCAAAAAAGGCAAACGTAAAGGCAGCGTAACAGTGGAAAACGATCCTCGGAATCCGGAGCAGGTGAGCCAAGTGGTGGGTCCATCCGAGAAAGGAATCGGAGGGCGACAGGGGGTTAGCGTGGGACTCAAACCACGGGAGAGAGCAGTCATAACCATTATGTTTCCATGATTTCCGATATCTCTGACATTTTCGACGCCGGGAGGGATCGAAGAATCGGTCGGAAAAGGAAGAATTAGGGTTTGGATAGAGCGATTTTAGGAGAGAAGTGGAGATAGAATTGGGAGGTTTTTGGAGTGATTAAGATGGTGATGGTTAAACTTCTGAGAGAGAGTTGGTGGGTTAGATCAAGAAGGGGAAGCATGTGTCCCTATGCTGGATATGGGAACACTAATTTGTGGACTTCATTTTTGCTGCTCAAGCTCAACGACATGGATGGGACTGGATAAAAATACCTTGGAAATATCGAAAAAATATCATAAATATCAAAAAAATATGCAGGTTATTATTATATGATTGTTATTATATAAATTACGTAAAAAAAATGAAAATATCAAAAATATATCGAAGATATTTTTGAATATTTTCATCCTTGAATCATCGAAGAGAGAGATTCATTTGTTGAATAGTTGTGGAAGTGAGATACGCAAATGCCACCTTTCAAACGAAAGTGATGACTTTCTTTATTTTATTTTATTTTTTTGAATTTTTACATTAAAAAATATAGATAAGGAATTAATAATAATGATGAAAACTATTACCTAATGCAAGTGATGATTTCTAAAAATATTGATATGAATAATTTATTTATAGAAATAAAGAACTATTTTAAAAAATTATATTTATTAGAATGCATGCATATCTTAGTAAATATATATATATATATATATTACATATATATTATTTTTCTTTTAAAATGATATATATAATATATTATGTTGATATCTAATATCATTTTGATGTGGTAATTAATGATATTATTTAATCCACATGACATATGATAATTATTTAAAATGAAAATTTTAACATCAAATATAATAGAAAATTTTATGCATAACAAAAGTAAATAGGAGTATAGAATTTACAAATCTCAATCCTACTATGGATTTAAATCATCCAAAATTTGGATATGTTTAGTACAAAATAAACAAACCTTATAAAGAAAGTATGCACTAAATGAACCTCTCATGCGGTAATTCGTAAAATGTAAGCCACATAAAAGAGAGAGAATATTTCTTATCTCAAAATAAATGTGATTTTAATTAGTTTTTCTTTTAGAATAATTGTCATTATAGGATTTAAAAAATATTTACACATATATTATCGAAATCATCCTCATTTATTATTATCAAATTATTAAATAAAAATAATATTATATAAAGAAAAGTGTTCATTGATTAGAATACCACATTTCATGAAATTTTATATGAGACAATTTTATGTGATTTTATGTGAAATGTAGTTTTATAAAGTTGTATGTAAGACCGATATTGATCGTATTGAATGAGATGATTTTTTATTAATTTATATGAACTTCATTTTACAAAAAATTTCATATAAGACTCACTCTTTCATAAAAAAGATTATTTTTCTACCATAAATAATAGTTTTGTTACTTTCTATCATAATTCAAGAAAATTGATAAAATTATCCTTTTAAGAAAAGTAAAAAAATGTCATTTGTATTAGATATTAGACGTGATATGTGTTTTTTCATTGGGTTACATGATATGAAACCATATAAATCATATGATACACAATATGGATGTATCGTGTAAAGTGAATAAGTGAGCAATGGCTTTTTTTTTCTTTTATTAGGACGATAATTTTATCTATTATTAAAAAAAAAGTAATAAAACTATTATTTGTGATGAAAAATAATTTATTATTTAATTTTGTTCTATTTGATGTATTTTGTCATAAAATAAAATTAGTAATTATGAAGATGACCTCTCAAAAAGCCCCAGGGGATCAGCAATATATATGTTTGCTATCTTGTATGAGATGATGTGCAATGTTGGAGTAAACTTAGGGGTGTATTGAATTAGGATTTTAAAGGATTTTTTAAGCTGAAAAAAGTCATGCGGATTTAAAAGATTTTGCAGGATTTTTATGATTTTTAAAATTTTGTAAGATTCTGTAAAGACTTTTTAATCAGGATTTTAATGGATTTTATAGGATTTTGTGAACTTTACAGAACTTCATAGATTTATGAAGTACGATAAGACTTCAAGATTTTTTTTTCATACATTCGAATTTGAAAAAAGTCAAAGACAAAAAAATATATATATAATTCTCCATAATATCATGTCCTCCCATTAGCGTCTTGTCGCTAGGCTCAAAGTTATGGTCTTCATTAACCGGTAATGTTGAATATGAAGGTTCGTCCACCGATTCAATTGAAAATTCATCAGAACGACATTCATCAGAACGACATTCTTTGCGAAGGAAGTTATGTAGAACTACACATGCTAATACAAGTTCTGCTTGTGTTTTAAATAAAAATGGAGGTGCTGACTTAAAAATTGTGAACCTTGATTTAAAAATACCAAATATTCTCTCGAATTGGTTCACCCAATACCAAATATACATATCACAAATTTTTTTTTATAGAATTGCAGTATAATAGCATCACCCAATACAAATAAAGAAATACAGTATATACATATCACAATTTTTTTTTATAAAATTGCAGTATAAAGACAAAGGTAAACAAAGAGATACAGTATATACATACACTATACATATCACAAATTTTTTTTCATAAAATTACAGTATAAAGACAAAGGTTTCATAGAATTATAGTATAAAGATAAGGGTGAAGAGACAAAGGTGAAGAGACATTATCGAAAGAAGCACTTCAACAGTCACTTCAATAATCCTCTAAAATCTGATGGGTTTGTATAGGATTGTTGATATTTATAGATACCACTAAAAAGTCCGTCAAAATCCATCTAACACAACATTCCTGTAAAATCCTTATATTTTTGAATACGAATAGATTATTTTTAAATGACATAAAATCCAGATTGAATACCAGTGGATTGTTTTTAAATGACATAAAATCCCGATTGAATACCAGCGGATTGTTTTTAACTGACATAAAATCCTGATTGAATACCAGCGAATTTTTTTACCAAAAAAAAGTCTTTTAAAATCCTATAAAATTCTAAACCAATACACCCCCTTAGATTCCTAACAATGGGATTGAGAAAAAAACTAGCTGAAGTACTAGAGTTTATTTATATTTGTTTTTTGTTTTGTTTTTAAATTAGTTTATATTTGATTTATATTTACCATGAGCTCCCACATTATATAAAGGTGTAGATTCTGATCATCAGAATTCGAATGCAAGTTTTTCTAATCTTTATTTCTTCCATTCCAATACTTATTAAAAAAATATTTGATTTATATTTATATTTTGTTTAGAAAGGCAACCTTAGTTGATTTCTTTAAATTAGATATATAGGTTATTTGTTCTGACCTAAATATCTTGGTTCTTGTGGAATATTGTTCGTGTTAGATAATTTACGCAGAAGCGTATACATATATACTGATATACTAAATACACGTTAGGACTTTACAATTATAGTGTTTAAATGCTCAATAATAATGTGCATAGTATTTTACCGATTAATAAAGTATAGATTTTTTTTATTTCCATATCAATAATGTGCATAGTATTTTATCTCAATTTATTAACATGGCAATTACCTTATTTGATCCAAATTAATTGATGTTAGATTTGTCATATATTAAGTAATTTTGTCTCAATCAATATTAGCTAGTAAAATTATCAGTTACAATTTAAAGCATGTTGGACACTAAAAAATGTAAACAATTCTTGGAACCATAGTAGGTATAAAAGCGATTTTCAAAGCTAGATGAATAGAAAATTGTTGCGAAACATAACATATGTAATAAAAAAAATTACTACCTCCGTCCCAAATTACTCTGCACATTACTCTGCACACTTTAGTGTAAATTACACGATGTGCAGAGTAATTCAGGACGAAGGGAGTATATGTTTTCACAAATCTTTTAAAAAAGGCAGATTATTATTTTTATCTATATAAATGACTTATGTTACATTGTACATGAGCATAAATTTATTTTACAACTAATAGTTGGAAGTAAGGGTTCAATTAATTAAATAAGATAAAATGTTGAAAATGGTAGTTGTTTTCATTAAATTCAACTACTTTCTTTCACCATTTTAACGTAACAACCCATCTTTAATTCTACACAAATTCTGACCCTCCAAAATTTTCCATTTATATGATAAAAGTCTTTTAACCATATATAAAACCTCTGTCACCATTTATGAGTAGTTATTCTCCATTCCTTCTTATTCTTTTATTTCTATTTGTACCTTTATTTTTTCTTTTTCGAAATAATTAGCAGAGAGCTCTTATGCTTTGTTTGGTTCGATTTTGGTATATGAAAGGTATGTTTTGGGAAAATGTGTTTAATAGTGAGACTGAATAATTTAAATGGATGATGTGTTAGAAAATAATGATTGGTTCTATCTAATTAGTATTTAGTGACATTTTTCCAAATATAAATATATTGTCTATATTATTTAATTTTGTTGTGTTCAGTATAAGATTGTTAATATAAATGTTGTTTAATTTCCATATTGATTTGTTGTTGTTAGGATTATTTTAATGAAGTTGGATTTGTATGACGGGAAATCTGAAGAAATTGGGCACAATGTTTCATGTTCAGAATGGTTAACCAAAAAAAATAAAAAACAAAAACCGAGCAAAGCTGTATTACCCATTAGCGAGTAAATATTAATAATTCATATATATATATATATATATATATAATCCCATAAATTTTTCAACGAAAATATTAGTTATATACTTATAAAGTATTAACTGTTTATATATAATATATTAGTTTCTTACTCATTAGATATTACTTTCATAACTGAAATATATATTTACATTTTATTTGTTCGATGAAAGATATTACTTGTTTTATCTAAAAGTATTTTTTTGTTTAACTTTGTTTTTAGTGAAAGATAATACTTATTTTACCTAAAAGTATTATTTGTAGAGGTATTACTTGTTATATTACTTTGTTTATCACAAAGGTCTAAATATATTACTTATATATTTAAAAAGGTATTACTTTGTTTATCCATAAGGTATTAATTGCTAAGTATATAAGTTATTACTTGTATAACTTATAGATACTACTCATATACTCAAAACGAATCAATGTAAGTTATAAAATTTTAAAATTTATTGAAGTGTAAGGTATTACTCATATATAACATAAAGTATTATTCATATAACTTAAAATATTAATCATATATTCAAAAGGTATCTGTGTATTTTAGGATGTAAGCTTAAAATCTTAAAATTTTCAATGCGATTTTCAATCTTCTTCTTCTTTGATTTTTTTGCAAATCTTATATGACTACAAGAATTGTTTGGAATTGTGATTTATAATAATCATCTAAATTACGAAAATGAACACTAATAAGAAGAAAAATAAATCATAAACATAAAATTGTAATTTAAAGAATGGGAAAAAGAAAATACGAAAAGATGAAGACGTAAGTAGAAAAAGAGTGAATTAAAAGGCAATCAACATTAAAAAGAGTGTGGTGGGGAGATTATATCAAGTTTGAGACCATAGAATTTTACCTTTTTTTTAGAGAATTTTAATTTTTGGAAAAGATAACGTTATTGCTTTATATTTTTTTTAAAGGCAATCAACATTTATTTTTGTTTTTTTTTAAAGTAAAAAGCAATCAACTTTAATTTACAAGAAGTTTTGGGCTAAAGAAATTACCCTTAAAATCACTTGGGCCGGATGATTTCAGCCCATTGTAATTAATAATCATTGTAAAATAGTTTATATATAATTTCCCATGATTGGACTGTATTCCTCCATTCAATATTAGATTTCAAAAGGAATCATCTAAAAAAATGTAAAATCATCTTTATGTTTATGTCTTATTATTATATGCATTTTTATTTTTATTTAATTTTTACATAACATATAGTTAAAGTATTCGTACTACAAACTCCACTAAAAAGATCCTAACAATTTTTATATAATATTAAACTATTATTGCTAAAAAAAAACATTTTTGATTACATAAAGACATTTCATTTATTTAATTTAAAACTATTCCCAAAATTATTACATTTCTTACTCAAAAATATTATATTTTTATTTTACCTTTAAAAATATTTATTTTAATAAATCATGTGTATCATACGGGGTCTACACTAGTTATAAATAAGTAAATGAGAAAAAAATCCCTAATAAAGTAGAAAAATAATTAAAAAGTGTATTTACTAAAATTTTGTAAAACTGAAAATCTAAATTATCACACGAGATAAAAATTCCATTTCTATGACTTCTAATACTAAAATCAAATTAAACAAATATGGCTAGTATCAATATTCAAACTAAACACAAACATATATTGAGCATATATGGGAGTATGCAGGGGCAAATTAGACGATTACTTTGGAGGGGTTAATTTGTTCCGAGGATATCTATATAAATGGAAATGGTTATCAATCTTGTACGGTTACTTTGATCATCAGTTACTTTTCTTTATACTTATTTTATTTTGGTCAATTATCTTTACACCTATTTATGATTTGGTCACTTACTTTTACACTTATTTTATTTGAGTATTTATTACCTTTGCTTTTATTTTTGTTAGACGTATTCAACACATTTATATATCTTACCTTTATTTGGGTATATATTTACTGCATTTGACCTATTTTATTAGACAAATTCAACACGTTGAACATAAATGATCAAAATGAAGTAAGTGCGGTAGTAATTGACAAAAAAAATCATCAATTGTAAAAGTAAATGTCAAATAATAAAAGAAATAATAGTGACCGGAACGAAAATAAAAACGAATAAATGAATGACATTAAAGAAAAGTATTGTGAAAATGTGCAAAATTAAGTAAGAGGTCAATTCCATCTATATAATATACTATATTTTGAGAAGTATAAATATATGTGCAAAATTAAGTAAGAGGTCAATTCCATCAAAATTAAGTATTGATAAAATCATAAATATAATGAAAAGTATTTTGATAAATAATTGAAATTTTGATTAAACTGAGAGGTAAAAATTATGATTTTTTCAAGAAATCCAACCTGGCACTATGGAGAGGCTGTTATTCCAAGAATCTTGAAGTCGTTGAGAAAATCGAAAATGGTGAGGAATTTTAAATTATAATCCATTATCATAAGCTTTAAATTGAGTTATAAAAAGAAATAATTTTATATATATGAACAACTCTTCTATCATCTCTCAATAGATCTCTACTTCCCACCTTATCACAGTTAATGAAGCCAATTAAATTCTGAACCTACCTTTTTTCTACGTCTCCAAATAATCTACCACGTTTGCGTTCATACCTCTCTCTCTCTCTCTCTCTCTCTATAAATTCCATAAAATTAACCACCCACCAGTACCACTCCCTTGTACCAGCAGTTGGCTCTGCATTGAATAACTTCTCCCACACACACTCACTCAACAAGATCCACCAAGAGAGAGAGAGAGAGAGAGAGAGAGAGCGCTTCAACTGCAGGCTACAATGGCAGAGAGAGATGAAAAATCCCACCATATCCCACCTCTGAAAACCCACAAACTCTTCTATCTAACCCAAATCTCCCTCCGAATAATCTCCGCCGCAACAACCCTCGCCGCCTCATGGATCATGCTCACCACCAAACAAAACACCGTCGTTTTCGGCATCCTCGTGGAGGCGCGTTACAGCTACTCCCCCGCTTTCAAGTAAGAATAATAAAACCCCTTTTCTTGCTTTTATTTTTGCATGACTAATTATGCACTTTAATTAATTAATTAATTTTTTATTCAGGTTTTTCGCATACGCGAATCTCATTGTCTGTGCATTCACAATCTTGTCACTGTTTCTTACCTTCATCCTCGGAAACAAGGCTGTCGATCCCACACACTACTTCTACATGTTTCTCCATGATTTGGTAATAATACACATTCATTTTCATTATTTTAATTAAAAAATTATTAAATATTCTTGAACATAATAATTAAAAAAAAAAAATAATGGTGCTCAGGTGATGCTAAACTTGTTGGTGGGGGGATGTGCGGCGGCGACGGCGGTTGGTTATGTGGGAAAGTACGGAAATAGCCACGCAGGATGGCTGGCAATCTGTGGGTATTTTGGTAAATTTTGCAACAGGGCAACAGCAGCTTCATCTCTCTCCTATTTGGCCATTCTTTTCTACCTTATTCTCACTGTCTTGTCTGCCAACAAATCGCGCCAAATCCAACTCTGATCATTATTTAATGGACTTCTTCAAATTAATTAAATTATATATGTATGTGCTAATCCAACTTAATTAATTGCTTTAATCTAGGAGATATATAAATATTAGATGGTGTGTTCCTAAGATATAGTATCATGTTTGTTTTAATGATGCATAATCATCATTTAATGTTGTTTGTTTTAATGTAAAGAAACGGTTGGTGCATAGTAATTATTTAAAGTTGTGCTTTCACTTTCAAGGTTTTATTTTCTTCTGTACTGAACTGTTTTATTAGATTATGTAATATTAGATTAATTGCTGTTTTTAAGTACGGTTTATAATCACCTCTTTTGTATTGTAGAGAGATTCGTAATTTTTTTTTTTTTTTTTTATGATGTAGTGATGTTTATAATTATTTTCAAAAAAAAAAAAAAAATCTCTTTTTAGGTGATATTTTAGGTAAATTGGTGGAATTTATCAGGTTTTTTGTATTTTGGGGGTTCAGGTTCTTTTCCATCCTACATTTGATGGAGTGCATGGATATATCATATCATGCCATATGTGTAATTTTTCTTTTTTATATATTTAATTTTGTAATTTTAAATGTAGATTTAAAGTAAAAAAAAAAAAATTCTTTATGATCTAATACTATATCCAATACACTCTACTAGATGTAGGATGAAACAAACTGGAGGTTCAGTGGTTTTAACACTTACTGCTTCATAGTACGTACACTTTCCCTCTCATAAGTAAACTGTGTGGCAGTGAATTATCAAAAATAGCATAATTTCTTATTAGGAAAAATTAGGAGAATATAGCTAGCGATATATAATTGTTTTTTTTATTTCTTCTTTTTGGAGTATACTTTCATGATGAGATAGCTCTTATGCGACTTTCACGTGTGAGACGATTAGTTTTACTATAAATTAATATTTTTACAAATCAAAGGCAATATACTTTTTGATCGAAATTGTATGTTAAATTTAATGTAAAAATTGGATAGTATATTTCTGACTAATTGAAGAACTTAGGATTTAAAATTGAAAAGAATTCAAATTATATAAAAATTATATAAGACGAACTTATGAATAATATCCGTAAGATGGAACCTCATTATCAACAAACAAAACTTATTTTTCACAAATTCATTTTTGAATAATGAAGTGTGTTGTTGGTTGACCCATATTATTATCTAATTACATTGGTGATAGTCTACCATAAGACAAATGACCTAATTAATTCCAAAGGGATCCTATCAAATTTCTAAATTTTATCTATATATGGAATGATAGTATGAAAAAACTAATAATTGAAAATCATAATTAAAATCAAAGTAAGTTATTTTATGATCAATAAAATAATATGTTTTGAAATCATAAGTGTTACTTTTCATAATACAAATGTACACCTTTATATTAGTTAAAGGAAGTAGTAAATAATATTTCAAAACAATGTGATGCATTGAATTATTATTAAAAGAAATTAATTATAAGTTATATTTTTCTAAAGTTAAACGATAAAACTTTTAATGTGGATAAGTTCAAAGCCAAACATAATACTTGTAATTTAGGTAAATGAAAATTTGGCTTTGATTTGATTGAGTTGACCAAAATTGCCCGCACGTTAACTTGACCAAAATCAAGTCGAACTTGTAAAATCAGAAAACCTGGAAATTTTAAAAACTTTTTTAAAAAAAGAAAAAAAATTATGAAATAGCTGTTTTTTTAACTTTAGATAATAAATTTCATATTGCATTTAGTATGATTTTATTATTGTTAATATTTTGTAAAAAAATATAACAAAAAAAAAAGTAAAAAAAACAAAGTAAGAAGAAAGATTATTATTATTATTATATAATTAATCGAATTGTCTGTTGAACTAGTTCAATCAATAAGTTGGTGATCGTTAGTCAAATCCATTCAATCATCGATTCGATACCGTATACATTGATTATAAAGTTTACGTGTAAAATATGGTATTAGCATGCGTTGTCCAAATAATTTAATGACCTTTAAAAGGGATCTCTATTATTTGATACTATATATACAACTTGCTTGCTCCTAAATCTATTTGCAAACTATTTCCACATAAAAAGGAAATTAAACCTATTTGCTAAATAAGTACTTAAGATTCCAATTGATACAGTTTGCTAAACCTTTTTGCTAAATGAGTGCATATATGATCTCAAAACCGCTAGGAGTCAATGTCAATTGGGATATAAAAACCATTATTCAGTATTTTAACTTTTAGTGGATTGAAAGAATTTGGACGCAAAACATATTCTTTTAAAATGTGGTTATTTTTGCAAAAGAAGAAAATAAATCTTATTGTTTTAGAGGGAAGAAAATAATTTTTCTTGTTACCTACACGTCTATGTATCTTTATTTCTTTTGTTCTAAGCTTATTTCTCTTCTTATTGCTATATATAATATTTGAAAGTTTAATTAAGTTCTTTTTTTTACTACTTTAGATATTATTTAAATATATTATTGTATAATTGTGTAATATTAGATATTTATGGTTTGACCAATTTGTTTTTATTAAATTAATTATTATTGCAAGTTGAATATAAAAAAAGATGATTGATTGATGATACCCACCAAACCAGTTAATTGCGGGAAAGGGTGAATATACTTTTGTTGATCACTTTTAATTACACCAAACTTATTCCAAACATAGCTCGTGCATTTATGATAATATCATCATAACTTATGGAAAAATATGCTATATAATAATGAGACCTAAAAGCTTCATGGGGTTAGGATTTGAGGGGAAGAACTAGAATCTACTATTATTAAAAAATCTGCATTTTTTATTATTATTTAATAACAGACCATTCGTATTAAAAAAATCAATCACTTTATCCTGCGTGTATATAAATTTGTTTGGTCTTTTCAAAGGAATAGAGAAGTTATTGAAAAACAAATTAAATTAGTCAAATTTTTTTTTATATCATGCTTACTATATATTTTTTATATGTACTAATTGTTTAATATTTTTTAAAATGTTTTCAAGACTAAAAATATTAAATTGAATATTATATTATTTATAAAATATATAATATACATATATTCACTCTCGAAAATCTTCTTCTCTCATTTCATCCAACCTTCCTACCAATATGGGAAGATAGGGAAGAGTGTTTTCTCCTATTTTTATCTTCTTCTTCTTCTTTTTTTATCTTCTTTTCTTGTTGTGACCCTTTTCTATTCATGTATCCCTTTGTTGATGGAATAGTAAGTTCGATTCGAAACTATTGATACAAGCTTTAAATAATGGTGATTTCAAGTTTAATTTAATATATATTTTGTTTACATGAGTATCTACTAAAATGAAGTGAAACAAGAAAATACTAAAAAATGTAACTTTTCATTCAGTAAAATATTGGACCAAAAATTCGAGGAGCTAGTCCTCTTAAGAAATCCACTAAAAAGGTAATAGAAAAATCAGGAGTATAAGCTCTATTTATTGGAGTAATTACATCATCTCCAAGACAAGTTATAAATGACACAATTGACTATTACAAGTTTCAAGCCCACTAGCGATGTTTAAGAGCTTTTACGTTTAATCAAACGCCTTCTAACTTCTAAGTTTATTAGATTATCCAATACTCCCTTACATATATCTTATATCTATAAAATATCTTTTTTTGGTACAACTTAATTTATTTTCGGATAACATTTTCGGATCCTCGAAGTTGCCACCATATGATCATAGAATGTATAGAGGTGTACACAAATCGATTAATCGTCCGAACCGAACCAAAATCGAAATTTCAGTTCAAACCAAAAAATAAATCAAAAATTCGATTCTTCTCATTTGAGGTAAAATAAGACTCTATTATTAAAATTTTACCTAATAATTTCAAAAGGTTTATAACCAAATATCTTTCAACATGAGGTCTAAATGAATATGACTTAAATACTTCTTACAAATCTAATCAATAAAGATGAGTCGATTCAGAACTCATAATCCACAAAATAGAAACTTTCTATTTTAGATAATGAACTATGTGAGTCTATCTCATAAAATTACATTCTTAAAATAATTTTTATATAAATTTTTGTAGAGTTAAAAAAACTACTCATCAAGGACTGGAAAGTGCAAGACAATCTGATCGAACGAAATACAATCAATTTCAACTTAATCTTTTGAGTGAAATAATTATATAAATCGTACATTCCTTCAGAAAATTTAATGAAAGGTACAGGTCGTCTTGCTTCTGGTGGCCCCACCACATTGATGGTTTCATCTTAAAGAGAAATAAGAAATCACAGTAGCATTTATATATTTAGTAGCATTTAATTATGAATAGTTACTTAACTTGTACATATATTTGAACTGTGCATATGTATTTAGCATACCAACATTTCTAAAATTATTTGTGTCTATCATTTGGTAACTCTACTTATTTAATTATTGGTATAAATTCATATAATGAACAATATCTCTGCAAATGCTCATTATTTCGTTATTTAGAGACAACTGTAAATTATTTTCCAACAAATCAAATTTAATAAGTGTCCAGGAGAGTGATTGTTAGTGTACGAAAGATATATACATTTTCAGTACCACATTGTACATCTTTCCCATTTCTTGCAAATGATGAGTGTGTTTTAATTGTTGAGATACTTGATTTTTAATCACTAAAATCGTTGCAATAAAATAATTCTCAACAAACACATTATTTCTCATAGAGTTCTTTAATTTCAAGTAATATATTTGGAAACATAAGATGTGAGTATGGAAGAAGAATAAGAAAAAGAAGAACACAAAAAGCCAACAGTTAGAAACCGACACGAAAGACATTGAGGGAGGGAAGAAGGCTGACGCCCAAAAAAATAATCACTTTTTCGCGTATCAAATCGGTTCAAATTGCACAGATTCTATAGAAGCACAACTATTCAAACCTTGTGGTTTAAATGATACCCCACCTTTAAAAAAAAGATGCAGATTGTGATAACCAAAACACAAAGCTAAATAACACTAATTTTCTAATCTTTATTCTCTCTCTTCCATCTCCCTACCTCATTAAAAAAAATCAGTTAAACTATAACATTTCAACCAATTCCAAATTTGCAGGTGTGAGGTGAGAGTTTTCGAATGTGGATATTATTTAATGGGCAACTGAAAAACATGGCCCATTTGTTTTGGATGAATATTTTGTCCTAAAAAGACTTGCAATCATAGATACCAAGAAATATCAAGACTGAAAGATGAAGATAGAAACTTGGAATTTAAATTTCAGAAGCATTTATGAGAGTTGGATCAAATAGTAATTTACACAAGTTGTTCAGTACTCTCAGAGGTGCAAGTTGAACAATGGGGGATCTATTGATTGCAAACAAGCTCTGTTGCGGTTAAATATTTCTTATCTCATTTTCTTAGTTGGCAAGATTCATATCTATCATGGATTACGTGGTAATCCAAATAGATAACAGCTCTCTAAAGTTAGATAGAAGATGAGATCATCATGACAATGCACATGCCAAAAGCCCTACCAACTCAATGATAGATTAAGTTGCATTATTTCCATAATTGAGCTACAGACTTGTACCAAATTATTCCCAACTTACCAAATATATATTTAATATCATCTCACTAACATTTTATAGGATATTACTAATGATATTGACTGCTAAAATCTCTACACTATTGGCATGCAACATATACTAAACAACTAACTTCAGTAAGATTTGGCATTGCAAAGATCCCAGAATAGGACACTTTACTCAATCGACATTACATTATTGTTTATTTAAAAAGTAATAGAAAAGGCAATGGTTCACGAGTCCTTACAAGCCCATCTCCTATGCCCAACAGAAGTATCCACATAATATCTCAATAATTTGCAGCCAATTATTAGATCATAAGAAATACATATTATAAGAGGGTGATGCTTTGTAGATGCTACAAATAGTGAAATATAATAGGTGCCATCTCCATCACATATTTGCACTTTTACACAAGTTATATATGTGTGATTGTGTGCAGATCTTCCATAGGTAATATCATCAAGTGTAGCATCGACACAAAACCTCACAATACCAAGATCAAAAGGATGACGACTGATTGATTCAACAACTTACCATTTCTATATTAGACCAAGAGAATAAGGCACTCTCAAAGAACATGATCTGTGAGACAGTCACCCCCAAGTTTTGGTCGAAGAAGAGAAATGAATATTGCAAAGAAATAATAGTACAATTAAACATCGTTTTCATTCATAATTTTATTGCATTTTAGGTAGAAAACTATAACAAAACACAAATAACTAATCAAGTTAGGTCACCTAACCAAAAAAGAAAGAAAAAGAAAGAAAAGAACTTCTAAACTTCTAAGCACAGCCTTTCATCTGCAATTAGACTATAACCACATTTACTTCTCTACCTCAAATCAGCTTATGAACAATGTGTAAACTAACAAAACAAAAAACCATAAGAACAAAAAACAGAAAAGCAAAACAATAGACAAATAAATTATAGATACATACAAAGATCAACAATATGCAAAGGATATCACCTTAACTTAAGCTCTCCCAAACACTCCCCATAGCTTTCCCCTCTCAAGCCCATCAAGAAGCTTCTTAGCGCCCTCAACCTCGAGCTCAACGAGCTTCTTCAAATAACCGATCGCACCGCATTCCACCATTTGTTTCCTGCATTTCTTCGAATGCGCAAGCGATGCTAATATTGCCACAAAGAACCTCTTATCCAAATTTTGCAATGACGGATTCAACAACTGAACTGCAAAAACAATCCCCTTTTCCTTTCGGAAAATCCTCCGATTCCCAACGTAATTCATCAGCATAGCAAGAACTTCCCCTGCTGCTTCTTTCTCCTCCACGGCCTTACCATCCAACATGGTCACAAGTGGAGGAATACACCCCATCTCGCCCATCTCCTTTCGTATTTTGTTGTTATAACTCAAATGAAAAAGCCCTTTCGCAGCTGCGATCCTAACCCCTAAAACCCCACAACTCAACACCCCAACAAGGCGATTGAGAAACTCGTTATCCACTAGAAACTCGGCAATGTTGACACAAGATGCTAATGTGTTGACCATCACAACAACTACTTCAAGATTTTGAGGAGTGGGAGATGAATCCCAGAAGTTCTTGAGCCTCTCAATACCACCTTCTCTAGCAACTAACAACTTCAAGGAATCATCCCCTGAGACTAAATTACACAAACACCCAATCGAATTTTCTTGTGCCAGTAAAGTACCTGAGTTACACAATGCTAATAATGTTGAAACAGCATTTTCCTCAATGAAATTCTCTTTAATATCGTCGAACACCGCTAAATTACGAAGAACCCTAGCTGCTAGAGCCTGTGAATTGGGCGTACCTTGTTGGCAAACTTCTAACAGGGATGAAATCCCACCTCTGGATCCAATTGCTCTGGCATTTTCCTTTGAGTTGCTCAATACGTTGAGGGAGATACACGATTTCTCTTTCGCAAACACGCTTCCTGATTCAAGAACCCTCATCAGATTATTCAACAGCACCAAACCCTCAGCCAATAAAACGTGCTTGGTCGAATCGACGGTCGAGATTTTCGCGATCGCAGTCACGGTTTTCTCTTTGATTTCTGACGAACTGGTGGAATCAAGCAGGCGAACGAGTATCGGAACAATCCCCTGCGCCACCGCGATCAATACATTTTTATCATCTTCCTGCAATAGCCCGAGAAGCGAATCGAGGGCCGAGCTTTTCGACTCGGTCGGCCCGATCTGCAGCCGGGTCATCAGATATCGGGCCTCGGCCCGAACTGATTCTCTTCTACTCGAAGGCAAAATCGAGGATGAAACAGCTGGGGTTTCATCGAGGGCGCCGCTTTTGGCGAGCACATCGAGGTCATTAATGTGGGCGTCGAGCTTGGCGGAGAGAGAGTCCACGTCGCTCTGGGTTTTGAGCTTCCCACCGGGGGGAGAGAGAGAGTGGCAGAGAGCGGCGAGAGAGGAGGCAGCGGAGCAGGTGGCGGAGACGGAGTGGAGGAGGTCCGATGAGAGAGGGTTATCGTCGGCGGCGGCGGAGACAGAGAGGTCGGAGAGCCTGGTTTCTAGGGTGGTGAGCTTGGTGGTTACGATGGACCATTTGCCCTTGAGGATTTGTACATGAGAAATGGAATCGAAGAGAGGGTGAAGTAGCTGTCGTATATTCGTTAGGATGGGTTCTTGTTTTGAAGCTTCTTTCATGGCGTCGGGGAGTAGAGAAGGGTTTGTATGTATGAGACTGCACTTTGGTAACGACGACGTCTGAATATACCGGAAAATGAGGGAAAAGCGGACGCGAACACAAGCGCGTGGACTTCTAACTCTCAACATCCATTTCTTTTTTCCATTATTGTTTTTTTCTTTACCCTATTTACTGGAGTATCCACCATGTATTTTATTTTATGGAATGGAATGACAACACATAGGGGTATGTTTGGAACGGAATTTTGTGGGTTTGGGAAATCCTGATTTTGAAATCTAGATTTTGTAGTAAAGGTGAATACTAAAAATGTATGTTTGTTTGAAGATTTAGTAGAATAAGATTATATTGTAGATGTCAAATTTATGCTGGAAAATGTGGGTTGATATAATATTTTATTGTGTAAAGATGGGTTGATATGATATTTTTTTATAAAAAAATATATTTGATAATAATTGATGATTGTAATATAAGTAGTAATGATTATGTCCGGATTTATAATATAAATTTAAATATAAAAACAAATATATATTGAGATTTTAAAGTTCAAAATCCTGCCAAATCCCTTCCAAACATAGCCTGACTAATTAGGGTTTCTTCACCCTAAAATTTAAATTTACCTTCAAAAGGAAGAAGTATGGTTTGAGTTTTTCTTCGAAAGTAGAAATATTAACGCGCTGCTTGGGAGAGTTGAAAGAGATTATCAACTAGAGCAGGGGCCGAGTTGAAAAGCAAGTCAGAGTCGTAAGTGTGAATTGGAAGGGATGGAAAAGTTAAATAACCAAAAAGTTGGGGCCCATAAATAATTAAATCTATTTTTTGACAGGTGGTCATGGAAAGTTCCTCTTTGCTTCGCCGTCTGTCCACTAGCCTTGCTAATCTCACTGGCGTTCACCAATATTATCATCACCGATGCTTCGTCAACTACGAAATGTCAGAAAAGCCCTTTATTTAGCGGGAATAGATGGGGTGGAGTGTGAAAACGGTGAGAAATGAGAAAGGGAGGGAGTAAAGTGTAAATAAAGGAAAAAGGAAAAAAATAGAGAATAAAAATAAAAATTAACATAATGAGTGGTGCGACTTTGGTATTCTGTGGGCAGGTGTGGTGTGGTACGGTAACTGAATAAAGATTCCACCAATCAATTCAGGGTCAACCCTACCATTTGTATTATTGTTTAAATTATAGTTCTATCATTGTGAATTTTTTTTCTAGAAATTAAAATATTTAAAACGTTATTTTTGCTTAAAAAATTATTTCTTAATGTTTTTTTTTTTTGGAAAGGCTTTATATTAGTATCTAAAATAATATCTTAAGTGGAGAAAAAAAATTCATTCAGGGTCTATAAAATTTAAAAAAAAAATTCAAATTTTAAAAGTATTTAGAAGATTTGTAGTCTAATTATAACCAAATATGTAGAGTGTAAACAATATTCTGACCACCACAAACTCTCATTGAAAAAGCAAATACATAAACAATTAATTTAGTAGGATAATTTTTTTTTTTCCGTTTCTAATTCTTTGATGTCTATCTTTCAATGAAATAGTGCTACTGCTAATTTAATAGTTTTCAATAATTAACATAAGGATAAAATAGAAAATTCGAACATTGAATTTTTTTAATAATTTCAATCACATTTAATATTTTCTTTGAAATTATGTCACTTTGGTGAAAATATTTGCTGGTTAGCATTTGGAGGGGGGAAAGATAGGGGTACGTGAATAAATAAAAAAGATCCACGAAGGAATAAAACAAACAAATAGTTCCAATATTATTGTTTCACGTCTTTCCTGAGCAGTCTTAATTAGTAGTTTTGACCCTGCAAACTTTACTTTTTCTACAGATGTGTATCGGGGCCTGTGATTCTTGATGTCATGCAAAACTAATTAAAATATTATACTTTTTTACATGTCTAAATAAATATTATTTTAGATGTGTTCAAAAAATAAAAAAAATAATATAAATATTGATTCATCTCTATTTAAATATAATTAATGTGAGTTTTTCTTTCTTTCCTCTTAATAATTATTTTTAGTTTGACAGGAATAAATAAATATATTTTTGATAGATGATTTGATAAATATGTCTTGAAATCTTAAAATGAGATTTATTTTTAGATAATTTTTTTTTATTAAAATGAGATTTATTTTGAAACAGAGTGAGTATAATTTTTCTACTTGCAACACTCTATGATCAGTCGATTTGATCAAGTAATTTTATAAACTTTTTTTACAATGTATTTCCTCCGTCCCGACTAACTTTGCACGCCCTTCCTGGTACGTGAAATAAGAAAATGTTGTTTTTTGCTTTTTGATTTGAAAAGTCAACCATAATTAAGAATAATTAAATTCTGATTAGTGTATTAAAAATCCTAATTTTTTAAACTAAGAGAGAGCTGTTGTACAGTAAATTCAATCTCCCTCCTAAAACATCAAAATGAAAACATACACCCTTCTATAAATTTTGATCAAATCTCCCTCCTATAACATCAAAATTCAAACATACACCCTTCTATAAATGCTGATCAGTCAGTATTTATATCTACATTTATTGTTCAACAACCAACAAGCAAAAATTACAAATATGACAAACACTAGGAGGGGACCAAATTTGTCCCTATCAGACGGAAACCGGATCGGGCAGTATCTATTAGCCAACAGCACGGACAGGGTAGTCCACCATGGCAAGATCCAGTCGACGGCTACATCATTTGGGGTTAGTCGCCGGACGATCCATTACATTTGGGCAACTGCAAAAAAACAGATTGAGCAGGGATTACCAATGGCTTTTTTACAGTCAACAAAAACAAACAGACCTGGTCCAATGTCTATAGATTCATCAAAATTCAAAGCAATACCGTTTTGTTGACAGGGTAGCATAAGAAAGTTAGCAAAGGAGTTGAGTACCTCCAAAAGTTCAGTTTAGAGGTGGGTAAAAACTGGGGTGATAAAACCCCACACAAATGTTGTCAAACCAACTTTAACTGATGCAAACAAGATGCAAAGGTTAAAATTCAGTCTGAGCCATTTAGAGTTTGATACATCAGCCAAAAAAATAAAGTTTAAAACAATGCATAATGTTGTTCACATTTACGAAAAGTGGTTTTTTATGCAACGGGCCACGGAGAGGGCGTACAAGTTAGAAGAAGAAGATGATGTATATAGGTCTTGCAAGAGCAAACGATTCATAACGAAAGTTATGTTCATGTGTGTCGTTGCTCGACCTCAATATTCTGCCGAGGGAGCTCTATTATTCGATGGAAAAATCGGTATTTTTCCATTCATAAAACAAGAACCAGCCCTTCGTAACAACATTAATCGGGTCAAAGGGACTTTGGTTACTAAACCAATTGACACGATCAACAAAGAGGTCATAAAGGACTGCATATTGCATCAGGTTTACCATATTTATGTACTTATTTTCTCAAATTTGTTTTGCTATGAGAATAAATTCATCATTTAGCCAATACCAACTCACAAGTCACCTAAATGCCTCCTATCTCACTATGAGGGCTGCAATGGTGACATTGTAGGCTGGTGTTTTTTTTTTTCATCTTCAAAATCTGTCCTGTTTGAAAAATAGATTATGGTCATTCTATGTTTTTTTTTTTTTAGATCATATCAGCAATCATGCAAAAATGGCCAGAAACAGGCAGCAGCCACATAATAATACAACAAGACAATGCAAGACCACACATCAGTGACATAGACTCAAATTTCAGAGAGGCAACTACTATTAATGGCTTTAACATTGAATTAATGTTTCAACCGCCTAATTCTCCAGATACAAACATTCTAGACTTGAGTTTTTTCAGGGCTATTCAGTCTTTTCAAATTGAAACTGTCTCCTATAATGTGGAGGATTTGATCGCGAATGTTACAACGACATATGCGCAATTAGAACCAAGCAAGATTAATAGTGTGTTTCTGAGCTTGCAAGCATGCCTACAGAAATTATGACCCAGCTTGGACACAACAACTACAAGCTGCCCCATTTGAGAAAAGATCACCTTACAAGACAGTGCATACTCCCAATCACTCTAAAAGTTGAAGAGGGAGTTGTAAGGCAAGCAATAGAACATCTTCTAGCATTACAATAGGCAAATGCAAGCTATGAGATTCCAGAAATAATGGTTGTTTTAGGTTATAATTAGGGTACTATGGGAATGCTTTTTGTACATCATCCCTAAACATCATGTAGATGTGTTTTGCTTAGCCAAAAACATTGGAAAATTGTGTATTTTCTGATTTTATATTAGTACAAGCTTCATTAACAATTTGTTGTTAAAAAAACTTGGCCCTCAGATTAATTTCATCACTGGGCTGATCACTATGTCTCAGGGCTCATCAAGCAGTTTAGACAAACAAGCACCAATCATTTTAAACTCACACAGGAGTTTAATCAGCAACCAAACAATTTAGATAAACAAACACCAATCATTTTAAACTTACACAGGAGTTTAATCACCAACCAAACACTTTAGATAAATATCACACAATCATTTTAAACCCTACGAACAGTAGCACATTCATCAAGGAAACCAAACATTTACACAGGGGTACCAACCAGGGGCAGATTCATCAAGGAAACCAGACGTTCACACAGGGGCATATTCATCCAGCAAATCAATAGTTAATAAGCCCACACAAGGACACCAACCAGCAAAACAAGCATAAAAAAAGAGGGAATAGAATACATGAACCTTTTTAACTAGTGGAGCCCAAATCAAGAGGAACTGAAGGATCCAAGCTCGTAAATCGGGACTATGATGGATCTCGCCGCCTGGAGCAAAAGGCTCAGCCTCAGATCTACAACCGATGGCACCATCTCCAACGTATAATCCATCATCGACCGAGTCTACTCCTATCTCCGGCAACTGCGTCTCTACAACAAAAGAATCCTCCGAATCGTGAGCTATTTCTTCTATTTTAGGGAAAACCTCAAAAAAGTCGTTCAAATCTCCTATGAACACCGATGGAGAGAATGAACAGACGAGAGAGAACGAAGAAGAGGGGTTGAGAGAATGAAGATACGACAGTGTTCGCGAAACATAGGTTATGGTTTGTTTAGATAAAAATGGGTTGGCAATAAACAGAATAGGTAATTAGGATTAGTGTTAGGATTAATTATTAAGCCAATGACAATTAGGTAAATATGTTAGTTATAGGGATAATTTGATAAAAAATACTTTCCTTTTTTTGGGGGTGTGCAAATTTACCCGGGACATCTCGAAAAGGAAAATGTGCAAAGTTAGCCGGGACGGGGGAGTATATATTTCAATAAATTTTATAAAATATTACGTATATATAAATAGGCTATGATGGTGATACGCTTCTGTGGAAGCTAAATACTTAGTTTCTTATTAAAAAGCCAACTGAATTTGAGATCTTGGATGCTTTCCTTAGTAGCTCTGTCATCAACTCTTGCTTGCAATTTCCTAATCCTGTGCGGTAGAGTGCAGACAAACTCCTGTTGGCGCATTCCATCAGCGTTGAGCCCCTCAAGCTTCTCCAACTTCCACCTCCTAATCAAGTAGTCCATAATAGAGGCGTAATCATCAGGTGTGTACACCCCCATCCTATTAGCCAAGAAGGTGAACTTCTCGAAGATGTGTGGGTCTCGACCATCGGAGAGTAAGTGAGCTGGCATCGTGATTTTCTTTCTGAACATCTTCCCTATGCCCACCATAGCATCATTTGGATCCACTTCTAAAAGCTTTTCACAGATTCTGATGTATGCATTCTCATGGCGCTTCTCATCTGCAGCAATGACTCCACATATTTTTGCAAGAACTGAATCTCCACCCTCACTTGCTAGCCTGCCTGTGTTGCTGTGTGATATGAAGGTCGCACGTTCTTGAAATTATGCGTATACAAACCCTAGAAAAGGGTTGTTTTCCATTCCCACATCCTATCATTATTCATCAATATTCTTGTGAATTTAAAATCATCTCTCTTATTTTTATCCATTATATATAAGGGAAAATGAAAAATACCCGCAAGATATAATATACATGGTTTTTTACCCAAATAAGAAGTCAAATTAAATAAATGCCCTTCAAATAAAAGAGTTTAATTTTTGAAAAAAAAAAAATTTCAAAATATGTAGATGTCAAAATAAGGTAGTACCTTCAAGGAGTTCGATCACGATCATACATAGTTTCAAGATCTTAGATCTCGATCGTACTTATCATCAAAATCTTTTCTTTTTTTTTAAATCAAGGAAAACTTAGATATCGAAGATATTCGCCATCAAGATCTAACTTTTTGATGATAATTAGCTTCGAAATCTAACAAAGTTGAAATTTTACCGACATTTTGTTTTAACATATGCCCAAAACACATAATTTCGACATTAAATACAAAATCATACGGAGAGAAGATAAAGATGATCAAGATGTAAGAGGAGATAAATGAGAGTAGAGGCGTTTCCTCCCATGGCGATGTGATCAGGGCTTTATCCCCCCAAATATATATATATTTTTTTTTAAATACTCTTATTCTTGCATTTTGCATAGTAAATTTTTTGATATTTAGTGTTTAAAGTTTGGTTTAGCCCCAAAGTTGATCAACCCTCAAGAATAAGTCTCTAAATCCGCCCCTGGATGAGAGAGAATTGAGATGAGAGATAAAATTGTTTTATGCAAATTCCAAACAGAAAGTGTGAGATAACTAAATGGGCATTCAGGGCACTTAGAAATTTTTTTGGGTAAAAACTTGTTTTGTTATGGATATTGAATAGAAATACACACATACACATAGTCAATATGCATGGAAAAAACAAACATTATTACCATTCCAGCTCCAATCAAGTACTGCATCGTTTTGTCAACCATGACCCTGTCAACCCGGCCCGAAAGATAAAGAAATGTCCTAAGCAAGTCACCATGCCTATTCTCTTCAGAAGCCCAGCCCACGGGCTCGGGCTTGATCCAGTCTCATCCCCTATTCCATCCGCATTATTGAACATGGATTGATATGTAGGTAGAGCTTCTTCTGTAATCATATCTCCTACCAATACCACAAAATACTCATCTGGAAGATCTTTAGTTCGATCGCGTAAAGCGTGGACTTCATCCATGAATTCGCCAACGGGCCGGGATGGATCAGGGAGAAGCTCATTTGGCTGCCAGGATTTCTCCACGGGCTTAAGCTGTGAGACTACGTTATCATGGACCCATGGTTCGAGTGACTTATATAATTCCAAATTTTCTGGTGGTGTTGTGTGGGTTAATTTTTGGTGGCGAGATGCGGGCCGGGTTGGGGTTGCAACGGCGAAGACCGGTCCTGACCTCCGACGAGACACGGGCCGGGCCTCGGTAAATGTGAGTGGGGTGACGGTGAAGGTGAGATTGGTTGTCACTGAGGTTTGCATGGTTGCTTATATTTGGTAATAACGTAATGCCACCACTTGTTTGCTCAAGAATTATAATAGCTCATATTTATAATGAGGAGAAATAAGACTTGTCTCCTAAACTTAGATTTATGACATCCATGAATTTATAATTCATAACACACTAAAATAATAAAATTATCAGCGACCCAAATAAAACCAAATAACATGTATGTAGTTTTGCTTAATTTAATTTTAATTTGGGTTAATTATTGAAAAATTCACTATTTTTAATTAAATCATCATTTTAACAAAACTTTTCACTATTTTCAAAAATTGCATAACCTTATTTTTGTAGTAGTCATTTTAACTTCGATTGATTTCTAAAAACGAAAAAAAAAAAATTATTGATATGTCCGGTTGCCTAGACATGTCAGTTGCCAATATGGATTTTTTTAAAATTATTATATATTTATAATTGATGTATAAATCACCATCTTTTAATACAATTTTAACCAATTTTTTTTAGATAATTGTGAAATTATCATGTAAGGATTATATATTGAAAATATATATTATTTGAAATGTTAAAATTAAAATACTAAAATATATAAATATATTTATTTTATTCAAAATATTAAAATAATATTTTCAAGGTGATAATTTTTTTTATAATAGATATTTAGAAATCATCACCTTTAAAGTTAAATCTAAATATCTATTTTAAAAATCATCACCTTTTGGAGAATTGCAAAATCCACCTTACGTAACTTAAAATCGAGGATTAATTTAAAGATTTGAAAATTTTAATTTAAGAATTTTGAAAATCATACAAATCATCCATAAAACGTATCTAAATGTATTCAAAAGAATACATAACTATACGCTAAAACATGTAAAAAACAACATTTATCATTTTCCATACATGAAACAAGTTAAAAATATATAGAAAGAAATATAAAATAAAAACTTAACAATTTTTACATATTCCTGATTTTTTTAACAATTTATCTTCAAAAACAAAGCCAATTCAACTTGCTCTAGATACTTGGCAAGGAAATATATATATATATATATATATATATATATATATATATATATATATATATATATATTATTTATTTATTTATTTGACTTCTTGATATCGTGCGCAATTCAAACCATGAGACAATTTTTTAATATATGAGATCTTTTATTTCACTTTGTATTACATCTTTTATATGAAATTAATTAATGCATGTCATGTATTATATGACATCATTAATTAACATGTGGTGTATTAAATATCATAAAATATGAGATGTAATATTAAATATAATAGAAGATTTAGATTAACTTTTTTAATTTCATTGTGTTAACATCTCTCGAAAAAAAATGACTTTTTCTAGAACTCGATTTAATGACTGCAGTTTTTTAAATGTTTTTAGGAGTTTAATTTTTATTTAATTAACAACCTTAAATTATATGGACACGTCATCATAATGGTTTTTTTTTTTTTCAAGAAGATTAATTTAAAAGAAACAACGTCAGTTATGTCCATGAGTTTTTTTTTTTTTTTTCTTTCATATTGACAATTATACAGTGGAGTGTTGTAAAAAATCATTTATGTTACATTGTACTTTGATACAACTAATTTTTAATAATCTATCACATGTCAGATTTTCATAATGAATCTTCCTAATTGTTTAGGTTATAACGTGTCTATGTACAAAATTAAACACATGAACAACTAATTAATTGTGCAGTCTACTTGACTAGATATTTCAATGAAATCCCCACTTTGAGATACTGAAATTTTATTACAGATTTCCTAAGTAATTATTATTGCTTGATTTTTCCGAGGGTATTTAATTAGAAGTTAGTTACACCAAACTGTAATCATATTATAACCGAAATTAGGTAATTTGATTTTCCTATTCTCAACTTTGGCTTATTTTGGGATTCATAAATTAATATTCATCAATAACATGATTCTTCAACTATTACCATTAAAACCTATATCATAACCATTGCATAATCTATTATATCATAATTATTTATTTGCAAGTGGTCATTTATGGATTCTAAATCCATATAATCCTGGTCGATTCGTGAAATCACATTCTACGCATTTTCACACGCTCAACTCGTTTTTATGTATTTGTGTTCTGACAAATATGTTATACATTTTAGTTATTTCAGTGAGATTTTTATATTATGTTAGTTGTACATTTACATTATTTTATATAGACATGTAATATTTTTTTAAAATCGTTATGTTATATTAGGTGAATCTTTATGTTATAATGATATAATTTGTATTTTTATTTAAAAGTATAAATAAATATTATATAAAAATATGACTATATTCATATAAATGTATAAGTAATATCACATAAAGATATATTTATACAAAATGTGCCAATTTTTTTTTTTAAGTTACAATATTATATAAAATTATAATATTTATATATATAAATCATAATAATATAACATAAATATTATATTAATATAATATAAATATCAACATATAAATATAAACATTCTAAGTCAAGTCGTGCAACAACTTCAGAGGAGTGTTGCTCACTCATATATATATATATATATATATATATGTGTGTTTTTATTGAAAAAAAAAATTGGCAGTGAAATATCAGATATGTCGCAGATGCAAGAGATGAAATTATCTTAATTTTGAAGCTAAAAGATAAATTTCTTTTATTCTAAACAACATTATATATACCACAACAAAGTTTTTTTTTTTTTTTAAATTTGAGTATTCATCACTGAAATTGAAAGTGATCAATATCTTATTATTCTAAAAACAATACTTTGGCGATGAAATATCCTATTTCATTACTATAATTAGTGAGAAAAATATACAAAATCGTTATCATATCCATCATGAATATATTTAATGTGTTCACCATTTACATGGCAATAACATATTGACTTAGGAATTTACTTAATTAAGTTTGACAATCTTTCATTCTCACCTATTGGTTTTGCTCAAATATCCATCGTAGACAACTTTTAATATGTCTACCGATGATGTGTAATCATCTCATCTCCTCGTTATATGAAAAATAAAATTAATAGATGCTCTGAATTTTTAACACATCAACGTGGACACATATTAATGTATTCACGATGGGTAGGTGAGCAGGACTGTCTCACCTATTTAATCTACCTTCTTTTCTTTTTAGCCCAAATTTTTAACAATAATACAAATTTGAAAATTAATTTTTCCATTCATGCAAACTTATTTTACTTTATATATGCACAAAAACTAAAAAAATGATTTGTTCACTCATTAATTCATATAAATTAAGTCTATCCAAGAATTTGAGATTATACAATTTTCCAAGGAATCAATTATTATTTTCTGCAGTATTATTATTGTATCCGTTGAAATACAAGTTGAATTATTGGGAGCTAATACTATATTATGTGTTTATTGCATAAACACAAAACCAATATGTGAAATAAGGATTAACAAGAAATAACAACTTCCAAGAAATCCATAATTAACCAATATGAGTAAAATGTGCAAATCATTGGAACGATTCAAACTTGTATCATATCATCTATTTCAGAAATTTATAGAAACAAATTCTTTATAAACAACATCGATATGTAGGGTAATGATTTTCGAAATCATTACTTCCCTCTATCTCTTGCATAACCCACCAATCGATATGTAGGGTAATGATTTTCGAAATCATTACTTCCCTCTATCTCTTGCATAACCCACCAATTGGGTAATGGTGAGAGAGGAGGGTTATTTTGATCAAAATTTTATGAATCTCTATTTGAGCATAAAAATCTAAAACAATATCGTAAAAACTCATATGAGAGAATCTCACATAAAAATTTTCGTGGAACATAATCTTTTTATATAATTTTATGTGAAGTCGATATTAATCGTATTAAATGAGTTGATCTGATTTTATTAATCTATATAAACTCTATCTTACACAAAATTTCACTTAAAACCGTTTCACGCAAAACCTCCTCAAACAATATTTATTTATGATTGAAATAAAATATAACTATTTATTTCTCTCTTGATTTGATATTAAATGAGATACTCTATTTATCAGGTAATTAAGAAAAAAAATAGTATTTGCTCTTCACAATCAACTATATAAAACTAAACATAAAACAATATAGTATATATAATCTCATCGTAAGGACACTTTTTTATTGATATAAGGAGACTATAAGAACTTCAATAAGATAAAACATTATATAAAATATTGTGGGAAATGTTATTTTAGCCATTAATTTTACTTTCTTAAATCACTAGTCATATCTTATTCATTTTATATTTTAGTTCTATATGTTTAAAAAAAATTGATTTTTAGTCTAGTTAACCTGCTAATCCGGTGTTGTTTATTTGACCCCAAACTTATGTATTAATATATTTTTTTACCTATATGGTGCATGCCTATTTAACATATTGAATAATTTTAAAAATATATGTAGACTTTTGGTTTTCTCATACTACTTAACTTGCCTGAACTTATATATTTTTAATTATCTCTGAATTCTATAACTATTTAAAAAATTTAATTTTCTACATGTTATTTGAATTTCAAGTAAACAACATGTTATTTTGATCAATTATTGCAGATAATGTAATTAAAAATCTTTTTTTCCCTAAAATATTATAGATACATAAAATCATATTGTTTAAATTGATGCATGAAGTAAAAAGAAAGTCTTGACTTGTTAAGAGGTCAAATGATAGCTGATTTGGTTGGGGAATTTAATGTCACTTGTTGAATCTATTCCTTTTCATGTTCACAGAACGCATGCATGACACCTGGAGTTGGGGATGTCAAAGTGGACAACTAGCAATTATATGGTCAAACTATTTATTCTCTTGGATAACAAGTGATCAATTGGTATAGTTATGCTTGAAATATATATATATATATATATATTAGAATATCTTCTAATATAATTATGTATTTAATAACTTTTTGCACATTTATCATTTTTGTTTGAAATTGCTATTTCAACTTTGAAAATTGTTATATGATACTTATGAGTTGGATTTTGGATGTAACTAGACATGTTCAATTCAAATATGTCGGTTTTGATTCGAAAAATCATGAAAGATCAAATTAAAACCGAATAATGGGGATTTCGATTTCGATTTGTAAACCCAACCGTCGGTTTAGGTAATTTTATTTTTTAAAATCTTTTTAAATTAAATTTACATATAACTATTACTAAATAACAATTTTATTTGAATTAATAATTGATATAAATAAAAAATTAGAACTTATATTTACAAGTTACAGTAATACAATACAAAGGTTACAACTTTAAAAATAAAAATTTAATATTAAAATACAACCAAATATAAACCATCAACCTAAAAAAATTACTACTTATGTTACAAATGAAAAGTAATAATGAATACAACTTAAAATTAATGAGTAAAATGACGTAAATCAATAATATTATTTGCATATAATATAAAATTTTACAAAAAATAGATAAACTGGTAGTTTAACTGCTAATTCGAACCGTCGATTTCTCGATTTGAAAATATCCCAAACTGAATATTATTGTATGATTGAAAATACGAAAATGGAATGGTTATTGTATAGGTCCCTCTGGGTGTGAGGAATAATCTTATCTATTCTTTTGAAGGGATGAGAATAATTCAAGATTTGCATATGCATAGTGTTGTAAGCTCTGGAAGGCCAAGAATGATAGGTTACGCGGCATTTTGAATACAAATAGCCTCCAACTTTTTGGTGCCTATATATAGCTTCAAATTGTTCATTTACTATGAAACTAAACACCAAACTCAATATCATTTATTTGGTTGTGAAAAATCATTAGAAGAGAGGTTTTGTATGTAGATGAAGAGTCAAGTTCGGTAGCCAAGGATGACTTGCCTAAATTCCTTCAAAAGTTCATAAAAACAAAGTATGATATGGTTTTTAGGCAGCGTCCGATGGCTATCCTAACAGACTCTTCGTTTTCATGTTAGACCATCTCTTCTGTTCGTTACATAAAAAAGTATGAATAAAGCGCATTTTATAATTTTTATATTTGTAATTATGAATTTCTGTTGTTATCATTTTTTTAAAAATTATGATTTTATTTTATTTGAATATATTTTGTTTACTTATCTTTGTAACAAAATTAATATCTTATATGTTTCAGAATATATATATATATATATATATATATATATATATATATATATAAATTATAAGCTTAGCCATGTTCTTTCTGTAAGTATATTCCCTTTTTTTTATTTGTTAATGTGGATACAGTTAAGTGTGGCGAATTTAGTAGAAGAATATTTTCCGTGTTATTCCTTTGAAACATTACAACACTACAGGAAATGAGAATTGGTAATTACATTCCTGTTATGCTATTTATTATTGATGTGTCACATATCTAATATTTATTAATTTCTTTTTTATATAATTAATAAATGATATTATTATATATTATTTGGTAAATATATTAAGAATTGTTTATAATAAATATTTTAATATTTTTGTAAGTACTTATTAACTAGTGTGGAAAAGTAATATACAAATTCAAACATTTTTTTAAAACCAATGCCAACAACACAGATTAATCAGGTAAAATGTCTTTGTACAAATAATAACTTATAAAATTAAGATCGGTAAAAGAAATAATAAAACAAGAATTTGACACTGTACATGGCCAACGTGTGTAACTTTATTTTGTGTGCAACTTTTTTTAACAAAATTAACTGTAATGACCATTAATTATATAATATTCTAATATATTAAATCTTATTGGGATTCATATAATAATAGATTTTTTTTTCTTTTGTGCATATGACTACTCTAAAATATGAGCCCTTTTGATATTAAAAAATGTAATTGTACTTTGATTGAGTGATATGATATACAGGATTTATTGTATTTCATATCCATTTAATCTAAGTGGACACAAAAATAGTTCACAATAAAAATTGATAGATCTAGATTCTATATCAATCCAAGTATCATTGATTAATTTGCTACCAAAACTTCAAATCATTCAGAAAATTTGACAATCCAAACACAATCTAAAATTATTTGGATATTGCATGAAGTAATTAATTTCACAACATTCGATTAGGTGGGAAAAGTAGAAACTAAGATAATGTGGCTAATAAATTTCTGAGATAAGCCTACAAGGATGAATTCGCAGCTAGAAGCCATGGATGGATCAGACAGAGGTTCAGGCTTTGAAGGTTGAGATTTCTATAGATGGTGTATCCATCCATATTAGTAATCACGTATTGATTGAACTGGACTTTTGACCGATTTTTCACCTCAAACACCTAACCTCTCATCAACAACTTTATATACGAACTCTTTTATCAATTCTCATTTCAAATATAGACCTAGTAGCCCTCATCAACATAGACTTTTTTAACAATATGCATCTCATACCAAATATTGAATTCAATTAATTGAAATAATGAAAAGTATTGGATTAATTAATGAGTTGAAATAATGAAAAATATTCAATTAATCAATTTTCATTTCATTATTTTAATTAATTGAATTCAATATTTAGTGTGAGATATAAATTGTTAAAAATATTTATGTTGATGAGGGATAGAGTCTATATTTGAAATGAGAATTGGTAAAAGAGTCATATATAAAGATGTTGATGAAAGGTTAGGTGTTTGAGATGAGAATTGATAAAAAAATCAATATATAAAAATGATAGCATAAAAAAAGAATTTTGTGAATAATATAAAATATTAAATATTAAAAAAAATCTTAAAAAAATATTCAAGGTACTTATCTGATCAAAACTATATATATATATATATATATATATATATATATATATATATATATATATATATCCCTTGATGTTGATGCCCCACCCCACCTCGGCTGCTACAGAGCTCCCATATCAATAGTTAAATTTCTTTATTTTTCAAATTTTGTGGGTTAAAAAAAAATAATTGTAATACTGAAAGTAGAACTGAAACCGATAGATCGGAAAAAATCCAGTTAAAATCGAACGAAACCAAACAGTTTCGATTCAGTTTCGGTTTCAACTTTTTATTAACCGAATTTTTTAGTTGGATTACCGGTTTTAACCGGAATTTTTATTAGGCTAATTTTCGCTTTTTAGATTTTTATTCATTTATCTATTCACTATCTAATTGTTGTCCTATTATTTTAAAAGTTCTTGATTTTTAGTTTGACTATCTGCAATAGAAGGTCGAATTTATGCGCTATCCAAATTGCATGACATAAAATAATTATTCAAATAATTAGGTAAATTCATTAATAAGTAAAAATTTATTAATTACCAATAACAAAAAAAGTCTATGTACTAATTTAAAATAACTATTGTGTTTTGAAAAAAAAATTATTATAATATCCCCACCTATGTAAGAGGGTGTGCAGTGTCAAGTGGAGTTGCTGTGAGAAGTTTGTGGATAAGGGAGGAAAGATTTTCATATGTAATAACTTCTCATCTCTGTTTGCAATATTGGGTCCCATTTTTATCCAAACTACACGTGCCTTTAAAAATCTTACGGAATGAACCATTTTCTCATTTAATGTCAAAATAAAAATAGAAAAATATGGCACCGTAATGTGGGATAGATGAACTTATTCATTTAAAAGAATATAATATACATGTCTTGATAACATGACATTGAATTGTGAGATAGATGATCTTCTTTGTTTAAAAGAATAAAATATATCATGATACAATGACACTGAATTGTGGAACATATGATCTTATTTGTTTTAAAAAATGAAATATATCTTTATAATTGTGGGACATGTGATCTTATTCGTTTAAAAGAGTGAAATATGTTTTGATACTATGACACTGCATTATAAGACATATGATCTTATTCGTTTAAAAGAATATAATATATTTGGATGACAAGATTTTCACTTATACATTAATGATGAAGTCCCAAATTAAGACATATCCACACCAAATTGTAAAGTGGTGAATAGATGAAGATGCAAGTTGGGCATGTTGTTGTGACACAAATTGTAAGTAGAATGTGTTCCTTTTTAGATTCGTCAAAACCTCATCAGCATGGAATGTCAAAGGGAAGATGATATTGAGTAGCCACTATGAATGCAGCTATGTACTCATGTTTCATTGCAGGAATTGAATATATTCCCATCAAGAAATGTCCATTCATATGAACGCTTTTTTAGTAGGCATAAAAGGTCAACTATATCATCAATTACTAATTTATCTCCTTTCTCATTCCATCTTTTTTGCTTCCTATACTTCTCTATATATACTTTGCACTCAAGTTTAGGTGCACTGCAAAGACAAGATCACATAAGGAAGACATGTCTTGTATGAACATTAAGAGTCTCCCTCGTTTGGTAGCCAAGGATGACTTGCCTAAATCCCTTTCACAAATTCCTCTCTCTCTCTGTGAGATAGATACTATAAGAAATAAGGGTTCTAGGCGTCATCTATTTGGCTATCCTAAGAGACTCTTTTTATCATGCTAGACACTCTCTTTCATTTGCCTTTTTTCTTTCTATTGTTCACTTTACTTTCATGGTTTCAGAAGCAACCAAGAGAAGGTACATTATAGGTTATTAATCCTCTACCCTACCCATCGTGGACATATTAATATGTGCCCATTGTTGATGTGTTAGATGTACAATATACATATAAATTTAACTTTCTATATAATCAATGATAAAATAGGTATATTAAAAGTTGTCCATAGTGGACATTTTAACATTTTATTCCCAAAAAAGAAGAATAAATTTTACATGTTTTTGTAAATTTTATATGAATTTTCAATTGTGGAGGGATTAAATTGTTAACTTTACTTTGTATACATAATATATAAATTTACTCTGAATTGCTCACACCAAACTTTAATTCACTCGAACTTTCGTATAACAACATGAAAGTAATTTTTCTTTTTCTTTTTGAGTTACATAAAAAAAAAGTGTTATATTTATAAGAGAAATAAACATTTAATTTGCAATCAACCATACATTATACTAAACAAAATAAATTGGACACCATTTATTCGTTAATTGTCATATCATGATGGTATGTTCCATTAATTTGATTTTTTGATATAACATCCCCATGTATCCTCAACTTACAAGGTTTTTTAATTTGTACAATTTCTCTCTAAGATAGCATAAATATATGCAGTTTTTTTAAAATTTCAGATAAATTTCAGATAATTTATCTGATTTAGTAAAACATATTAAAATTAAAATTCATACAACAAATTAAGAAAATTCAAAATTTATTCAATAAAGTCTAAAATCATTTATAATTTGAATGAATTTTCTACCTATTTACTTATTATACTTTTTTTTTCTTGAATTTATGCACTCTGGCGAGAGAGATTTAGTTATGAAAGTTAATGAATGATTTGAAAGCTAGTTCAGATTAAAATTAAATTATACATTATAAAGTGAAAAATATTTTCCCAATCAAGCTGCATAGCTAATTTGATAGTTTTATATATATATATATATCACATCAATTTTATGCATTTTATTGGATCAAACAAATTCTAATCATATATGTATTTAAAATCAACGATTATGATTTATCTAATAATATAAAATGTATGAAAGTTAAAAGTTTATATAATAAAGTTGATGGTTTAATTAAAAAATATATCAAGCTAAGTATAGTTTGGATGTAAAATTATTTTTAAACTAAAATTAATAACTATTAACAATGAAATACAAACTGTTTTTTTTTTCTTCGAAAATTAATAGATTAATTCATGTAACAAAATTAAGATTGGAATAATCTCAAAAATCTAGTCTAGGAAGAACAATCGAAACAGAAAAGGCAAAAGCTGAAGAGAGGGAGGGGAGCGAGTCAAACCCAATCCTCTCGCTCACACACACAGTCTCCCCCCCCCCCCCCCCAATCTGCTCAGTTCTGCCGTCTCCAGATCAGATCGGCGCCTCCATTTCAAGATGATCACAATTCCCTACCTCACCGCTTTGACAACCTATTTTAGCTATGGCCTCCTCTTTGCATTTGGCCAGCTGCGCGATTTTTTCCGCAAGTTTGTCGATTGGTGGTCCCATAACAACCTTCAGGTATCCGTATCGTATGCATTGGCCGCTGTATGCGTGTGAATACCCATCAGTTGTGTGTTTTTCTCTGCATGAATTTGGAATAATGATGCGTTCTGTTTTGTTTCTGGAAACGAAGGGCTATGCGCCGATCTGCTTGGGACTTGAGGATTTCTACATTCGTCGGTTGTATTTGAGAATTCAGGTTCGTGTTTTTCGGCATTGCTCTGCTATCCGCATTTGTGTTTTCTTTTGTAAATTTGTAACTTCTAATTTCGAGTTGATCCATATGCAAGGTGCGCTGTGATATGTGAATTAATGGCCTTGGTGTATTTTCATGTCAATGTGTCTCATTTCCGTTTACTAAGCAGAGCTATTTTTGGTTTTGTAATTATTCTTGTTTTTTTAATTTAAATTATAATGTTGTGAGTAAACTTGATTCTTGTAGTGCCGCCATGGCAAACCATAGTAAACAAAGTCAGAATGGTTGTCTTTTTCCGTCTTATATTTGCTACTTATACTCTCAACCACCATTTCCATTTAATTCTCACTCTATCGAGTTTCATGAATTTTCTCTGCATAAAGAAAGATTATGTGGTTCACTTTATAAAGACCTGCATCATTTGCAGGATTGCTTTAACCGACCTATATCAAGCTCTCCCGATGCTTGGTTTGATGTGGTGGAGCGTGTCTCCAGTGACTATAACAAAACAATAAAGTGAGTATCGATTTTAATTTTTTGTGCTTTGAAAGGTTTTTAGCACCTACGTTACTATCAGTTTCTTCATTATATGATTGTTCTGCCCTGTTATGATGACCTGGTGCTTACTTCTAAATACTATTCCGATTCTTTACTGTCGAATCCTTTTTTTTTTTTTTTTTTTTTTGTGAGGCCATAATATGCAGCATGAATGAAATTTTTTAAATGCCATTTGCGATTTAGAATCATAAGTGTCAACATAATCCTCGCTTCTAAATGCAACAATCATAAGTGTCAACATAATCCTCGCTTCTAAATGCAACAATCGCTTAATGGTATTTCATGTAGGCGAACCATGAAGTTTAATAGGTCCCTCAACTTGGGATCATATAACTATCTAGGATTTGCTGCAGCAGACGAATACTGTACTCCTCGTGTAATTGAGACATTGAAGGAATATACCCCGAGCACCTGTAGTACTCGAGTTGATGGAGGTAATCATTGCATGCTTTAGAATATATCAACTGATGTTAATCTTGATGAGTTAAACTGTGTGATCAGGTACAACTAAATTGCATGCCGAATTGGAGGAGTGTGTAGCTAATTTTGTGGGAAAACCAGCTGCAATAGTATTTGGCATGGGTTATGTAACTAATTCAGCCATTCTTCCTGTAATGATTGGGAAGGTACACCGACTTAGTTGGACTAAATTTCTTTGATGTTTTGCTATTGTGTATAGTCCTTACTTTGAACACTTGCAGGGAGGTCTGATAATTAGTGATTCTCTGAACCATAATTCTATAGTCAATGGTGCTCGAGGATCTGGGGCCACTATCCGAGTTTTTCAGCATAACAGTATGTTTGAATTTCTTCCTTTCTTTCTTTCAGTTTCCCCCTTCGGGTCCTTCTGTAAATGACTGACAGATGGATCATATTCATGTTTGATTTTTGTCCTCCATCCTGTAGCACCTTCTCATTTGGAGAATGTTCTGAGGGAGCAAATCGCTGATGGACAGCCCAGAACACGCAGACCCTGGAAAAAGATTATTGTTGTGGTAGAGGGAATCTACAGTATGGAAGGAGAACTTTGCAAGCTCCCTGAAATTGTTTCCATATGCAAGAAGTACAAGGTAGATGATATTCATACAAGATATAATGCCTGTATGGTAACTACCTTTTTCAGAAATAGGCAGCTTAATTATTTTGGTGATTTTTAAAAAGTCTTTGTCCATTTTCATTAGCTTCATTATCAAGAATCTGACATGGGATAATCACACCTAAAAAGACTTAGACAAAACTTTGGGACTTCACCGTTTGGGGCCTGCTAAATGCATATTTGGGCAATTTTGTCCTGTCTTATTGTTCTTTCTTGAGCTCCATATCCGATCTGTTTTCTTTTCCATATTATATACCTGAAACAGGCATACGTTTATCTGGATGAGGCTCACAGCATTGGAGCCGTAGGGAAAACTGGAAGAGGTGTCTGTGAACTTCTGGGCGTTGATACTGCTGACGTGGATATTATGATGGGAACTTTCACTAAATCTTTTGGATCATGTGGTGGTTATATTGCAGCATCTAAGGTATATCTCATGAGTATGAAAAGCTTCTAAATATGACACATTAATTGAATTTTATACTCTTAAAAGGGCAGAATTGCAGTGTCCTCTTTTTATTGACATTTGATTATATATTAGTAGCTGAATTAGCACTGAATTAATTTAGTTTTTTTTTTGGGGGGGGGGGCCTTTTTGCATGTTAAGTATTTAACAAAACCTCATTTTTACACCTAATTGCTTCACATCAATAGTTTCAAATTAAGGAAACTAGAACATTTCTTTGCCAACATGATATGCACCTCTCTTTTCTAGTAATGGAATTGTAACACAAAAGGCTATTTATTGATTAATTTCTTGATGGTGCATTCTGATATTCTTTTCAGGAAGTTATTCAATACTTGAAATACACATGTCCTGCTCATCTTTATGGCACATCAATATCGCCACCAGCTGCCCAGCAAATTATATCTTCCATAAAGGTTATTCTTGGAGAAGATGGTTCTAGAAGAGGTGGGAACTCATCTGCCCTTTAAATGCTACAATACCATGTTGTATCATCTTTTTTTCCATATCTTCAAGAGCTTTACCCACAATTTGGGCAATTAATTGATACAGGGGCTCAGAAACTGGCTAGGATTCGTGAGAACAGCAACTTTTTTAGGTCCGAATTGCAGAAAATGGGTTTTGAGGTTCTGGGTGATAATGATTCCCCTGTAATGCCCATAATGCTCTATAATCCTGCAAAAATTCCTGCATTTTCACGAGAGTGCCTCAAACGGAATGTAAGCCTTTTCTTTTTGCTTCCCCTTCTCTCCTTCTGTGTGCTATTTTGATGAATAAACATTTCTCCCCTCTCATCTTCTTTTTCAAGTATTTTGTTTAGTTTTTTTAGTTATTGCTTCTTTAATTGTCACCCTATGTCTCTTTTCCATGACCTTTGATATTGTTAACACAGGTGGCTGTTGTTACGGTTGCTTTTCCAGCCACCCCATTATTGTTGGCTCGCGCTCGCATTTGTATTTCTGCTGCTCATTCAAGAGAAGATCTTATTAAAGCTTTAGAGGTTAGAGGCTTGTTTTCGTTATCATTTATAGTCTGCATCCTTCCTATCTCTTCATCCTAAAATTTTGCAAAATTTGTATAAAGAAATAATATGCCAATATGTTTGGTATCATGAAACATGATATATGCCCTACAATTTTGCAGTTCAAATCCTAACTTTTCAATTCCAAGCTTTTGATTGACAGAAAAACCATGCTATAGTATTCACAAGGTTATGAAGTTAGCATAGGACACAGTGTTCCATGGAACGTCCAGAAAATAGTTGAACGGAACTGCTGCCCTACCCACTATGAACATGGCTCAATGTGCTCACTACTAATGTGTTGAGCGCACAATGGGAGTGTCTTCATGTTCATCATGATTTTGGATTAACTCGTGTGCCCCACATCAGCTGAGGACACATGCTCATAGTGGTTAGAATAGCATTTCCATACTGCCATCTTAACATGTCATTTTCTGCATCTACTCCGATGAAACTGTATATATACCTGTATCAGGTTATCAGCACGGTAGGGGATATGGTAGGTATAAAATACTTCCCTGCCGAGCCTAAGAAACCGCAGCTGGAGGAAGGCCAAATTAAGCTGGAGTGAGTGAGGAGAGAATATGGTGTGAGAGATTAAAAGGCCCACTAGAAGTTTAGAATGGTTACTGATAGCAGTAAACATGTGCTGGTTCATCTGCTCTGTTAGATATTAGTTGTGAAGTTTTGTTTGTTTTGTATACACAAAGTTGTAATGTATTACATGTGATAAGTTGCTAGTTGTAGTCATTTGCTGTGAAAATTACTTCCAACGTCAGGAATATTTCTGCTTTTGCAATTGTAAATGTTAGCTTTTCCCACTTGTTCCATTTCAGAGTAGTACAGTGTTGAGGCTCAGTTTCAGGACTTGAGTAAGGTTTTCCCTTTTCTTTTGTTTTCAAGCCTTTTTTAACAAATTAGTAGTAGGGAAAGAGGAAGGTTTGAACCCCTACAACCTATCTAACTAGGGATGTAACTAAATTGAGGTTAAGCAGATTATTGATAGTTTGAGCTCCACTTGTTTACTATCCAACAGTTCTGAATTTTATTTATTGGATACATTTATGATTCATGATCGAGCCTAACAATTAACAAATATAAACTATAAGTCTTTATATATATATATATATATATATATATATATATATATATATATATATATATAAACTAATTAACAAAATACATTATATATTCTAAAGAATTATCTAAAATTTATAATTACATTATGAAAATAATTAAAATTAGATAGTTATATAACTTGTAATTTTTGAATTGGATAGTTTAATTAAAATTACATTATATAACTTATTTTATATAATTTTTGAATCACATAGAACTCTGAATAGTTCTCAAACTTCTTCATTCGTTTACATCTCAATCTCTAATAGATGAAGATGATTCAAGGTACTTATTCCCAGGTGTTGGTTGTATTGAATGTAGCGAAATTAAATTGTTTCTTTATCAAATTGAATATTAAATATGAATTTTATATTAAAATAGGTACAACATGCACCAATTTATACAAACACTAACACAAGCAGATCCAACGAGATTCATGTCATGAAATTAATTTGGCTTCTAATAAAGATCAATGTGAGATATGACTCCTATATATTTTTACTCACATTGAATTACATCGGTTATTTTTTTAACTAAAAAATATGTAAATTAAGTTCGAGTGAAAATCATAGAATTTCAAAAAAATTATCATTTCCGGGTGATGGATGTATAACAATTCACCTATGACCTATCCCAAGAAAAAGGAAAGACTAATGATAAAAAAACCTTTCTTGTTCCGAGCACCCACCGAAGTGCAATATCCTAAACAGCAAATTGATATTAATCCCAATTTAAAAAAAAAAAAAAAATTCCTATAAAGTATCATACCATAATGATAGCAAAAAAATATATGTACGTCTTTGTCATCAGCAAACTAACACTGCAAAAATCTACCAATCTTACCAAACTAAGCAAAAACTTAGACAACATGCATAAACCAAAATCCCAGTAGAGAATCCATGAAAGAAACCAACTAACCTCAGGGCAATCCATTTTTAAGCTTGAGAATGGAAGAAAACATTATCCTCCTGGGCCCCACCTCAAATATCCCTATTTCCTTGAGATCCTCAAGGGTCAACAATGGCAACACCTCATCATCAACCCCATGGACCTCAAACAGAGGAGCATATCTCCCGAGCCCTAAATTCTTCAACCACACCTTCACACCTCCATTGTTCTTCTTAATCTCATCGCCACTCAAATCTTTTTCTTCTTCTTCGTCTTGAGTCTCGCAGGGAGAAGAAAGCTTTTCGATTTCGATATCGACTTTATTTTTGCGAGATTTTCTCTCCGCCCTCTTTCGCTTGGTAGCGCTCTTCCAATTTCCGATCGCCACGTCATCATCGAAATCGGACTCTTCCAGTTCCTCACCTCTATCGTGTTCACTCGCACCGCCATTTTTCGAATGCAGAGATTTTAGAGTTGGAGGATTTCTGGCTTTCTTCGAAATCTTCCATTGGCGTTGCAGGTCGCGGCGGTGGCAGTAGTACTCGTAGCAGGGCTGGAGCAATCTGACGCTCGGCCGCCGCGTCCGCTTCGTCGGCTCCGCGTTCGCCGCCGCCTCTCCGCCGCCGTTCTGCATTGCGCTCCGCTAAGAAGGTGGAGAGAGAGAGGGGTGAAGAGGTGTGATTGTGATTTGTGACTCTTTGAGTTTCTTTTCTGATTCAGAAGTAGAACCTTCTTCAGGGGGAGGCCACGTCTGCAGGGGTAAATTAGTAAATTCGTTTTGGGAGGACAATTTAGTTTTCTTTTCAACGTCAATTTTTAATTTCCAGTATTTATGAAATCTCTTGCAACTTTTTATGAATTTTTTGTGTGAAAAACATGTAAATGTAGGAGCCACATTTTAAATATTTTTGATGGATACAATATGTTTTTTTTTTTGAGGCAGGTACAGATTCTGTTGAATCACGTACATTCTGTTGAGGCGAAGTTAAAAATTTAATTATAAATATTATTAATATTATTAAATAATCATTTTAACTCTAAATATGTTTTTTTGAGGCACGTACAGATTCTGTTGAGGCGAAGTTAAAAATTTAGTTATAAATGTTATTAATATTATTAAATAATTATTGTAACTCTAATATTATTTAATAATATGGTAACTCTCTAATTTCAATACAATTATTTATAATTCTTAAGTTAATCCTATTATAAAAGTCTTTCACATTTTTAAATTAATGAGTATTGATACATAATTTAATAAACATTGATATAAAAGAATCAAACGTTTATAATTTTTTATCTTAAATTTTCTTTTTCTCAAATTTTCTCTCAAATTTTTATCTAATTTCCTTTTATCTCAAATATAAAAAAAAAATTTGGCGTTCACAGAAATATTATAGAAAACATTTAAAGTGAAAGAAAAAAATAAGTTAATATAGTTGAAATAAAAAAAAGTTTTTATAAGATAAAAAAAAATCAAATTAAATAGAAATATTAAATATAAATATAAAAATAAGTTTTTAGAAAGAAAATATATGGTGTAATGGGTTAAGTAAACCCATAAAATTATTATATACTTTAATAAAAGAATAATTCAAAAATATTTGTAAATTAATTAATAATTTTAAGATATTTATCAATTCTAATATTTTCCTTATCAAATAAATATTTGTAAGATAATCAATAATTTTAAAATATTTATCAAGTCAAATCTTCCTCTTCATAAAGCAAAAATATTTGTAAGTTAATCAATAATTTTAAAATATTTATCAACTCGAATCTTTACTCATTAAACAAATATTTATAAGATAATTAATAATTTTAAAATATTTTTCAAGTCAAATCTTCTTTATCATCAAATAAATATTTATACAATAATCAATAATTTTAAAATATTTATTAAGTCAAATCTTATTTCTTCTCAAATCTTGGGTTTTTTTTATGTAATTTATGACAATAAATTATGGAAACTATTCTTGAAATTACAAAAGTATTTATTTGGAGAAAATATTGTTTCATTAATTAGTGGAATGAGAAATATTGTTTTAGTTTCAAATTTAAAAATTTAATTGTATATATTTTTATTAAAGGTATAATTGTCATTTAACACCTCATTTTAATTTGTAATTATTGTTCTACACTTTTCTGGTTGGACAGAATGTAGAATTATTGGTCTTTTAAATAGGAGTACTGGATAAGACAGTAGAACAATTCTTATTCTTGTTATTGAGTGATTTAATGAGATATATTAGTATTAATAAATGTGTGATAAGTGAGACAACGTATTCAGTTTTGACTATTTATAAAACTAATGAAGGTGATATATAATTACTTGTTATCGAAAGTATTTATTAATGATGTGATATTTTTAATACGAAAATGATATTAAGTATTTTTAATAAAGGATATCAATAAATTCACTCAACATATTTATTTAAGATAATCTGATTTAATTTGATAATCATGATTCATTATTTAATAAATTCATATGGCGGTCATTTTCTTTCTTAGATGGAATGAAATCATGAAGGTTTGGAAAACGAAGTGTATGATTCCAAGACTGATAGGTAGCTTTGTCAAAAAAAAAAAAAAGATAAGTAGGATTATTTATTTCAGTTAATTTATTTTCTACTTTCATATGATTGATGGAGTGGTAAAAACCCATTATATATATATATATATATATATATATATATATATATACCGTATATATATAGGCCTTTCCAAATCAAGGAGTTCAGCAAATCCAACGTCTTTGTGTGGTGTTAAAAATGTTTTTTAGAGGTCTTTAACATTAATTTTTAGTTAGAAGTAATGTTGTCCAAGTTAAATTTTCCATGGTCTTTGATATACTAACGTTTAATTAGGAAATATTTTCAATATCCTGTAATTAATATTAATTCTAATTCTAATTCAGGTAGACTAATGGAAGGTTGGTTTCCAAATTCAAGTTCCAAATACACCCTAAAAATCTCACTATTCCTCTTTCATAAAAATAAATTTGCTTACTATTTTTGATTGTCCCGTAAAAATAGACTTATCACTATATTAATACAATTTTTTAATATTCAATTTCATATATATTAATATCACCACACTTCAACCCTTTAAATTATTTTTTGATTAAAAAAAAAGGACGTGTTAAATGGGCAGATTCTGCCATGACAGAAAGTAAAAAAAATTAAATAAAAATATTATTAATATTATTAAATGACTATTCTAACCCTAATATAATTTGGCTCCATAATAATGGAGATGTCGCCTGTTTTCTACTCATTCCCGCTAAATACAATACAGCTATTAAAACAATAGCTAAATTTAATTAACTTGCTCTTTATTTTAATTATTATTTGCATACTTTAATTAAGTTGTTATTTATTTAATTATTATTTACATGTTCAATTAAGTTGATCTTTATTTAATTATTATTTGCATACCTTTGAAAGTGTTGCTTCTCCAATAACTCCTACAATAATTATGAAATTTTGATAAAAAAATTATAAAAATTTGTCATGCCCCATTTTCATCAGAATTTTAAACATAATTAAAATTATAATAGTGATTTTTTTTTCTTAAATACCAGAGTAGAAACGCAGCTTTACAAAATCGGGCGTCCAGCAAGAAAACGAAAACATCAAGATTTTTAAAACAAAACAAATTTCAGAAAATAAACATAGAAAATACATAAATTTTTCTCTGATCAGCGGAAACCTTCTTGTTCGATCAAAACGTGTAAACTTTGTCTTATACATAATAAAAGCTTCAGAATTATCATCCATCCATAGACATTAATATTTACAGGCAAAATGACAGACATTTCTGTTCTTCCTCCTTGCATTTAGGGTTTTTCTGTAAAATAAAAGTATGTAAAGGGTAAGTGTCAAAAGAACACTTAGTGGGGAGGGAAATTTATAATAATATTATACACATCCCATTTCTTGCATATTATACATATATTACATGTTGTAGACTCCCGAAGAGCCCCAATGCAACTGTGGATAGGTTTCCGAAGAATACCTATCAGGCCCCAAGCCGACCCCATTTGGGTTTTTAAACCTCTTCCTGTTGGGATTCCGTAGAATTCCCCATTGTTGGGTTTCCAAAAAAGAATACCCTACTTGGCGTGCAGGCGCATGCGCAGTTAAATTTCACATAATGGTTCCACATAGACACATAATACACATTGAGCACGTTCACGTTGGCCACATAATTCACATAACACATAAGTACAGGAAAAAAAACTTTCTTAGCGGATATTATTCCGACTTTCATCCTTTAAATCCTTTTCATTGAGATACTTGAAATTAAAAGCTCTCAAAATCATATATTTTATTCGAAAATAGCTCATGCAGCGAGTCACAGTTTAAATAGCGAAAACAGTTCAATTATAAATATCATCACGTAATAACGTAATTAAATCACGTAGACACATTATTTTTCATAAAATTGTACGATTTTTAAAAATAGAAAAGGATTTTACCCCCACCTTGGAATTTCTCGTAATCTTCTGCAAAAGCTCTTAATAAAAGGTCTATGTCAATCCCCCACGTGAACCTCCTACAGAGAATAAAAATATAACTTATTTTCTGACTTAAATATCTTAAAATCTATAACAACCTATAAATAAAATAAATTCTCGAAAATAATCTATAGCTAGGGTTTTCTAAATTTAATTAGGGTTTATTGAGAATTATTTTAAAATTTGCTCGCTTAAAGGTTTCGTTTTGTCCTATCCTATAACACTTTAAGATCGAACTATCATTTCATAATATAATATAATATAAAATATAAAATCATTGAACTCTAAGGTCAAGATAAAAATTTCTATAAATTTTAGGGGTTATTTTTCGTCATTTTATCGAGATCTAGAGGTGAGTGAGGTGAGTCGATACTTTCTTCATATAATCAATTCTATAAATTATGAGGACTATATCATAATTTCAGAAAGTTTTTGGGGTCCAAAAGTTAGTGTTCAAAAGTTCAAGAACTAAAATGTTAGCTATCCTAAATCTGGAATTTCAATTTAGTCCCTAGGGTTTGAAAACTCCCCAAAATCACCCCTAACCCTCCAAATCACCCCCTGCTTCTTCCCCCATTGCCACCCTCCGCTCCAGCCTGTCCTCCGCCGCAGCGCCGCCGTCGCGCCGCTCCCTGCCGGCGACCCCAGTCGCCGGCGACACCACTCACCACCCCCCAAGCCTCCTATACACCTAACACACACCTATACATATATATTTACGTACGTATACATATATATATATATACTGTACTGTTTCGCCGCCGCTACTGCGGCGGCCCCTTCACCATCGCCGGCGCAACTCCGGCGCCGGCGCCACCTCACCCTCCTCCATCATCATCCAACCAAAGCTCAACACCCAACCCCCTACTCATACATACATATATACCTGCAACATACATATATATATATATATATACCTACTGTACACTGCCGCCGCGGCCAGCGGCGGCTCTTCTTCCCAGCCACGCCGGCGCCACGGTGCCGTCTCCTCCCTACTCCAGCCCCGACACCATCTCCACCTCCCAGCACACACACACACGCACATAAACAGCATACATACATATATATCTACCAGCACAGCCGCCGCTATCTGCGGCGGTCTTCACTCCACCATCGCCGGCGCTGCAAGCGCCGGCCACCCCCACATACTCCCCTCGCCGGTGCAGCCGAGCACCGGCATATTCACAGCAACAAAACCGACAGCCAAAACAGAGGAACAAGGCAGCCACAGCTAGCTTAGGTTTTAAGAGAATCGAAAACCCTAATAAGAACTACAACATAAACAAAACAAGCATATAAGTTCTTGCCGGAATTTTTTCGCCGCCGGAGAGAAAGATAGCTGCAGCTGGTCGAGAGAGCTATGGAAATGGCTATGCTTTTTGGAAGAGAAAACTAAGATGGTGAAGGAAATCTTAGTGCAAAAGATATCTACTTTCCCCCAATTTCAAAGATACAAGCTAGTCCATCACCTAGGCTAACTATAGGGTAGATCATGTGTCAAGAATTTGTGGTGTATTGGAAGAAATGGTCAATAAAACTTATCTTAACAAATAATTTAGCAACTTAGTGTATTAGAATGATTTTAGAATTTATTTGGATCTTACAAAATTTTTTAGAATAATTTTGAAATTCAGATATGGGTTAACAAAAAAATTATGAAAAAACTATTAAAATAAGAATAATTATGAAATTTTGATAAAAAAAATTATAAAAATCTTTTAGAACAATTTTGAAATTCAGATATGGGTTAACAAAAAAATTATGGAAAAACTTTTAAAATAAGAATAGATATGGATTAACAAAAATATTATAATATTTAACAGAAAGATCTGCTCGTAACACTTTTATTTTTTATCTTAATGAAAATCTCTATTTATTTAAAAAAAAAACAGAAAGATTATAAAAAAAAATTTATGGTTAACATAAATATTATAAAAAACTTTTAGAGTGGAGAAAAAATATGAGTTAATATAGTTGAAATGAAAAGTTTATTTATAAGATAAAAAAATCAAATTGAATAGAAATATTAAATATAAATATAAAAATAAGTTTTTAAAAAGGAAATATACAGTGTAATGAAAATATGGACAAGTTCTAAAAAAAAATTAAATATTAATATATAGATTAATTTCATTAATATGGACCAATTCTAAAAAAATTAAATATTTATATGATTCATGTCATTAATATTCTAAAAAATATAAATATTGATATAATTAATGTCCTTAATATCGATAAGTTCTAAAAAAAAATTAAATATTAATATATAGATATTTCAATAATATATATGATTTATGTTGTTAATATCGACAAATTATAAAAAAGTTAAATATTGAGTCCTTAATATCGATAAGTTCTAAAAAAACAGTTATATATTGATATGATTGATGTCGTTAATATCGACAAGTTTTATAAAAATTAAATATTAATATATAGATATTTCAATAATATATATAAATATATATGATTGATGTTTGTAATATCGACAAGTTCAAAAAAATTTAAATATTGATATGATTAATATTATTAATATCGACATAGTTTATAAAATAATATTTTCCTTATCAAACAAATATTTATAAAATAATTAATAGTTTTAAAATATTTATGAAGTCTAGCGGTGGAGATCGGACGGATGGAATCTGAAATAGGGTGTTTCGGAAAAAATTCCAAAAAATTTCGGAAATGAAAAACCAATTCCAATTTCCATCCAAAAATTTTCTGAAATGTTGAATCCAATCCGATTTAGGAAATTTTGGAATTTTTCGAAATTTTCGAAAATTAAAAAATTTAGAAATTCAGAAATTTTTTGGAATTAATTAGTTGGTCTATTAGCTATATAGCCTTTTCTAATATCCTAGTATTGAAAATAAATGAATTCATATACATGTTTCATATTTTAGCAAATTACCATAATATATAGTATATATTATAAAATAATGTTAAACAACTACAACATAAACTATAGTATATAGTATAAAATAAAACTATAGTATAAACTATACTATATACATATAGTATATAGTATACAGTATAAACTATAGTATATAGAATAAAATAAAATTATAGTATAAACTATACTATATGTAATAAAGTATATAATATACAGTATGTAGTACATAATATAATATAATTAAAAAACTACAGTATAAACTATAATATATAGTATATATTATAAAATAATACTAAACAACTACAGATACTACAATATAAACTATAGATTATAGTATATAATATATTTATATACTATCATATAGTATAAAGTATATAAAATATATTATATAGTATATAGTATTATTAAATTTTGAAAATAAATCGGAAATCGGATTGGAATTTCGGATCGGATCGGAAATCGAAATTTCCGAAAATTGAATTTCGGAAATATTTCGGATCGGATTTCAGAATTTCCAAAAAATTCAAAACTAATTCCGATTTCCATCCGAAAATTTTCGAAAAAATTGGAATTTGTATTTTCGGATTTCGGATTAAAAATATTTATTACAAAATCGGAAAATTTCGGATTGGATTAGGCGGATATCGGAAATTTCCGTTCCAATCTCCACCCCTAATCAAGTCAAATCTTCTTCTTCATAATTCAAAAATATTTGTAAGTTAATCAATAATTTTAAAATATTTATCAACTCGAATCTTCACACATTAAACAAATATTTGTAACATAATTAATAATTTAAAATATTTTTCAGGTCAAATCTTCTTCATCATCAAACAAATATTTGTACAATAATCAATAATTTTAAAATATTTATCAAGACAAATTTTATATCTCCTCAAATAGACGTCTTAGTTTTTTTTATGTAAATTATGACAATAAATTATGCATTAGTGGAGAAAATATTGTTTCATTAATGAGTGGAGAAAGAAATATTGTTTTGGTTTGAAATTTGAAAATTTGATCGTATATATTTTCATTAAGGATATAATTGTCATTTAACATACTATTTTAAATTTCAATTAATGCTTTCTGCTTTTCTGCCTGAACAGAATCTGTCCACATAGAATTACCGTAAAAAAAAAAAAATTTCGTTTAGTGCCAGTCTTCATTTGTTCATTTTGGCAATGTCCCACAATCATCGTTTCATATTCCCAAGACTGTTCATTAATGGTTGAATTGAATCACCATTACACTAATTAATATATACGACATTTTAATGCATGTTTACTAATACTCCATGTCAAATAATTCTCAAGGGCAGTAGAAAATGGCGAAACAAGAATCGAAGTTTACAATGAGTGAAGAATATGATATTTCTGCACCAAACAAGTCTAATGTCTTAACAAATTGTTTAATGCACTATTATGAGTGTGAAAATAAAATTTTAAATTTTTATTTATTTATCCCGAGACAATGTATCCCGAGAAACAATTTCATTAACGCACTATTATGAGTGTGAAAATAATTTTTGTTTTAACTAACGAAACTTCAAAATTGGAGTAGTATTAATTCTTCAAAGAATTAATGAAAGATAATGATATAATTGAAACTTCAAATATTTTTACTAAATAAATTATACAGTTTTTAATTTGTGATATAATTGAAACTTCAAATATTTTAATTAAATAAATTATACATTTTTAATTTGTGTGGAAATAACTACAGCCCTATTTTTATGAGACGGAGAGAATATTATATACTTATTCTATTTAAAGTGTATTTCATAATAATAGTCACATGTATCGAACAAAATTAACTGATTAACATTTGTTATGTATATAAGTTAAATAAAATACGAAATTGACATCAAAATTAACATAAAATCAGACTGTCCAAAAACATGTTCAATCACTTCTGATCGAATGAATATGTTTGACTAGGAATGATTGAACATGAATTCAAGTGTTTTAGTCAACTCAACTTTGTTGCTTTTAAACTGCTAGACGATCACTCACCCTTTAGCAAATTGAACACAATTTGCTAAAATTTATATAGTATTTGATCTCATAGTTCAATACTATAATTTATATCAATAATAATGCATGATATATATATAAATATTTATAGTATTGACTATTTCTGGATCCATCATAACCAGTGAATTATAAGGTAATGACTTTCTCCTTGCTGTATTCATTACAGCGATGGGTATATATATTCTCTCAGGTCCTACAGTACACAACGAGAAAACAATGGATGGATAAAATTACTACAAAAAGAATCACATTTTTCTACCAATCAAAAAGTTGCAACTATATGTTATTCTGATACAAGTTTTATCTGGGTGGAACTGTGCAGAGTAGGCCATGTCCTGGATGGTGCTCCAATGGATACATTGTGCTTCCTCTAACATATTTTTGATGCTCAATAGCAGCTTTTCTTGAGCTCAATTCTACTCCTGACTTTCCTCTGAGTTGCTTTCCGACAATCGAGCATGCGGCTAGCGGATCCGAAGATCCAGCTCCAACTCTCCTGTTCAGACACACAGTTGGGGTATAACAGTGATAAAACAGAATAACTTGAAGGATTAATTACATTTATCTCCATCGAGGTTTTGTCAAGTTGCCAAAATGAATCCCTGAGGTTCTTGGAATCACAATCAAACCCCTTGAACAATTGCTAGGCTTAGCGAACTGTTTGAAATAATAGAAAGACTCAATATTCAGGAAGGCAAACAATGCTTTAGTTCTTGAAAAGGCCAAACATTGGGTGTTTACTGTTTTGACTACAATTTGTCAACTAAAATGCTTGAGGGTCATTTTTGTCCAGTTTAAGGGAAAATTCAAGGGTAATCTTATTCTGGACACACTTATTTTCTCATAACATACTATTCTATCATTACTGGATCTCAAGGGAGTAGTATGTTGAAGATTTGACAGTGAAAGGGGTTCGGTTGTAATTCTCACAAACCTTAGGTTCATCCAGTAATTTGGCAAAGTCTCGAGGAAGGTAGATGTAATTCACCCTAACTTGAAAGCATGCAAAGAACTAACAACCAGAAAACCTCGACAGTGACTACAAGAGGTAAAGGTTCTGACCAACAAGCACCAAATACATACTCATTTTTATTACAAAGACTACACAAAAAGTTGATTTTCTGTTCTCATTCAAATAATATGTTAACAGGATGCTAAAAAGGGGCAGATCTCTATCAAAGCCCAACAGTAACAAACTAAACAGTGAAAGAGCAGCCCAGTATAATAGATGAAGATAACTACACTATAGTAACCAGAAACAGCTCAAGATCACCTCAACAATTTCTCCGATGCAATTCGGGCAGCAGTAGTTAAGCTGCGGCTAGGTACCCACTTCACATTCCGATTTGGATCAGCACGCATTGGAGAGTGGATTTTGATAAGCTTATAGAAATAAGTACAAACGTTAGAACAAAAACTTGGTGATGTAAGACATGTCATAAAGTAATACACAGATGTTACATTAGATGATCAGCAAAATCGTATGAACGAGACTTACTCCAAGACATTCCATCATTTGATAGTAAGCCCTGCCCTGCAGAGGAGTATGACCTTGTCGAGACTCTGAAAAATATCTAGTCCTGTGATGAATTAAGGGTCCATGAATCAGGTAGATATTACACATAAAAGTAGGAGTTATTTAGAAACTTCTTCCAGTGTACATACCATTCTTTATAACCAGGATCAACTGTAAAACCATACATATCAACAGTATCGCACATGGAGAGAGCAAATTCAAGAGCCTTCAGCCCAGTACCTTTTGCAGCTGAACCAAAGGATGCTCCTAGCATGAGATAAACCGGGTTTAGTATGGGAATTTCCTACAGAAATCAAAAGGTAAATTTAAATGGTCAGAGTATTGCAGTGTATACTTTGAAAAATGTTGACATGGATACTCAAAACCTACAGTGAATATGCCTCAGACTCTCTCAGTCACATAGGCCGAGTTTGGTACTTTCATCTTTCAGCTTTCATAATCCTATCTATATGCTTACATGTCTCAAAATGTGTTCTATCTAAAGGGGAACAAAAGTTGCATAATGGTTCCCAGAACCAAGGGTTTTAAAGGAAAACAACAATGGCTAGCAATTAACCAGGGAAAACAGTTACCTCCCTACATAGGATATTTTTGTTCATTTGATAACACAAATTGAATATACTAAATGGAAACAGTACACACCCGGATCATTTTGTTCATGATATCATGAATTGTTGTTTTGACGATCAAGACCTCTTTTCCTCTCTCTGTAAGTTTGAGATTGTTAGCATGCTTTCATATGAGATTAGGGCCACAAGACTGTGAAATGTGTTAATACCATACAACTCTGCAACTTTATCAAGAGCTTTAGCAGAGCCCCGGTTGAGAAGGCGAAATGTGCTTTTTGTGCCCACATGTTCTGTAAAGTTCTGCACAAAACAGAAACACGATGGGCAAGATAAAGGCAGTCTAGATCATGAAGAAGACAGTAACACTCTGAACCAACCTCTATAGGTGCTCCATTCTCTCTGACTATAGCATCATAACTATCTATTTCTTTGCCAAACTTGGTTTTTAGAAGATCGCCTGAGTTACCAATGACAGCACATCGACTAAATTGCCTTGGTGTATAAGGTGGTCTGTTGGGGAGCACCAACGAGAGTTTCTCCATGCAGAGAGTTCTATTCTCACAATGGTTCCTGCAGCAAATGAATTCAAAATATGATCTTTATAGCACTATATAGAAACTAAAACTAAGCAATGTTAATATATTTGTGCAAAAATTGATGTAAAAGTTTTTTTCACAGGCAAAATTGTTCAGCTTCATCAGATATCCAGACATTACACATGATCACTTAGAACGTAATGGCGCAAGAAAATGATATGCAAAAAAGAATGAAAAGGCTATGTCAAAGATACTTACAGAAGCACTCCCTTATTGATCCTCTGCCAAGCATATTCTTCCCATCCATTTGGCAAAGCATCAATATACTCCCGAGTTAGAATAGTGGTACTATTTCGCACCTGCACAAGTCCCTCACTAAACACAAATCAACTATAGCACATAAAGTAATATGCAGAAATAGAATACAGACCAAAGAGCTACTAAGCAAAGATTATTCTTATAGCAGAAAGAAAGAAAATAATGAAGATTGCAGCAGATAAATGTTGGTATGTAGTATCTATAGAATGATATTAAAGTATCATATGCTAAATACCCATTTTATTCTGTGAACTGCACATGAAAGTAATAACTCTTCATAAATTTTATATAGAACATAGGATACTGACCTGTTCCCATGTAGCTACGGCTTCACAAAGATTAAAAGCAAAAGACAAGCCTTCGAGTTCTCCTGTTTTTGGATCTTTCTGTTTGGATATTGAGACAAGTTTCAGAGAGAAATAGCAACGAAATGCATAGGTATGATGCTTAATACTAGCTTCCTCAAACCTTACATAAGGATCAAGCGAGTTAAGTATGCACTGAGCGGCATAATTAAACAATAGAACTAACTGTATTTACCGAAGACCTACCCATTTTGGAACAGTGTCAGAGGGAAACTTCATCATAACCTCACAAATATCACTGCCACTTATAGCTTGTAGGCCTAATCCATTTGCACGCTGCAAAGGTGAACAATGCATCAGTGAACTCCATGATAAATAAATTCTAATTCTTATTGAAGAAATCTAATTAGATGACATCAGAATAAGGACCGTGGTTTTTCAACTTACAACGATCAAATAAGTATTAGTACCATGTAAAGAATGGACTTAGACCTTAATAAAATGAGCAAAAACAAATATCAAAAGCTAAATCTCAGATGATGAATCTCCTCAATTCACCATTTCTGCAGTCTCTATAGCCACTGCTGTTTCTGTGTTTCAACACTTCCCCCTTATAACACCAGGGTGGCCACTACCATAGCCAGGTAATCTATGCAGGCAAAGTTCTGTACTGGACAGGCCAACTAATAGCAGTTAATACTATAGCTAAGAATGCAAACACTCGAATTAATATTGCTGTCGTTTTCTCCCACCTCCAAGTTAATGAACCTAACCCTTGTCCATACCACATTCTCAAGAAAAACATTGGGTTCTAAAATCTGAAATTGAATATTCCAATCAAACTCAATTTGCATCCCAACACTTTTCAAGCATTCCCACTTAAGATAAATTTCTAGCACTTACATCACTCACACACACACACACATTAATTTTGGTGTATACAAAAAGTTATATCCCAATCGAAATTCCACAGACTTCAACAAAACAATAAGATTATTCACAATAAAATAAAATCAAACGAGTCATCATAATACAGAACTCACCACACACTTCTGGAAATGACCCTGCAGGGATTTTAATGCTTCCACATCATCACTGGACAGATGAAACGGCCCATCTGCAATCACACCGCACACATTCTCACATATAAGCGCAAAGCCACATAATTTGTATTGTATATATATATTTTTTTACATCTAAAATGCCAACAGAAAAGGAAGTAAAGCTTCTATTTCCATCAACGAATTCATACCAAGATTTGAAACACCAGATATGTAAATGAGAATAGCTGCAAGTCCAGAGGCCAAAGCAACCAAAAAGGCCAACTGCAACAGCCTCATCTAACTCTATAATTTCTTCGATAAATTTATGGAAATTGAACAGGAATTAACCGAATCAGGATTTCCTAAGTTTTCGTTTCGGTGGATCTGGAATTAGAAATAAATATTTGCAAATAGAAAAGATCTAGAACTGAGTCTGAGTGTCATGTGTCATGTGTCATGTGCCATGTGCTTGAGTGTGGTATTAGAGTTGGCAATACCGAGCGAGGGAGGAGAGGTTGGTTATTTTTCTGGTGAGCCCTTCAATTCTAATATAATGCCAATAATACCCTTAGAACATTTCAAATTATAAATAAGGGAGCAAAAGTTGTCATTTAACTTTACCTCATTACTTCATCTTTTATCTTTCATCTTTTCACTGAATTATCATTTTTAATCATCTTAACTACTGCAACAGAGAATTTTTTATTTTTTAATTAAAATTCATTTTTAACATAAAAAAAATTGTTAATTGAAAGAACACTAAATTAATATTAATAAAAACAAACAACGACTTCTTGTATTTTATTCATAACTTTTTATTTACATATATGATATATTTCTAAGTTTATAAAGAAAAAAAAAGTAAAAATATACTAATGGATACAAAATATCTTATATAATATAAAGAAACTAATTATAAAATATATAAAAAATTTAAAATTATAATTACAAGAGGGACTAAATTGCAATAAAGCATAAACACAAGATAAGCTGGGAGAGGGAGAGGGAGAGGGAGAGGGGAAACACGCGGATAAGTTTATTACCGATTCGACTGAACTGAAAGCTGTTTTGCTAATCAAGATCAGCAGCAGTGACGCCTTTGATTTAGTCGAACACCATTCATCGTCTTCACATCTCCTTTTTCCTTCAATTATCACCAAGTTCTGGACATCTGTGCGGCGATTTGATTGAATTGGTTGATCAATCCGAATTTGGCGATAATGGCGACTCGGTACTGGGTGGCGTCTCTCCCCGTGGGCCAAGGCTCCTCTGCCTCGTCCTTGTGGAGTCGTCTTCAAGAATCCATCTCTAAACAAGCCTTTGACACTTCTCTCTATAGAGTAAATCGGCTCAACCTTATACACTAGCAGATCTGTTTAAGGAATTCCTGTTTTCCCCCACAATTGTCTGTATTTTTAGATAATGAATTTGGTATTTTCTGAATTTTTCAGTTCAACATTCCGAATCTACGCGTTGGCACCCTAGATTCGCTGCTGGCTCTCGGCGATGACCTATTGAAGGCGAGTTGTTTCAAAAATTTCATCTGATTACGTTGAATTGTTTTGTGGTTGAAAGTTTTTTATTTACAGATTTCTTTTTTTGCAGGCCAACAGTTTCATTGAAGGAGTGTCGCACAAAATCCGGCGACAGATCGAGGAACTGGAGAGGATCTCTGGAGTTGTCAGTAGCTCTCTTACTGTTGATGGGGTTCCTGTTGACTCTTATCTTACAAGGCAATAACTTCAACTCTATTGATTGAGTTTTCTGTTTTCTGTTCTGGGTTTTGTTTTTTGCACATGGATTTGGTAAAAGATTTATGATATATGTAGATTCGTGTGGGATGAGGCAAAGTATCCTACAATGTCACCGCTTAAGGAGATTGTGGATGGAATTCATGTACAGATTGCCAGGATTGAGGATGATCTCAAGGTATGGTCACTCTTTTTGAGTATATTTCTGCAGGTTTTGATGTTTACATGATAGAAACCTTTCAATAATAACCTTTTCAATATAACTCACGATGGAAATAGAAGTTATAGAGATATGATTTGTAGTGAATAAATTAGCAGTATCACTTATCTAACTTGTCACTAGGAGATCGGATCTAGACCATTAAAATTGTTTGGTTGGCCCTCATAGATATTAGTTCCTGGTTATATCCATCACAGTTCTACAGTAGGTGCTGCCCTGTGTACGATAAGCCTAAGTAAAAGTAGATTCTTTAGGTCCATGATAAATGTGGTGGGCAAGACAATATGTGGATCTCAGACATGTTCCCCGTTTCTCTCCTTGAGTTCAATTTGACAACTAAACATACAGTATTCACACCTCCCGTATGCTTCTTCAATTCTTTGCTGTGTTAGCAAACTTGATCTGCTGCATGCTTCTTTGTTTATGTTCTAAAAAACCAACAATTTATGACTACCTCGACTTGAAGCTTGCCTGTATAAATACATCATAGTTAGGTTGTTTTTATTTGAAGGTATGGCAACAATAGTTATCCATACTATTGCTTTCTTTGATTCTGTTGCTTTTTAACCCAGACATGCAGCCCTTTCTGGTAATTGTTTTCTCTAGAATTTTCCTGCAGAACATAATTGTTACCATTAGGAAGTTCAGAACTGACATTTGATTGGTCTTGATATGATTAGGGGTGGAAATAGGTTAGGTTGGGTTTTCGTGTAATCGGCCAAGCCTGAACCCGATCTATTTTGTAGATAAGCCCGGCCTGAAGCCTATTTAAAGCCCATTAATAGCTTACAAACATAACAATACTATACACTTAAAATTCATAGATTTTCAGTGCTTAAGCTGTCAACACACATTCCATGCAATTTGAGCTATGCAATTTGAGCTACATTTCAAATTTAAGTCTGGTCTATTATATATGATAGGCTTTTTTTGCCTGAACCCGATTTATTTTGTAGATAAGCACGACCTGAAGCCTTTTTAAAGCCCATTAAAAGCCTACAAACATAACAATACTATACACTTAAAATTCATAGATTTTCAGTGCTTAAGTTGTCAACACACAATGTATGCGATTTGGGCTATATTTCAAATTTTAATCATTTTCTCAAGTTTAGTAGACTTGCATGGTACAAATATAACAATAATATACACTTAAAATTCATAGATTTTCAGTGCTTAAAGCTGTCAACACAAAAGAATGTACCATTCATAGATTTTCAGTGCTTAAGCTGTCAACACACAAGAATGTACCATTCCATGCAATTTGGGCTACATTTCAAATTTTAATCATTTTCTCAAGTTTAGTACACTTGCATGATGAGAACCAATTACGTTGTAAATAGAAGATACATTTCATTTATGGAATCTAGATTTGTCGATATTATCAACATCAATTATATCAGTTACAAAATATATATATATATATATATTAATATTTAACTTATCGATATCGATCATATTAGTTGCGATATGCATAAATCAATATATAAATTATCGATATCAATATCGACTACCATATCATTTGCAATATTTAATAATAATTACCCCACATTCTCTATAAATAGATGAATATGTCCATCTAACTTGTCGATATTATCGACGTCAATTATTGTTAGTTGCAAAATCTATATATATATATATATTCAGTTAATAATTACCCACATTCTCTATAAATAGATGAAATTCTCTATAAATAGATGAATATGTTCATCTAACTTGTCGATATTATCGACGTCAATTATTGTTAGTTGCAAAATATATATATATACAGTTTTGATCAGGTACGCCCCTGAAGAATGCGCACCGTGTGCACTTTTTTAAGATTTTTTTTTAATTTTTTATATTTTATATTATAAACATAATCTTTTTTCACGCTACATTTCACTTATAACCGCTCATCAACAATTCACATCTCACACATACCCGTTCTTCCCAATTCTCATCCACACAGATACTATCATGAAAAATATTGAATTAATCAATATTCTTCCAATTCTCATCCACAAAGAAGCTACCAAAATCAATTAAATGAAACGATGAAAAATATTCAATTAATCAATATTGAAAATCAATTAAATGAAGCAATGAAAAATATTCAATTAATCAATTCACGTAATTTTTTTGGTGATATTATAGTATTTGATACAACATATAACACAAATAAGTATAACATGATTTTTGCTCCATAACCGGCCAAACAACCATACTTGGATGTTTGACAAATGAAAGCACAACCATACTTGGATGTTTGACAAATGAAAGCACAGTAAAGATATACACAAGGAAAAATTTCAACTTTTTTCAAGAAGAAATGTGTCAAAGTCATGCTTGTTTTGTGAATTTGAAGTGTGATGATGAGTTGCAAACAATCTATACTATATTTAGGATTGATACATGTTCAACATTAAGACAACAGAAGCTTATGTATACCAAGAGTTCAGATTCATTAACATACCAAGAGTTCAGATGCATTAACATGTAGTTGCTTACAATTTGGTTCAGATGCATTAACATGTAGTTGCTTACCATTTGAGTTCAAAGGAATTGTTTGTAGGTATATTTTCGTATGAAACAGATCTTTGAACTTGCATCTAAATATTCTAGCAAGATGGATAATAAGTGCAAAACATGGGAGTGTGAACGATAATCATGAAAAGATTCTATGACAATAAGTGCAAAAAGTGGGAGTGTGAATGATAATCATGAAAAGTGGAAGAATGATGATGTAGATGATGCATGTGTCATTGAAGATGGTTAACAACTGCAAGAGTGTAACGATATCAGAAAAGAATATGATTGAGATTAATGACCCTTCACAAGTGAGAGTAAAAGATGTGGTAAAAGTATAAATTATCAAAGGAAAACAACTGAGTTCCTGTATTAGAAAAAAATATGATTGAGATTAATTATCTTCACAAGTGAGAGTAAAAGATGTGGTAAAAGTATAAATTATCAAAGGAAAAAATAATTCCAAAAGCAAGAGTTTGTCGTGGTTGTGCATTAGTGGGCATGAGGAGAAATTGTTCCACATCTTTGGATGGTATAATATTTTCTTGTTTTTTTTCTTTTCTGAAAGTTTTTAGGTTGTGCACATGAGAGGAGAAATTGTTCCACATCTTTGGATGGTATAATATTTTCTTATTTTTTTTCTTTTCTGAAAGTTTTTACATTTAGAAAATTATAGTATTTTTTTAATTTTTTTCGCATGCTCAATTCATATTTTAATTTTTATGGTTAATTTTGAGGATTTCTAGAATATTAATTAGGATTTTCTTATTTTAATTTTTATGGTTAATTTTGAGAATTTCTCGAATATTGATTAGGATTTAGGATTTGTTGAGAATTGATTAATTAAATATTTTTCATTGCTTAATTTTTTTTAACATGTGTAGATTCATTATATTTGAGAAAAATAAAAAAAGACAGTATTTTGAGGATTGATTGAAGATTTCTTGGTAATTGATGACTTGGGATTTTGAGGATTGATTGAAGACTTGTTGGTAATTAATGATTGAGTTTGAGGATATGATTTGTTGATTTTGAAGATTTGTTGAGAATTTATTCTGTTTGTTGCTCAATTCGTATTATAATTTTTATGTCGAATATTGATTAGGATTTCTTGAGAATTGATTAATTGAATATTTTATTTTCAATATTGATTAATTGAATATTTTTCATTACTTCATTTAATTGATTTTCAATATTTTTTATGGTAGTTTCTGTGTGTGGATGAGAATTGGAAGAATATTGATTAATTCAATATTTTTCATGTAGTATCAATGTGGATGGAATTGGGAAGAAGGTGTATGATTGACGTGTGACATGAGAATTGTTAAAAATGTCTACGTTGATGAGGGGTTATGAGTGAAGTGTAGCATGAAAAAAAAATTCTGTTTATAATAAAAAATATAAAAAAAAACAATCTTAAAGAAGTGGCCAGCGTATTTTTTAGGTGCGTATCTGATCAAAATTGTATATATATATATATATATATATATCAATTAATTATTTCACATTCTCTATAAATAGATGTCATATTCATGTTCATCTAATTTGTTGATATTATCGACGTCAATTATGTTAATTGCAAAATCTATATATATAACTTATCGATATCGATCATATCAGTTGCGATATGCATACTTTGATTTAAGTGATCAATATATTAACTTAAACATGTATTCTTGTGTCTCAATTCTTTGTGAAGGATGAAGATGGGTTTTTAAATATACGTGTATTCTTGAGTCTCAATTCTTTGTGAAGGATGAAGATGGGTTTTTGGTGACAGTAGTTGGAGGTGGAAGGAATGAATTTACTTGTGTTGTGTCACTTGTGTGAATATATGCGTTGATGGGGGTGTTCGACTATGTGAACTCTTGAATAATGGATTCATATATATAGACACAATTAAAAAGTATGTATTATATATTCCTATAATAATACACTATAAATAGGCCCTACTTTTTTTTTTTTAGCTTGAGCCTAGCCTATTTTTGTAAAAAGGCGTCTTGGCCTAGCTCCTTTATCAAATAGGCCGAGTCGAGCTGAGCCAATAGTAGGCCGAGCATAGGCCCTGTCGAGCAGCCCGATCTATTCCCACCCATTACAGACTTGATTTGGAATTTATCAGCATGCTAAGTTTCTGAGTGTAATCAGTGGTCAGGAAATGATTGGTATAAATTTTGAAAACTTGGTTTCGTCTAGGAATAGATTGTGTTGGTTAAAGTATATTTTGGGGGAATGGTTTCTTAGGGTTGTCAAAAATCTAAGAGCTACCCAAGGTGACAACTTTTTCTGGAGATGTTTGATGTAAAAGTGACCAAACATTTCCTCAGGAGACCATGTCTATTTAATCATGGATTTACATTAAAACCCTTTTACATTCTCAAGGGTGCAAACGATGATGGAAGATGGATCACTAATTGAGAATTGATGGGTTGAATCTATGCATAAATTGCATAATTGTGTTATTGCAAATTTTATATGGTGTATTGCATCATGTGTTAAAGTAATAGCTTAATTTGTAACCAAAGACTTAATGGCTGAGTACTAACTCTCTGGATCTAGCATTACTTTCTGCTTTTAATGTATTCTTGTACTCTGGTTTGGCCCCTTTGCATGCTTCTTGTAAGTTCAATATCCTTCTTTTACACCCAGACTTCAATGTCTAAATTTATAGATTTGATACCACTGCTATGAAACTTATAGTTTGTGTGGATTTCTCTTCACAGGTCCGTGTTGCTGAATACAACAATTTGCGCAGCCAACTGAATGCCATAAATAGAAAGCAAGCTGGAAGGTATGTGGGGTGTCTGACCTTTAATAGTTTTGGACTCCGGGCATTTGGGTTATTGTAACTTAACTGAGAATGAAATAATGCATATTGATATGCTGATTATTATTCATCCTCGAAGCATTGCCATGTTTATTAGTGAATGAATACAAGGTTCTGTTTTATGAGATAAGAATAAGGTATAGTAGATACCAAAAAGCTGGTTTCTTCTTTAATGTCTCGATCTGTATAGTTATTAGTTTGGAATGAAAGTACCCCATGTTCAATGATACTGATTTTCCTGTGTTCTGGCAATATGCTCTTCTAGTGAGGAACATAATCACCATAATGGAAGCCAAGTTTGACTCAACTTGTGGATGAAACTAGAAAGTCCATATAAAGTTTGGTATCTTGTTATGACCTTTATCTGGCCTTAGTTTTTCTGTGAATTACCCTCGATACTGTTCCTGAACAAAAATTTCTACTCACTCAATTTGGTGGAAGTGATGGGTGTGCTAGTATCATAGAATTTTGCATATGCAGATATGTATCATGTTATAGAGAAAAATATGTGCTTCCGGATTAATGTTGTTATATTGTTTTGGTGAGATGTAAATTTGTTGCCGATGTGTGATTAAGTGCCATTATATAACAGTTGGTAAAAAGAGAACTGTAGTTGGAAGTATTGTGAACATGTGATATTGCTGTTCTGTTGGTAATGAATGGTAGGAAACGAAGTATTCTGCTCTGCTTCTCTTCTCTCTCTCTCTCTCTCTCTCTCTCTCTCTCTCTCTCTCTCTCTCTCACACACACACACAGTCACACGTGCAGGTACAATGAGTGTGGAATGGGTTGAGTTTGTTGGTGTTTTGAAACTGTCTTCTGTTTATATTCTAAAAGCATTACTCTTTTTGTTTATAATGAAACTCTATTTAGCTCACTGCGTCAACTTCTGTCTGATCCAAATGATTTCTCAATGCAGTTTGGCTGTTCGTGACCTTTCCAATATGGTTAAACCACAAGATATTGTTAGTTCAGAACACTTGACAACCCTTCTTGCAGTTGTTTCAAAGTATTCTCAGAAGGATTGGTTATCAAGCTATGAGACTCTAACAACATATGTGGTAAGTACTATAGTTACTCTTCACAATGCAGTCTCACTGTTCATTCAGTAGGATGCCATTCTGCATTCAACACCAATAGTTAAAGTACACACTGAGTTGGCTATGTGCCAAGGATCAAAGAAGCATCTTGTGAAAGTTGGATTAGTGCTTGTTTAGGCAATTAGTTGCATATTTTAGTTGCCTATATTTAAGTTCTGATTTAGTAGATTCCACCTTTTGATTTAACTATCTGTTTTAGGTCCCCAGATCCTCCAAGAAGCTACATGAAGATAATGAATATGCACTTTATACTGTAACATTGTTCAGTCGTGATGCCGACAATTTCAGAACTAAGGCCCGTGAAAAAAATTTCCAAGTAAGCTATGGATCAATCTCAATTGTTATGGTGTTTGTTTCATCTCCTCTATGTGGTATTAAGAATATTTTGTAACTAATGCATGAATCTTGTTTAAATTCATACCTTTTTTGAAGCTCTACATAAACTGGCCCTTGACAAATATGTTCATTTGTTATGTGATATAGATTCGTGATTTTGAACATAATCCTGAAACACAAGAGAGTCGGAAGCAGGAGCTTGAAAAGCTGGTGCAAGACCAGGATGCATTGAGAAGCTCGCTTTTGCAGTGGTGTTATACCAGTTATGGAGAGGTCTGTATTTCCCCTTCAATAAGTTGTTGAAATTCAGTTTATTCAAATGTAAATCCGTGGAGCTATGTTAATTTGTTGTGGGAGTTTTTATATGCTTAATGTAATAATACAAAAGGAAAACTGTATGTGGAATGCATTAGTTTTTAATCTGGCTCAATGCCAATTCCTTGGCATATCTGGGAACTAACTTGTTTTTTTGAAATTGTTGTGCTATTATACTTGTTTGATGAAAGTTGAAGTCAAAATTTCATGTAGCATTTTAGCAGTTACTCTTCTGTAGATAATGGCTTACAAATTTAGCAGCAATTATTAGTATTGTCATGGACTCATGGGTACAAGTTTATTAGGTCTCTCTGGAATTGACTACCTTTTCTACAGCTTTTTTGGTTATGTTTTCTCTTAGGTTCATTCCTATGCCATCATTTAATGAAGGACATCAACTTAAAATTTCCTGCGGCTCATTGAGAAACTTGATTCTTATGTTTGCCTTTAAACCACTACGTCTCTCTATGAGCAAGGTCCTGCACCCCATTTTCACAATATGCATGCATGCTCTCAACTCAAAGTAGTCGAAAAATTTATATTTCATTATGATGGGCGATTTTAGTAATCTTTACATTGTTGTTAAGTTGATATTGACTCGTTGAGATCATCAGATGTTGGATTTGCTTACAGGTTTTCAGCTCCTGGATGCATTTCTGTGCTGTACGTGTCTTTAGTGAAAGCATTCTGCGATATGGTCTACCACCATCTTTTCTGGTAATTAACCCACCTTGTTCCTTTTCTTAATCAGATGCACATTAAAAGGAAGTTTCTGTGCTGAGACATCCTATTAAATTTTTATATGTCAGTCTGTCGTATTGTCACCTCCTGCCAAAAGTGAGAAGAAAGTTCGTTCCATTCTTGAAGGACTGTGTGGCAATTCAAACAGGTACTACTACCCTTCAGTCACTTTCTTAGCTTTTTCTACTTTTCATGATACTTTTTGTAACCCATCCTTACAAAAAATTGGAAGCTTGTGACAATGTGGGACTAAAACTCCAATCAGATTGTATTGAAGTTCCGAAATTTGGTATAGTTAAGACATATAGTATGTAGAAGATCTCATAACTTTGAATACAAGTATTTGTATAGCATGGAGCGGAATAGGCTTTGATGATGATGATGTGTAATTCGGTATAGAGAATGTTTGTCAGAGAATGTTTCAACCTGTCACTTCATGACTTAAGTTGTGATATAAAATTTCACTAAACTTCATGCCAGATTCAGTGCATGGCATCTTTTTTTCTTTCCTTCTTCCTCTTCCTTCATAGAAATGCCTTTAGAAAGGAACCAATGTAAAGCTCTGCATGTGCAATGATTTATAGCAGTTAAGATCAAATGTTTGGGTGTTGGTCCACTCAAAGCAGATGTATTGTTTTATGGTCTCAAGAACTGTTGAACTCAGATTCTAACGTAACATTCTATTTATTGAGGAGAACTTATGTTAGATTTCTCTTTGTGTGTGTTAATGCAGCATATACTGGAAAACTGAAGATGAAGGAGGAATGGGGGGTTTTGCAGGCGATGGAGATGTGCATCCTTACGTCTCCTTCACTATCAATCTCATCTGAGGTGCGCCTTCATTCAAGTGTCACTCTCCACCTACCCAAACCTCTATATTGTTTTTGTGGCCTTGTATAATTATAGAGTAAATTTTACCCAATTATTTTCTTCCTTGGGAAGTATATTTATTCTGTTCATTGTTAAGAATTCAAAACCATACAAGATTGCTTCGTGCTCTGCATATTCGTCTGTATTATCATTGAGAAATAATGAAGTAAAATAAGCTATTTTTCCCTCACTTTTGAGTGAGAAAGTAATGAGATTGAATGATGGTTTGTGTTGTGAAGATAAAACCTACCAAAACACTGCATACCTGTCTCATTTTGTTGCTACATAACATGAATATGCATATGAGATGATGTGTTGTGTTAGAGAAGGAAAATATATTTATTATCAACATGTTGGCAAATTGAAGGACTCACCTACAGAATGGAACACAATTACAGAACAATGAAGGTGCTCTATTTTTCTTCAGAAAGGATCGGACATGTTCCAAAAAAAAATTTAAACAAAGAATATATTTATTGGAGGAAAGATGTTAGGCGAGATATTACTCTGGGATGGAGTTTTATTTAATTTATTTCACCCTATTATTAAGTTAAAATGAACCATTTATGTGGCGATCTTCTAAATAATTCTTCATCTTATTAGAGTTTTACTAAGAGTGTCTCAAGAAGCTATTAATTAGTCATGTCATATGCTGTATTAGTCCCAAAACTAAATTTTAATTACGGTCCAATGTAATGCCTTTTTCTCATGAACCAATTTAAATAAATTAAAATGGTGTCATTGTGGATTTGTTAGAAATTAAGTCAATTTGCTAAATGGCATGACCTATGATGCGTTTTTTTTTTTTTAAACACGTGGACTAAGATCGATGAAAAAAATGGTAACTGAAATTGCAATAATGAGCGAGTGAAACTAATGAATTTATGATCTATTTCTATAAATTCGAAAAGTTAAGATTTAGGTTACAATTTTTTAAATGTGCGATTTTTCATACTTTACAATGATATTTTATATCTTGTCCAAACACCAATGCATACAACTGATCATTATACGATCTGTTAAATGCAACATTTCTGTTCAGAATAAATGTTAAATAATGTATTAATAGATTTTACCAGACCTTGTCATTATATATCCCTGTTTTGAGCCAATCTAGACCACCCCAGAATGCTAGATGACCCATTTATGCCACGTCAGATAATAAAAATATATAAATATTTCAAACCCCAAATTTAGAAGAAATATTTAATTATAGTTTCAAAATCACTATAAAATGGACACCAAATTCAACAAAAATGAGACATCAGTAAACCCCACACCCTTATATTAGAATTATATATTGTTCAACTCATTTATAGAACAAGGACCATTGTCCCAAGAAATTATATAAAAGAAAAAAAGAGTTGAAAAATGAAATAAGTTAAGAAGACAAAGAGGCAGGTGGGGATGAAAACACAAGTCCATATTAGGACAACCCATGCCTTAGATACATGATATGAGGACACCATATTAAGTCTATGTTACCTTCTTCTCCAACTCTCTTCCTATATCAACACTAATTAAGGAGACAACTATCCAATTTACCCAAATCCACCACCTCTCCAATGAAGCTCCGGTGGGCCCACCGCCCACGTCGGCCTCCACCGGCAAGAGAGGTCCAAACCTGCATGAACCAAACCCCTTTGTTATCATCCTTGTAGCTTCTTTATTGTTGGTATATGAATGTTTGATATGAGCTTTAGAAAGTATTAGTAGAATATGTTTTTCGTACTTTTTAATTTAAAATAAGTTTGTGTTCGGAGCATTTACAATACGCATTATAATTTTTTGAATAATTTTGTTTTTCAGTATAACATAAAAAATAAAAATAAAGACCTGAATGATTGAATATATATACAACTAATTTTGCTCAAGTTAAGATACGTAACTTTGAGATGATGTAATTTTTATTTTTCTTTTTGCCAAAAGAAAATTAGGGTTTGAGGTTGTGGTTGAAATTGGGAGTGTCTTGTAGTATTTGTCTGCATATACAGTAAAGACATATAAATTGAAAAAGACAAGGTAGACGAAGTTATTCCAAGAAAAGACAAGCAAATGTAGATGACCAATTTCTTTCTCTTACACACATATAACTTGCAGAATGTGTTGTTGCACAATTTTATTCATTTCCAACTTGGTCTAATTATTACTTTATTCAATCAAATTGTAATAGACAACAATAAATAAATAAAAGGAATAAATATTTATTCTCAACGTGCTACTAAAACCAAATAGTTTTTTTATATAAGTGGCATTGATATGACACACATGACATGGATGATTCAGGGGTATTTGTGGTGTATCGATTATGACATTTAATGAGGTTTTCAATATTCAAGAGGGATAGTGTATGAGTTTATTCAGAAGCATTATCATGAATCAAGAACATACATGTGCTTAATACAAATTGTTCTTGAAATGGACTTAAAAGATTATTATGGTGGATGTGATTCATAACGATGAATACACTAACTCCAAGTATTTTTTATTTTTTTTGTAAGTATCATTTAAATTTTTTAAAGTGATCGATATTTTAATTTCTCTTTTAAAGATACTGAAATGCAAAAACTTCTGTTATTTCATAATCTGAGCCTTCGTTCACCAATATAAAGTATAAAAAATGTATATCATGTATACATAATTTCCAATATATTAAATGAAATTAGTGTGAGGAGGGAAATAATCCAAAAATTGCCGACAGGAAACCAACCAAAATCACTATAGTAGATAATGACTGGATCATTTCAACACCGAATAGACATTACATATATTGATAAGGAAAATTTGGTTTCACACATTATCGATGTTAATTATTTTGTGTATATTATATGTGTGTGTGAAGTTGTTCATAGTTTATCTTAATTATTAATACCAACAAATTAACAATATTATCACTTGATATCTCGAATAATCTAAACCAATCACAACTCCTTATTTTATTAAATTTTTTTTGTATGTTGCAATACATGATTTATCGAATATTAATTAAAAAAAAATGCATGTAGTATTTTTGGAGTGAACATTAATTATGGACAAAAAAAAAATGTTGGTGCCAGCTAAGAAGATTGGAGATCTGATGTTAAGCAATATACTGAGTTGTGAGTTAAAATCTAGTCACCAACTCATCAATTGGTCCCATTTTCTTGATTAGTCAAATATATAAATCTTTATTGATCATACAACTTTATACTATTGCTTTTATAGTGAAGTGTAGTTTAGTAGCTTTCATGTACTGTTTGCTCTTTTTTCCTTTTTCTTTTTAATTTCTCACATTGAAAGGTATAGGTTGATTTCCTTCAAATGATTTCATTTTATAATTAATAACTTAGTTTGAAAAAAAAAATCAATAATTGATGAATAGTGGTTCTTCTCCACTTAAGTTTGATTAAAATTTCCATACTCATAAAATTATGAAACTCGGTGTGATAATTAAGAATAAATATACGGCTAGCTTGTGGTGATATAATAATATTGATTTCTAAGACAATTCATAATAATATTAGAAGATAATAAAATTAGATTTATTTCTATGTTATGTGTGTTGTTTCATAAGATAAAAGAAAAGAACGATAACATTTGTTTAAAGTTAACTATAAAAAAACAACTATAGATCATCGAATTTGTTCATGATCTTGTTTGGTCTGTCTATAGAATTATTCCTCTGGCTCACAATATTTCCTTGATATTTGTAATAAAATAAAATAAAATATATGTGTAACTATGTAAGCACACATTTTTAAGGGGCATTTCTAATTTATTAATTTAGCAAGATCATTTGTAAAATAAATTAAATATGATACGATAAGTTTGTACTTTGCCCATAAGTATAATATATAAGTATTATTTTCCAATCTATTCTATACGTGTTTTTCACTTTAGAACCTTTTTTTTTCGATCACAATTTGTACCATACGTTCTTTTTCAAATTTTCAATCAACAATAAATTTCGGTCAAAATTATACATGTAATTTGTATATGTGCTCGTGGAGGATATTTTTATCATTTTATCTTTTAAGACATGAGAAAATTTTAATATTGCAACTAGTTTTCAATGGTAAAAAAAGCATATAAATGTTTTGGATTAGTTGTTGATTTTTGGAATGAAAAGCTAATTAGGATTAATGTTAATTTTGTTGGTGACTCAGTTAGTCTGTGCAAATTACATATGCATTTTTTGATTGGAATTTATTGTCAAGAATTGCAAAATAAAAAAAAAAATCATATACTATAAATTGTGATCGGAAATAAAATTAATTTAAATTTAAAAGTAAAAAATCACAGTACAAATTGAAACATAATATTAACCCTTATAAAAACATGTGTGAATATATAGATTATTACAAATTAATATGCAGACTTGAGGAGCACATGGACAGAAAGATGAAACTGTGTGCCTAGGAGAGAGACACTTAAGGGCAAGTGGTACAATTCTACATATTTAGTTGTCCCAAAATATGAATATAATTGAAATTGTGGGTCTGCTCTCAGTCACTGCTTCTGTTTCTCTTTTTGGCAAACTTGATTGTATTCAATTAAACTGTTAGCAGATGGAGGAACAGGATAGGCCTATTACCCAAACAAGGTCAAATCTAATTAAAATTGCTCTTATTTAACTATTCAAAGGATAATGATTTAAATGGATCTACCATTAGTATGAAATATTTAAAGTCGCGCGAACCCAACTTAGGATAGTATGTATTATTAATAGCTAATATTATTTTAATAGTGTATATTCTACTCAATGTCAAATAAAAATATCTTAAACTATCCATTTTTTTGGATAATCATCCACCCCACTCTTTTGATATAAACCTATTTCACATCACTCAATACAATTAAATATATAGTCAAAGTCAAAAAATACATTTTTGCAGCCAATTTTCGTGTAACCCTATGTATGAATTTCATGTAGCCCTTTGTCTGAATTTCATGTAGCCTTATATTCAAATTTTATATAGCTCTATATTGAATTTCATGTAGCTCTATGTCCGAATTTCATGTAGCCTTATGTTGAATTTCTTGTAGTCCTATGTCCGAATTTCATGTAGTCCTATATTCGAATTTCTGTCTGAATTTTGTGTAGTCCTATATCCGAAGTTCATGTAGCCTATGTTCAATTTTTTGTAGCCCTATGTTAGAATTTCGTGTAGCCCTTTGTCAAAATTTCGTGTAGCCCTATATGCGAATTTCGTGTAGCCCTATGTCCGAATTTTATGTAGCCCTATGTTTGAATTTCGTGCACTAAATAGACAACAATTTTACTGTTTAATCTGTGAACAAAACACAATAGAATCGTTTATTTTTTTAAATCCATCTCATCTCATCCCATCACCAAGTACATTTTTGACTCATATATGTACTTTTGGATAATTTGAAGTAAAAATATAAGTATATTTGATACACCTTTAAATATTTTTCAAAAATATTTAGATACACCCTTAAATGTTTTTGAGTGTTTGAGGCCATTTCTTCAATATTTAAATATCTTTACTCAAGTTCTTGGAGGATATAACAATTATTTTAGAAGGGACATATATTTAATGGATCAGATTAGAGTAATTGATATGGGTCACATGTACATTTTTTTAATTTAATTTAGTACTAAACTACTTGTGTCTAACTAAAAAATAATAATAATTAATAAATAGTCATTGTTCCATAAATGTCACATGCCATGCCTCCATGAATATTGTCAAATGTTGAGTTTGTGTTTTCCAATAATTGTTAGATGGATTTAGTCTAAAAATTAATAAGGGTGTAAGAGAATTAATTCATTTATGAATTATTCGAATCTTAACTTGAACTTAACTTAGTCACTACATTTTGATTATAAATTTAAGTTTACTCATAATCTAAACTCATTTATAAATCACCAAATTTTTCTTAATTGAAATATACACTGATATTATTTTATTTTAACTAATACTTCTGTTATTGTTCACGTTGATTATCTTTTTCACCACATGGAAAGAAAATTTGCCCCTTAATTGGGACCCATTTCTGACACCCAAGTTTCCAGTTTTTTTTTTTGTTTTTTTTGTTTTACAGATACTTTTATATATTACTTGCATAAATTATTGAATTTGTAATTTATTTTCATGTGTTCTCATATGCTCTACACTATTCCACGTGTCTGTACGCGTCAGTCTGTCCACGTTTTCATTCTTCTACATTTATTCGTGTTTGTCAAAAAGTAATACATTTTATTATGAGAGTAATGCTCTTAAGTAAACTGAAATAATATTTTTATATATGATACAATTAATATATTTATATAATATAATTAATATATTTATGTGATACAACTAATTAAATCATTAATGAAATAAATATATAATTTTTAAGTCAAATATGATAATACCTTTAAGTAAATGCAGTATATGACTAATTAATAACTTTAGATAATACAAGTAATACATTTACGTTATATTTTTGTAAAACTAATTAATATATTTATATAATACAAGTAGTACATTTATGTAATACAACTAATATTTTATGTGATACAATTATATATTTCAGTATAATAATAAAATCATTTTTTAAATAAAATAATAAGGTAATACCTTTATGAAAATATAGTAACATTGGTTAATATATGATCCAAATAAAACTTTTATTGATGTTATATTTCTGTAAAATGAGTTAATATATATGTAAATGTAGTAATACTTTTATGTGATATAATTAATACATTTATGTAATACAATTAATTCTTTTATGTGATAAAATTAATATATTTTAATAAAATAATAAAATCATTTTTTAACCTTTTGCATTATCTTTATTTATATTTTCCTTATAATTAACAATCTTCTTCATTTGTATAAAGAAATGGCTAGTGAAAATGATTTTAACCTAAATGTTATATATATATATATATATATATATATATAATAAAAAAATAAAACATGTCGGGAAATTATGATATATCAATCACTAGCTGGAATTCAACTTGAACTAGTTAAATTTATTACTTTTAGGTCAACATCAACTTGATTACATACTCAAACTCTTGTTCAACTCAACTCGATGAAATGATGTATATTTATAATAATATAAAAATTATTAAACTACAATGTAAAGATTCAATAAAATTTTACTCAATTACACATATATAACTAATTATTTATAGTTAGGGTTAAAAATATTACTACAATTATATATCTGAAGTTGAACAAAGTTCGTTACTCTATCAATATCAAGTATTGAAGTTGTGTATTGTTAAATTCAAACTTGAGCTCTGAGATTAATTAATTAATTTTATAACAAATTAATTAAAAGGCAATAGATTAAATATTTGGTGATATATTTAGGCATTTGTTCTTGCATTTAATACAATTTCCTCAACATGTAGTACAAAAGATTCCTTAATGGATACCCCAGAGAGAGTGAGAGACAGAGAGAACCAGTCATGTCAAGTCAGTATGGCAAAAATCATTCAAACCAAAGAAAGAAAAAATAAGTTGATTAATAATTAAGTGAAAGGACAAGAAGGTAAAAGTAACTGTAAACTGAAATAAGAGACTGAATCTCAGTAAAATTAAGAAATACAACAAAATACCAATAAACATGCTAGCTAAATCTCTTATTTCCATATATTTTTTAATATATTGTAGCTAGTAACTAATTAGTTTTTTTTTTGTTCTTCTTTAATTTAATCAACAGAGAAGCATATCCATGCATCAGGAATATGTGCTAAAAAATGTTTGGGAGTGAGAACAAAGGATCTGATGAAGATCATGATCTTGTCTCTAGAATTGATCTTGTCCATTGATTTTTGATCCCTTTTATTCATCATCATCAGATCAATTGAGAACTTGGAACCTTTCACACCCTCATTTCTACTTTCTTTTGCTTGATCCTAATTCCTTACAACCTGGAAAAATTCATTGGAAATCAAGAAATCAAAGGTCATGTAAATTAATTTAAGAGAAACTATGAGTTTATTACAAATTAAAACTATATTTAAACAAGATTAATCCCAAAGAGTAACCTTTATGTATGCGATTGTACATAAGTCTGTAATTGTGAAGTTCAGATCAATATTGATACGTTTAAAATGTCCTACATGACCTGAAAATATAAGTTCACTATATTGTCATATGATTTATTTATTTATTTTCTTTCTTATTGTCAAGATCATTCCATATTGTTGAACCTTGCTTATTATGGCTCTATGCATATTATTAATTTAACAGTGATATATATATATATATATATATATATATATTTAGCATTACATATCATGGAAAACAACATCACCAAGAATTATCAGCATTTAATTAACTTATATAATTACTGGAGGTAGATAATAGCAAAGACATGGTTGGCAAATAGCCTAATTTGATTCTTTGAAAAAGAAAAGAACTTCCTAGAAAAACATAAATTACTATATTTAATTAAATAAATGGTCAATAATTATTTGTGTCCATTATCCATGTACATATTCTAATTTTTTTTAAAAATAAATTAACTAGCAGATGGAATAATAGTTAAAGAGACAAAGAGTGAGTGCTAACCAGATGGTTGTAGGGCAGATGGTGGAATTTGTATTAATGGAGTGAAAAGAGGGTGTTGCTGAATCCTGATTGATTGACAATTATTTTTTGTCTATGCTCATCCACTTCCCACAAGCTCTGTCTACTTCCCTGATAATGATATATTTTGTCCATGTTACATGGATAATTAATAATTATTATTATATAAGTTTATGATAATAAATTAAATTAAATTAAATGAGCATGTACATGGGGTTGCAAAGGAAGAACATTTGGAATTTGGGGTTGTTGAAATAAAATAGAGTTGGCAGAATTTTGCAGGAGATGATAATTATTGGTTGTTGTGGGGATAGATTCTTGCATGCTTGCCAATGGTGATCCCAAGTTGCTTAAATCCTGCATGCAAATTTATATATCAATATCACACATAATTCTTTTTTTTTAATTAACAACTGATTTATGTCCATCTACCCATATATATGTGTATGTATTATACATATATATTAATTCTGAAATTTAGTATTAATATAGACTGACAAAAATTAAATTAAATTAAATCTTGTACCTGATCAGGTCTAACCATGAATGATTCCAAGTCCATTCCAAAGTCATAAAACATGGGATTTACAGAAGCAAGCTTCATTGAGAGAAACTGCACAAATTGAGACAGGAATTAATCTTCTTTTATTGAATTCTTAAGAGTAAATTAATATATAAAAGCATATTTTGCTAGAGGACAGAAAAAAATATTTTTGAAAGAAAAGAAAAATAAGTATATATGGGAAAAAAAAACCCAAAGGAATAATTAAAGCCATTAAATGGTCACTCAATGAAAAGGAGAGGATAAAAAAATTAATTTCAAATAATAATATTACCTCCACTTGATTTTGGAGAGACTGGACATAATTGATAATTTCATCCAACATGAGGGCCTTTCCAGTTACCTGTTTATCATTCAAACCACATAAAACTCTCAGAAAAACAAACAACATTAAATAATTGTTATTTCCATCAAAATAAAAACTAAGACAAAATATATATTACCTTGTCACACCCAGGAACAAGAGCTTGGAGTAGCTTCATTCTTTCACTTATTCTCTCCCTCCTTACCTGATCATCATACCAATAACTAAATTCAGTGAATAATATATATTAATTACTAGCTAGTAATTTTATTTTATTTTATTTTTAATGGGAAATTGAGGTGAAAATAATAATAATTGTGAAAGTAATTATTTTAAAAATCAAAATCCTGCATTCAAAGTCCATTTAAAAATTAATTAAAAACGAAAGCCACAGAATTTCAGATTGTATATCACAGTCCAAACATCAATAATAAATTTGTATACAAACAAAACCTAATTAATTATTGTGTTTAATGGATACATACCCTCTCAGCAAGGCTATGGCTATCAGTAGCTTGGCCTCTTCTAGCCCTTACATGAATGTACCCTTTTGGGCCTTCTTCTCCTGATTTCTTTTCTTCAATCTCTTTTATTTTCTTCTGCTTCTTTTCTTTGACTTCTCTCTTATCCTATTTATTCATTAAACCAAGAAATTAATTATATTAATGTAATAATAAAAAATGAGCAAAATTAATGAAATGAAATGAACCTTGGATTGAGCAGAATTAGGAGAAGAATTAGGGTGTTTGCATTTCCTCTTCTTGAGAGTGACTTGCTCACTGCTGCTATCAAACTTATCAGTAACTATTGAGGAAGAATCCATGGTGTTGAGAAGAAAAGAGTGATCATTATTGGTATTTGTAATGATCTGATCAGGAAGATTAATGTTATAACATGACATGTTATCTATGGTGGACTGAGAGTTTTGGAGAAAAACTGAGTCAAGGAGAAAAGGATGGTGCTGAGTTGATGATGAAAAGGCTGCCATCTTTTTCTTTTTCTTTTTTGCTTTGGAATTCCAACACTTTTAGTGCTGCTCAGAGAGTTGGGAAAGTGAGGATAGATTCTTGAGAATTGGGGTCTGATTATTGATGATGATGATGATGATACAATCTCAAGAGGGTCATGGTTTATATATAAGCATAGAGAGAGAGAGAGAAAGTGAGTGAGTGAGTGAGTGAGAGAGTGAGAGATCTACAATTTTGCTAATATGCCCTTTTACTACAATTAGCTAGACTCTCTCTTTCCATGCAGTTAAAGTACTCTACATTTGACTAGTCTCCTCTCTCTCTCTCTCAAATGAGTAACCATTTAAGGTTAGTTTAAGTTAGTACAAGTGGCCAATATGTGAGATGTCTCATCAAAAATATTCATTATTAAATGTAACTTCAAATTAAGATGGATAATTAATTCAATAGGAGAAGCATAATTTTAGGCCCTTTTTTTTTTTTTTTTTCAATTTGAACTCTTGTATGGACTGAAAGTAGGGTGAAAGAAGGATTCCAACTCCTAACCTATGGAAGAGGTTAAGTTCTAATTGGGAAGGAATTCAAACTATTGTCAATTAGGATGGTTCGAAATTAGTTCTGGTTATTCAAAATTTTCAATTTAGTTCTGTACTTTTATAAAAAAATCTAACGTAATTCCTTTTTAAGTTTCCAGATATTACAAAAGACGTCGAAATTAGCCACCCAACCATCGAATTTAAGGATTTTCACCATTTTTCAATATTTAAACACGATGTAGATAGGAGTGGGGTGGCAAATATTAGGGTTTGCCATATTTTTAGTACTAATATGGTAGTATTAAGTGTCAAATAATGAAAAAGATATCAAAATCCAAAAATATAAAATAAACTCAAATTTGACATTTTGAAATATTCAAGATTAAAATTGAAAATTTTAAGTTGATCGGACCAGTTTTGAACAAGCCTTAATTATAGGATTAGTTAATTTTGAAAAATTTCCCCACCTAATATAGGTATGTAGTTATACGACACAAGTGGTGTAGTTTAGCCCACCTTTGTGTGGCTGAGTATTAGGGTTTAGTTCTAAGTTTAATTTCCCGGCCCTAAAAAGCATTGGTAATTAAATAAAGGAAAATTCTTAATTTTTGAATTTAGGTAATTTTGAATTTTAAATAGACAAAAATCAAATTTCAAGTAAAATTGGATGGGTTTAAGGAAAAAAAAAAAAAACAAACAAAAAAGAGTAAAATGGAATGAAAATTGGTAAAGAAAATAATAATAATAATAATAATAATAATAATAATAATAATAATAATAATAATAATAATAATAATAATAAACAACCAATTTTGACCTAAAAACATAAAATTGAAGTATAAAATAGAATCTAAATTACATGATGAAAGTTGCAATTTTCTCTTAAATAAAGCACATAATTCTCTCTATAAAACAAATCAACAAACAATTGTGTTAATGGTTAGACTTGCCATGAATGTCCTTCCAATTAATTTATTACGTTATCAATAGATATATTAAATGAAACTTATTTTAAAATATGATTTTTAGACAATCAAATATATAAGGTCCGATAGATACATATAATTAAAATATTTATATATTATTTATAAAAACATACATGAAGCGATTTCATGGATATATTTTGTAAGACAGAACCACATCATCCGCCTATTAAATCAATTAATTTTTACAAATTTATGTGAATTATTAATTATGTAGATTGACTTATGTCACGAGATAAAATTCATAAAGCAAATTCAGAAGAAACCTAACTCATTTATTGAACTTTGTTTAAGAAAAAACAAAAATTGGTTTAGGTAATATAAATTAATAGGAAAAATGGTCAAAACAAGACAAATAAAAGTGGGTGGGTGTGTGTGTCTTGCATCAAGGTTAGATCTGGAGCAAGTATATGTCAGCTCAGATTGGTCATTAACCCAATTGTAAACAGTTAAACAGTTTATGTCAGTTTGCTTTTTTCGTATCTCTAATTCAGTGAATCAGATATGATCCTAAACAGTGCCTACGATTCAGGTCAATTTATGAGGTAATTGGTCAATGCATAGTAAATTAAATTCCATCTTTCATTTATTTGAAAAACATTCTCTTTAATTTTAAAGAGTTCTTCTTACCCGAATTTAAAATACTATCAAGTATTATTTTGGTAGGAAATAGCTAATATATACTTCTAAATGCTAAAAAGTAATTTGTTGGGAATAATTATTGCTTTTGAGGGTAATTAGTAATACTTTCATAATAAATATGTAATACTTTAAAGTCTAAGTAATATTTTTTTCATGACTAATAAAGTAATTTTTTCAAAGTTAAAAGTAATATTATTTCAAAGTAAAATATATAATAGTTTAAATTTATTTTAAAAGAAATAGTAAGTGACATTTAAAAAAAAATCAAGGTGATACTTTTCAATGTAATATATACTTTCATTAAATGAAATTTTGTTAAGTTGATTATGTCAACTATTGATCAGTCACATGAGACGGTTTTATTCAAAATTTAATTTTATATAGATATTCTTCTAATAATCAATTCTTTGTTATTGTAAACGAACAACTATTTTACTACATTTTATTTAACCAAATTTTGAGGAATACAAGATCATAAATTAAATTAGTTGATTTATCAATCAAAGTATCATTTTATACTAAAAAGGTGACCTGAAAAGATATTATTTGGAGAAGACAAATCTCACATTGAATTCTATTGCAAGGAAATGAACATCAATCTCAACATCTATATCCATGTTTATACGTACTTATATTCAAGATTGGATTAAAAGCTAATGTTACAGTAGTAGATGATATAAAGAGATTCAATTTGGATATCCTAATTCGTAATTTATAGCTATATTATGCACACATAAATATATAATGATAATCAATCGTATCAAAAAAAAAAAAAAAAAAACATACATTAATGAAGTTTATCGCATATCTAATATCAATATAAAAACTAAGTCGTTACACCTATAACAGGTCATACTATATCATTACATCACTTTGCTAAAAAAAAAAACATATAAAATATGTTTTTTTTGTAACAAGTAGTTTAACTAAAATCTTTTATTATATTTAGTGTTACATCTTTTAAAATAATTACCACACATGATGTGTATTAAATACAATACTAATTAACACATAATATATATTAAATATCATAAAATATGAAATATAACAATGAAAAATTCATACAGATTATCTAATGCAGTGACCAAATTCAACAAGGATAGATTCCTTAATTTGTACGACAATGGATCCAATTTCTTGCAGAGTGGTGGAGGCGTCTATATTTGACCATATGTATACATATGTACTAATTCAACAATATTGAAATTATTTAGAACTAAAAAGCGACAAAAAAAAAAAAAAAACAAGATCAATTACAAAAATCTCAGATTGGGGATGCACGTATAGTCTAGTCTAACACAGTAACACCTTTTATGGTATTTAATTATCACACTCTGCAAATAACAGGGAAAAGGATAAATCATTTGAGACATGGAATATATAAAAAAAGAAAAAAAAATTCAAACGATGGGTTCGTTCATCAGAACATCCACATCAATGTGTTTTTTGCACATCATTTTAGTATGAGGTCCACATGCTATCATACTAATTAAAAATATCTATTTTTTTAAAATACATATCTACATCAATTTAACACAAATTTCAATCAATTTAACACAAATACAATCATTACATGTGGGTCCCATGATCCACTAATTTTTATTTTTTATTTTTATTTATATCAAGTTAAAGTAATGATTTATTGCTTGTATGTTGGATTAATTAATTATGATAGTAATAATTTTCAATTCACATTAAAATATAATTAATAATATTTAAATATTAAGTATATTAAGGAAAATAATCTAATTATGCATTGAAATAAAGTTAGTTTATTTGAACATTGAAGTAATGAATAAATACATATTCATGTAGAAACAACACAGTAGACTCATCTGAGTTTATAGTGTGAAATAATTTTTTTTAAAACTAATCTAATTATACATTGAAATAAAGTTAGTTTATTTGGACGTTAAAGTAATGAATAAATACATATTCATGTAGAAAGAATACAATAGACTCATCTGAGCCTATAGTGTAAAATAATTTTTTTTTTAAACTAACATAATTGTACATTGAAATAAAATTAGTTTATTTGGACATTGAAATAATGAATAAATACATATTCATGTAGAAAGAACACAATAGACTCATCTGAGTCTATAGTGTGAAATAATTTTTTTTTTTAACTAACATAATTATACATTGAAATAAAGTTAGTTTATTTGGACATTGAAATAATGAATAAATACATATTCATGTAGAAAGAACACAATAGACTCATATGAGTCTATTGTGTGAAATATTTTTTTTTTGTTCCTTACACGAATTTTGGGACAAAATATAAGGAAATGTGGTAGTTGGGGTCATTTTCTCTAAATAAAAATTACATTAATTAAAATTACATAAACACCAATTACATGAATTTAAATTACATAAATTAAATGATAGAAATTGAGAGATGAAAGATAAAAAAATAGAAGAGAAAATAGAGAATTTAAGATGTGTTCCAAAATATGTCAATATTGATATTTATTTATAGATAATTAAAAAATACGAATTTTGATATATATACATCTATATTTTAAATACATATTATCTACAATTTTGTATAGGAAAGAAAAGAAAATAATTTATTTGTATAGAAAAAGTAAATAAAATAAATATATTGAGATGATATGAGGAAAAAAAAAATGCATTAATTGATGAGGTGTCATTATATCAACCATTAGCCAATTATTAAAGTAGGGGATAAAAATGTATTTTTCAAACTTAACACACACTAATTACACAAAAATACATATTTAAAAACACACCTACATTAATTAATACACCTTTTATTTTAATTAAAAACATTCCATAGTGAATTGATGTAGATGTCCTCATATCCTTGATCAGTATATCTGTAGAAGGAACTGTCAACTCAACCAACAAATTTCACATTTTGCATGTTTTGATGATCAACTTTTCAGCCTACACTGCATTCATATTTGATTAAATTCGGGAAAAAATAATTTTGTCTCACCCTAATTGGAAGGACAAATATTTCAACACTTTGTCAAACTTAAAGAACCAAAAAAAAAAAGCTACTCTTGCTAAAGTGCTTTAAAATCCTTTGTTTTTTTTTTTTATGGTAATGTATTAATATTAATAATTTTAATATCAGGCCAAACAGGCAACCACATCTATATAGCTGAAATTATATGGATTTGTTAATATGTTTGTAAATTAACCATAAAATTTCCGATAACAACCAAATTTGTGGTTGAGACATTAATTATGGATGAAATGGTGGGAATTTCCAGTTTTCGTCCCATGATTTAGATTTCGCGCACTTTTACTTTCAATTTTATGTATTTTAATTTGATCATCTAATTAACCAACTTTTTTTTTTCATTTTTCATCCAATTTTACTTGAAATTTTGATTTTACCTATGTGCATGTATGCAGAATTGCTAACATGTATTTCTCAATTCTCTTATCCACATAATTAAAAATTGGCATTTTTTAAATAAAATTAGACCAAAATTAAAAGGACAAAAAAAGAAGTTAAATGACCAAAATTTGAATAGATAAAGTTGGTGGTCAAAAAGTTGACAAGATTAAATTGAGATTTTTCCTGACTTAATAATTCATTAGACCCGTTAATATTTTCTAATTTATATTGACAAAATATTAATAAGGGTTATTTTAAATTTATATATTACATTTTTTCTTCACTTTACTATCTAAATAAATTTTTGAGTAGGACTTGTGTGTCTTCAACCTCAATCAATTATAATATTTTAAGTAATATTATTAATACTTTTATATGTAATAAATAATATTTTTCACTAAATCATATATTTTAGTTAAACCAGTAAATAACTTATAAGTGAAGAATTAATACCTTATGAATATACAACTAATATGTTTCACTAAAACATATATTTCAATAATGTAACTAATACTTTATGAATATATAACTAATATCATACTAATAATATATTTGGGGTTATAAGTTTTTCACCTAAAGTTTTTCTTCGATTGCAATAAGTAGTCTACGTTCTTTTCAAGCTTGCCATTAACGATCATTGTTCTAGTAACTTTTTCGCTAGGTTCTGAATTTAAGGATTTTTTTGGTATTTTTGAAATATATAATCCTCGTTTTTTCTTTTCAATTTGCAACAAAATGGTCCACACATTTTCAGTACACTTCAATCACTTTTGGGACCATTTCTTTTCAATAAAATCTAATTTTAAATGGTTTTTATTTTTTTTATTTTTTATTTTGCATCAATTCAGAGAAAAATACCTAATTTGAAATAATTCTTTCACTTTATCCAAAAAATTGATCAAATTCAATGATTGAAAAATATAGATGTTTTAATGATCTAAACTCTGTCAGGTATACCATTTTTTGACATACAGTTTTCGTGCACCATAATATTTCCTGAAATTATACAATAATATTTTTAAATTTTATATTTAGAATTTTGATAACTGATATTAGGGTTTTATTCACAGCATAATGGCCCTGAAAATATGTACAGATTTTTCCTTTGACATTGAATTCAGGATTGAAGTGACTACACAAGAAAAATGGTTTTTTTGCAATTGTCTTAATTTGATCGATTCTATGATGAAATTAAAGTTTTTAAATATCTCGAGTGTCTACTTACAATTAAGATAATGTCTCATCGGTGAAGTTTTTTTTATCTTTTTAATAAAGTGGCTAACAAAATGTTTCTTTAATGATATAATATTGCAATAGCCTATCTTTTACTTCAAACATCTGCATTTTACACCTTCTCAAGTTTTGAGATTTGTTTTTCTACTTATGAAAATAAAAGGAAAAAGGGAGAAAAAAAAAGTGTACGTAATGCATGTAATGTAGTCATCGAAGTGGATAGAATTCTTAATTAATACATAGTACACATGAAAAATATTTGGTGAATTATATATGAAAGGGGTCGATTGAGATCCGACACGCATGTCTAAAACTTTAATTATTTTTCATTGAAACATCTTATTCATCCCTGCAAACACCTACGATCCTAGCCCTTGTTATAACATATATATATATATATATATATATATATATATATTATATCACGATCACAATAAATTAATATATGATACATGCACGCCTCTATGCTAATTGGATTAAAATGTGTACGTTCCAAAATTTATACATGTATTAAAAAGTTAGTAATAAAAAACAGTCCAATTTTGATCTTGTGCGTAAAGTTCTTTTCAATTTTTAATTTTGATCTTTTATGTTTTAATGCTTTCCAATCTCAGTCCAACAGTTATTTTGAAAATTCTAATCAAATTGAACTGAATTAAAAATCATTAAAACATTTATGACGAAAATTGAAAAATGAATACTTAATTATAATATAATGAAAAGTATTGTCTTACATAGCAGATGAAAATTGAAATTAACATCCATACATATATATAAATGTGTGTGTATTTTTAATTTAATAGGAATATAATGTTATAAAAAAAGGTTGAACTCTTCAATTGCTAAGTCTTCTTTAAGTCGTCTAACATCTTATGTAGCGATACTGAGTTACAAATTAAGATGACCACTTTAATCGTAATTGAGGATCATGCTTTAACGAATTTAAAATTGAATAATTATTTATATATGAAATAAAATATTAAACATCGTGTAGCTGGTACCATACTAGTGTGTAATGAATGCAATATAGAACAATATTGTGGTTGAAAATTAAAGAGAGAAAAATAAAGCATATTTATGCATGTAATCGACGGAGCAATATTTGTTGGTACCAAAACGACAATTCTCTGATAATGAAATCTCCATGCGAGCCCTATTTTTCTGCAGGCCCCATGCCTTCAATTTTACAGACGAAAACGTTTCCTATTTGTCCACCAAATATTTCATCAAATTTAAATAAAATTTGTCACGATATCCTAAAACTTACTAGTGTGAAAATGGCGTTGTAGTGTCTGGAAAAAATTCAGTAATAGACAACAGTTATTAAGACAACGGTTTCCACAACAATTAAAATATTTGTCTGTCTTTAGACGTTTCTCTTTTTTTGGCAATATTTATGCCAATTATATACATATAAATCAACGATATTTGCAAGGAAAAGTTCGTATAAAACCAAATATAAAAAACTGCAGCAAATATTGTACAAAAATAAACTTAAAGTACCTAATCTAGTAAATTAAATAAGTATTTCCAAACCAACATTTCACTACAACATATGCAATATATAGTAAAATATAATTAGAAGTCGAGTATGTTACAAGAGCTATAATGTTTAGACAGAACTAAAATGGATTGAATAGTTCATGTCATTCGTAATCTAATCGACATAGAATTTGGGATTTATAATCCCAATAGCAAGAATGTATATAAACTAAAACATCCTTATTAAACCAACCACTATCTTCCTCAAATCAAATAATTAGTCAATTTTATCATACATATTCATTTGAATAAATTGCATAACACCGGTCAGCAAGTAGCGACAATCTAAATCATCTTTCAAAATATAAAATTCCTTCATACATATTAACAACTAATGTAAATTTAAAACAAAAGTATACCAAGAAATATACCCTTATATTTATTTTTTGATTAAGGATGAAAAACTCTCCACCCAACCGTATTGTAAGGCCCCTCAATTGGGTAAGATGTAAATCGAGAGATAATATTTGAATGACAGATCACACCTATAAAAAAGAGACAACATAATTCAAATATGTCACATGAACCTACGTTGCTAGAAGATATCTTCCCACATCATATGACCAGACTTCACCAACTAGATTGCGTCCCTAAGAAAGTTGTTCATACTCATATATTTATCAATATTAACTATTGAATGCACGAAGGGTTGTCATCATTGGAAGCAATTAATGTTACTAGCTAAGAATTTAGATTCATCTACATTCAAACAGTTAATTGCAACTATTGAGACCTCAAAATCCACATGCATCTAGTAAGTCTCAAAGCTAAAGATGCTCAAAACATAAAAGCATGATGAATTCATTTAATTTAGTTTGTTGACTGAACAGTCTTTCAAGTACTATATGTATACAGTAAGAAGCTATCCAAAGGCACACAAATTAACATGTTTAAATAAAGGTCCAAAACATAGAACCACAACCACCACCACTACTACTAAAAGTAAAATAAATTTTACATTAGGTTGTCATATGTGATTGAATTGGATGGTTTGAAATACAAGATTTGAAATAAATGTGTTTGGAATTCACTTCAATTAGAGAGTATTAAAGTTTACCAATATTGATATATATTGTGTCATCATTTGTAAATAATCCTTGTATACCAATTTAAAACAAGGCTTTAAATCCTTGTATAAGCAAAATCAAACCATATTATGTATAAAGAAATCAAATTATTAAAATTAAACTCGAATTCAATACATTAACGTTCATTCTTATTCGTTTATTAATAATGGAACAAAGCTAATCTCGACTTTTATAAATAAATGAAACACAAAAGAAATACAATGAGTTTCTGATTTTCTTCTTCTTTTTTTTTTTTCCTCTTTGTCTTTCTTTATTCCTCTAAATATAAGTTCTTATTTATTTATTTTGGGAATCAATCAATCTCTCTCTCTCTCTGCAAATTGGTCTTGGAATGGAGATGAGGAAAGAAGTAGGAACTTTCACGCAGATTGGAACAAAACTTTGCCATCCAAAAATATACGTTTAAGATTTTTGTTACCATCTTATCTTAACTTAAAAACTTATCCATAAATTTCGAAAGAAGGCATATTTATTTGGCTTTCAAAAAGCTTATATCAGTTATATGTGTCATATTTCTCTTAACTCCTTAAAATATTAACTATATATATGCACACCAACGTTAATTATAATACTTTTCTTAATTTTTAGTGGATCCAACAGATGACATTCAAAGAAATTCTGGTTGTTGTTGGAACCGCCGGTTTCAATTAGGAAGAAAAGAAAAATAAATTAAAATAATAATAATGGAAGTGCTGATTCTGGAACCAACACCTTATACTAATTATAATTCGGTTATGATACCTTACATCCGCAACTAGAAACCAGTTGTTCCATAATCAAATCGGAATCGATCAGACCGTGGGTCAAGGATAGAGTTATAAATAATCAAAAGTTTCAAAGTATTCTTCTTTAACCAAGATAATGTCTTAATGGACTTTTTTTAATGAAGTCAACCTCATACCATCATATACTTATGTTTGTATTACTATATATTTCAACCAGTTACCTATGCTACCATATTACCATATACTATTATTAATATTACGTGTATCATCATATACTCAAGTTCATATTATATATTTAAAAATTTAAAAGGGAATAGTTTGATAAAAAAAAAAATTCTCTAAGTACAAACTTTTAATAACTCAACAAAAATATAATGTTTTTAAATAAAAATGATTAGAAAGTTGAGCAACATAAAAGACTGAAGATATTCTAGTTCTTAAATCGATGGGATTTCCAATAATACTATTTCTCAATTAAGGTTTAGTGGTCCAATTACATGATAACATTAATTATTTTTATCTTTTACGATAAAAACAAAAAAATTCAAGTTAAAACTAGTGTCCGTTGTGTGTTGCAATGACTGGTGTTTGTTGATGGATGTTGCACGAAAACATACGAAATTTGAGTCACAAATTAATGTATAATCTCCAACTATACTTTATCTTTTCACGCGTAAATATTCCAATCCTATCATTAATATGAATGTGAATTAATATGAAATGACTGCTGATATGTATTCATCACTGTTGTGGATCTTAACTTCAGAATATGTCGGCATTATCTTTCAAATTAATTAATACTTCTCTCATTCAAATTATCATGTTTTCAAGATTACATTTTATTTCAAATGATGCATCGTTTTAATTATTATATAATTTTTTTTCAAGTTTATTTCTAATGATTCAAAAGATTTCTTAATTTTTATATTAACTATTTAATCTCTTTAAATTAAATTTATGTGCACAAGATATTGTGTTAAAGATTTTTTTTTTCTATTTTTATATTACTTAATCTATGACAAAAAACTTAAAAAAAACATTTTTTTTTCCAAATGCTAGTGTCGTGTAATTTGTAAATGGTTACCACTACTACTCAGATCTTATGTCCTCCTTTTATGTATTTCACTGGTACATCACAATTATTACTATATTATTTTGATAACAATTTTTTAATTCATAATTTTAGTTAACTATCATAATGACCTAATTTCAACAGTATTACATGAAAAAGTGAAATAGAGAATCTGATTTGAAGAAAATAACTTAATAGTAATAGGCTTTACTTCTTGTAATTTACATATAATGATGGACCTTAAATACTTAATAATTTTTCTATCCAAGATTATTGATAGATTTTCGATTAGAAATTTCAAATTCCACCATCCAAATGAAGTCTTTTTTTTTTTTTCAACACATTTATCTCTGCTTCTGTCTCGATTTGAAATGTATAGTTAAAGTTGTTGTTTGCTCCCATATCTTTCTTAATGGAATGAGATGTTCGCACTTTTCCAAATGGAATGTAATGGAATCGATAACTTTGACATTTATTTAAGAAGAACAATTTGAAAAGATAATTTTAGATTGTGTATATTGAAGGATTTGAAATTTTTGGATGAAATTTAAATCAACAAAATTCACTTTAAATGAGAATAATAAATGATAAATTTCAAATTCACCATATAAATAAATCAGTTTAGATAATTATCAATATTTTTTCCTTGAATTTGAAATCCACTTTAGATCCTCCATTCCAAATGTAACTTCAACATTTTTCAGTGAATCTATCAGGGCTCAATAAATTAATTTAAATTCACCCAATAAACCCAAAATATACCCCTGAATTAGCATAAAAGTCGTATGGGCCTAATTTAGAAGGCCCAATTAGAGCCCCATTAACCCAACCCAACGGCCCAATTCGCACCCCAATTTGATTTGTTTGTTTTTTTTTTTTTTTTCCAACCAACTCCAATTTGATTAAAAACCGTTATTTCACATAACTCAATGCATTTTTAGATGGGATATTTTGATCAAAAATTTAAAAATTGTCACATTTACACGATATTAGAGAATAAACCTCTTCCTTTCCAAAAAAAAAAAAAAAGAGAAGAAACCTCTTCAATATTATTTTTATTCAAAAATGAAAAGTGTTACTTATAATCCTAACTCACAAGTATAAACTAGCATAATGGCTTGCAATTGCCATGTATGAATATTCATGAATGTGATCATGATGACATTTTTTTAAGGAAAATATATTGAATGATTATTTTTAAAACGAAAATGGCATTTATCCAAAACTAAATTAACGCTTCTCCTAAAACCCTCTGACTGAAAGGCCCCTGTTTCTCTTTCCATGCGAAGTTGATAAACCCTAAAATCTAAATTCAGATGTGATTTCAATGTCAATTTCAACCGGCCTCGGATTCTCTCGCCTTCCATGTCTGCCTCTCCGTTCTCCTCTCCGCCACTACGTTCTTCAGGTTTCTTCACTCTTTCTTTTGCATTTTTATTTATTTTAATGAATTAATTAATTCACATTTCAAACTCTTTTCGTTTTTTGTTTGTCCTAGGTAAGGCTGGGCTATGCTGCTGCTGCTGTCGAAGCGTTCGATGGTACGGAGAATGAGAAAGGCAAGTGAAATTTAAGTTATATAAGTTGAGGAATCTGATTCTTATCTAGTTTGGTGTTTGTTTATGGAAATTTCTTACCTTTTTTTTTCCTTGTTAAATGTGTAGTATTTGAAAGTGTTAGGGGAGGCGATGCACATTGGAAGGCGCCGGAGTGGAAGAAGTTGAAATGCAAAGATCTCGGAATTAGTACTTCTAAAATTTCGAGGCCTACAAGAGTGGTTCTTAATGGTCTTAGAAAAAGAGGTATGTATACTGCATTTAGATGTGGTTTCATTATTATTCTCCTTGTGTTTTTTCACTTGCTATTGAAGCTGTAACAGTGGCCTCCACTACAGCATTACTGTTTAAGGGGAACCGATAAAGTTTCTGTGTGTAACGTGCTTGTGTACCTCTAAATTTCTGCCGGGGGGGGGGGGGGGTGAATTGCTAGTTGCTTACAACCTTCTGCAAATTATTTCATGGAAATTTTGATTTCACCGATATAAATCAGAATGTATCATTGCTTCCTCTTCTTTATTAATTATGATAAAGAATTGTTAAGATGAAATAAGTATTTTTCTTGATTGTGGTGGTATCCTGTGCTCCATGAGAAATTAAATTCCTTCACATTAGAATTACAATCATACCATGGAAAATTTAACCACAGATCCTTCATTGCAACTGGTAGTTTGGTACCCATCTTGTATTGCAATACCTCAAATGCATACAAAGTGTATAAGATGAAATCATTGATATATACTTGGAATATTTGGGTGATGCTACAATATAAGTTGAGTACCAGTTGCAATTGGAGTTATGAACTGACAATTTCTTGCAATGATGACATATCCTGATGTTTTCCCAGTAAATCAATTTGAGGTGGTTTTAAGCATTAGTAATATCATCGTTGACTGCCTCTAACTGCAACGGAGTTTGAATCAGACCCCTTCTTGCTATTTTCCTTCCATTCTATAGTAAACTTGTTGGTTTTATGTCCAGAATTTCGTGAAATTTCAATGTGTAGTTATAGTTCCGATATGAAAATTTAGTAATTATTACTTACACCTTTGCTTTATGGATTTGTTTTTACTATCAACAAGAGCATTGAATATGAAGATTAATTTAACCATCAGGCTTATGGAATCTGCCATGTCTTTAGCACTTAACTTGATAACGTGTCACTATCCAATTATTTCAATGGAAGGCTCGTCTCATCTTTCAATTTCATTGCATGCTCTTCTTTTTGTAGGCTTTGAAGTTTACCTTGTGGGGGGATGTGTAAGGGATCTTATACTGAACCGAGTACCTAAAGATTTTGATATAATTACCTCAGCCGAACTTAGAGAGGTAAGTTTGGATTGGGCCTCCATTCAATACACATAGATATGATCATTTCATTAACATTTATCCAGACTAATAGATTTCTCAAATACTCAATTATGATAAGTGATTGCAAATCTCCTAGCAAGATAATTAAAATAAGGCATGTTTTAGCAAATATATTTAAAGTTGGTCAATATAAATTTACACAGCATAGCACATATACGATTTTTTTAATAATTCATTGGATGTAGCTACTTTATAACTGTTGCTAATTGTCACAAATGATTAGTAAAATCAGCTGTGTTAAGATTAGAAATTTCTGGAATTGAGAGTTTTGGGCTCATAATCTTGGATGTTTGGAGTTTTGGTGAATAGTAAGAATCCTTGTTTATGTTAGGATTGGGAGTTTTGGAGTTCATCTTAGGTGTCAAATCATGACTGAAAACTGGGTAATGTTTTGTTGTGTTTATGTAATTGTAAATATACATAAATGGGGATGCATGAGTTGTAAATGTCAATTCACGTCACAAAAGTGGGTGATGATATATTGTTTTATTTTAGGGGAAAATAGATTAGGGTTTGATATATGGACTTAAACTCGTCCATGATTGAGTCTATCCCAAACAAAGTCTTGGACTGTGAGTAAAAACAAGTCCAGGACTTTTGATTCCTTTTCTAAATGTGGGCTAAGAGAAGTGCTTCAATCTTATTTAATTTTCAGGTGATGAGAACATTTTCTCGATGCGAGATGATTGGCAGACGCTTTCCAATCTGTCATGTGTACATTGGTGATACTATAGTGGAGGTTCGTCAGCTTTTCTCAAATTTTTAGATCAATGGATTTTCATTCTTATATTTGTCTTGTACTTAATTCCTTATTAGTCATATTTTGATCCATCTGTCTCTCAGATTGGTTCTGGTTTCATATTTGAAGGCTAGTTTACTCTTTTGTACTATTCGAATGTCCCTTCTCCATTTAGGAATTTCCTTTGTTTACTATCATTGACACAATAGTTGTTCCTTTCCTTTCTCTCCTTGACTTTGTGTCATTTCTCCACATCTTTCCACCTGTTAGTTCAGTGCTGACGATCTGAAATATATTAGGTTTCAAGCTTTAGCACCCGTGCGACAAGGTATAGAAGGGGCTTGAGTATAGATCCTGAGAAACCTGTTGGCTGTGACGAGAAGGACTATATTCGCTGGAAAAACTGCCTTCAGAGGGATTTCACAATTAATGGGTCACTAGTTTACCCCTATTAACTTGATATGCGTTTCTCTTTAAACTTGTGTGCATGATAGTTTCTTTTCGCTCTCTCTCTATCTCTCTCTCTCGTACTTGTTATGCTTTATTTGTTCAAAACTTCATTCATTCTGTGTGCATGTTGGCAGGAAGTGTAAGTTGTATATGTTCAAACTCATTATAATAACTGCTGTTTCTTAATTTCATCTCTTTTTTTAAATTTCAGATTGATGTTTGACCCTTATTCAAAGTTGGTGTATGACTACCTGGATGGAGTGAATGACATTAGGAAAGCTAAAGTGTGCATGTATCTCTACGCTATAATAATCATTGAATTTCCTTGAATTATTACTTTTGTATGACACATTTATGAGAGTACTTTTCTGTATGAAGGTGCGAACCATTAAAGCTGCCAATCTTTCATTGACTGAGGATTGTGGTGAGTTTTACTGCTTCCTGAAAGTTTGCAACTCTACATCAGAATGGATTGTTTCTCTGGATATAGTTGGCTATAATTTATATACTTGTTCTTGAGATAACTTGGTCTCACAATTGATGTGTCAAAAATTGTCCTATATAACTATTTAATTTTTAGTTTAGTTGTGCTATTATCTTGAATCTTTTATCATTTTCTTCTTTTCAATTCTGATTAAATTGTTTGTGCCTTATCATTTTTGCAGCTCGTATTCTTCGTGCTGTTCGAATTGCTGCTCGCTTGGGTTTTCGATTTTCAAAAGAGACAGCTTTGGCAGTGAAAACATTATCTGCTTCAGTTCTACGGCTTGATCGGGTATCCAGAAGGATTTTCTCCTTTCATGGTCATTCTCTACTTTTTTTGTTTTATGTACTGATACTTTTATCTGTGCTCTGGTTAATTATGTTTACAGGGAAGGCTTCTCATGGAAGTCAATTACATGCTGGCATATGGTTCTGCGGAGGCCTCATTGAGATTATTATGGAAGCTTGGTCTTTTGGAAATACTTTTGCCTATTCAGGTAGAAAATATAATTTGTCACAACGTTTTAACTTGCTAGTTAAAGAATCCAATTGAGTGGATTCATTTTACCATGCTTTGTATTTCTGTCATTTACATTATGGAAACCAATATAATTTGTCACAACACTTTGACTTGCCAGTTAAAGAATTGATTTGAGTAGGTTCATTTCACCATCCTTTGTATTTCTCATTTACATTATGGAAACTAAATGACTAGCTTTGTCTTGCAGGCAGCGTATTTTGTCCGCCAGGGTTTTCGTAGACGTGACAAGCGCTATAACATGCTATTGGTAATTATTAAATATTTTGTAGAGTTAGCAGATATGATTTTCTTGATGGATGTTGTTTGATATCTGCTTTCTTAGAGATGTGAGGTGCATATGCAATGATTTTTTATTTTTTTTTTGGTTGAATTTCTTGGGTAGCTGTTGTGTGCTTTTGTTGTGGCCTGGAGGTTAAATGTGTTCCAGAATGAAGGAACATGTATTGCTTTATTTTGCAGTCTTTATTCTCCAACCTCGATAAACATCTTGCACCCGACAGGCCATGTCACACTAGCTTATGGTGAGATTCTCTCTCCAAAAATTTAAATCCGATCACATTGCTTAAACTCTGATGTCAACTGAAGTATTCAAATTCCAGGTTTTCAATCCTAGCATTTCATGAAGCACTTTCACAAGAGCCAAGAGATCCAATTGTGATTGCTGTGTTCAGCCTTGCAGTCCACAATGGTGGAGATCTTTCAGAAGCTCTGAGTATTGCGAGACGTATCAATAAACAACATGACATAAGTTTTAGTGAACTTTTAGAACCAAGACATCTAGAATCTGACGATCTGTTGGATGAGGTTATGAGTTTGGCAGATTCTGTTCGAAGTGCACTTACTCATATGACAGATGAGTATTTTGTCTCCCAAGCAATGGCTAAATATTCCAAAGCCCCATTTTCAGATCTTGTAAGCATTTCTCATGCTTTCAGATTTTCTTTTCCTTTTCCTTTTCCTTTTCCTCCCTTTTTCACTTTAAATGTCATCACTCTCATGATACACTTGTTTCTTTCAACATCATCCTCCAGAGTGGTGAAATCCTTTTACCTTTGTATTCCTGTTTGCAGGTATTTTTCTCAATGTCACTTTACTTGAGGGCTTGCCAGATATTTGAATGTGTTGGAGGTGGAAGGGAGAAAGGGTTCGTACCAAAACAAGGTAGTAAGATTGATTATGGTTTGTTAGCTATGGGAAGTTTGAGGGAAGTTAGACATGTATTTGCAAGAGTTATCTTTGATACTATATACCCCATTGATAACAGACCTCAAAGTGATTAGTTTAGTGTGGGAAGAGAAAAGGTAATAGCATCGCATTTGAAATGATAAACAACACGTGTCTACGTGAATTAGCAAGCGAGGACTTTGCTTAGTTTCCACGACGATGATTGTATCAGCATCTGAGCCATCCACTTGTAATTCTTTTTTTTTTTTTTTTCAAGCAAATAAAAAGAAAAAAAGTTGAATTTAATGTTTAATAGCATATAGCATTGTTTATTGTGTTTTTGGTTAATAAAGTTTTGGCAACAACTTGAGGTGCAATATTAACTGCAAATGAAGGTAATCTTTACAGGGAGTTGTTGCCTTTTTATGCCAACACTTTTACCTCTCAAGTTCAGCTTGGCAACTTATAAGAAAGTTAACAGGAAAGCATGAAACTTGGAATAATTCATTGCAAAATCTGTCTACAAAAATTTGCATTGGCAGATAAATAGGTTAAGCCTATTCAGATGAAGCTAACTAGTGTATCTAAATGACGTTCTTACAGCAAGAATGACGATCATCATCCATCTACTGTAACTGCAAAATTATTGAGAATCTATCTGCTACTATTCTGATAGAATGGGGAAAGAATCACCTCTAGAAATTAATAAATCAGGAGTAAATGAGATTGTATTTTCATCTTTCATGATTCTCACTTTTTTGCAGGGGCCGGACTGCCACCACCAGTAGTCGGCCTGAAACAAGAAAGAGTTTTAGAGTTTAGCCAAATGGACTATGTTTAAATGAGAAATGGTTGTTCAGAAAACATGGATTTCGATCATTTTAGATTTTAAAAGACAAGTTGAAGAGAGAATCTATCTTCATGTTTTCTTATAAGGGGCCAATTTATAAATATTCTCCTATCTAAGTGGCTAGTTTTGATATTTACTCGAGGGGGAATATTGAGTAAATATCATGAGGAAATAGAAAGGGGAAACTTACAGGCCAACGAAAACTTTGAATGCATCGTAGATGCCCCATTGTGCTCCAGTAAGAGTTCCAATCATGACAATACGAATAGGGAGACCTCGTGTACACAGACCCCATAGTCCTAGCTTATTCACGGCCTGAAAAAGAAAACAATGTAATCCCAACAACTTTGCCATCATTAACAGAAAATAGTATCGAATTGTTTCATGGTTGATACTTACATCTCCCACTGTCGCTCCTTTGGCATTGTTGAGGAACGACACCAAGTTATCAGCAGGGTGTGAAACTATAGCACAGAATACCCCGGCTATATAGCCACCAGCAAAACTAACTCCAAGCTGCTTGTTTTTGCTGCACTGGTCTTTTGGAGTAGGAATGACATGCTTGTAAATGGCCTCAACAATGTTCTCGAAAGTAGAGAATTTCATCATTGTATCTGCATTTTGATCCAGATAGACATTTGGATTTCTTGATGACAGTTATTAAGATCAGATATAATGCAGTTTCGCTAAAGCTAATCTAGAAAAAGCTTGCTTGTTAAGAAAAGCTCATTAAGATAAAGTAAATGTGATATCCACTGCAATTCTCAACAGTATGAAGATAATGAAAAACAAATATGCAGACACAATAACAGTCAGTAGGCTTACATGGAATCTGCCGTCCCCAAAGTGGAACGAGTCCCTTGTAAAGCCTGTAGAAACCCATACATTGCAAGGCACTTGTGTTAATCAGAGTTTTTAGAATCAAACTAGAAAGGAAAGGAATAGGGAGCTTCTTTTAATCAACTTATTAGACAACAAACACACGGATTTGGATCATCTGTTGTGGTACAGTTTATACAACATAAGGTACATGTAAAAACCAATGAAAGGTATAAATGAGAGATATACACATACCCTGAGGCTCCTTCTGCTTTGACAAACTTGGGAAATCCATCGGCCAAGCCTCTAGCGAAGCCAGGTTGAGTTTGAACACGAACCTTAACGGCCTCAAAGGGGCAGAGAGCAACATCAGCAATAAGTTCAGCAGATGCAGATCCTGCTAGGAAGATCAATGTCTTGTACTTTGCAGCATTCTCTGGGCCAGCCATGTCAGAGTAGTACTTCTTGAAAAACTCATAGAATCCAAACTTGCAGGCTCCCTGTGCACTATATCCGAGCAGGGTTGGCACCCAACCTCGGAAGAAACCTTTGACTCCCTGCTCCTTTAGCAGAATTCCAAAACCAGAGGAAATGCTCTTATACTTTGCAGGATCAATCTGAAAAATGAAATAAAATCAAAAGTCACTGCACTGTGTGTTATTTTGCATATCCCCAGCTAGACTTTTTGACAAACAGCTTTCCATCATAAACCAAACACTCAACTTTCATATTCTTATCGCATCCTAGATGTTAAATACATTATACACAGTAAATTAGCTATCAGCCTATCACTGATCAATAAACGATGATGCAAATTCAGCATCTCGAATAAAGATCATATCACTGATCAATAAACGATGATGCAAATTCAGCATCTCGAATAAAGATCATACAATCATCACCCGGGGAGGAACCTCCTTAGGCCATGTTGGGCTTTAAGCCCCCAACAAATTTTAAAAATTTAATTATCTATATATATTATATTGATTTTTTTTATTTTAAGTGCTAAAATACCCATTTTATGATAATTTAGCCCCTCAAAGCCAATGAGCCCCTCAATTTAATTGTCTAGCTCTGCCCTGATCATCACACTATTATCATTCTCAAAACTAATGAAAAAAACAATGAATTAAATAAAAAGGGATGGGAGAAAAATCACAGAACCTGCATGTTGCACTTGACAAGATCAAGTGGGGTGACGGTCATATGAGTAAGCCCACAGCTAAATATCCCTCCAGCTGTACACGCGGCGTAATACGCCGGTGAGTACATCGCGATCCTCTTCTCCTTTGGCGCCGGGATCATGAAATTCGGCGGCGGCGTTGCATTGGAATCAGATGGATTACTCACCCTCTGCATCAAACTCTGCTCCAAATTCACCATCCTCGTCGACTTCAGCGATGAAGAGTAGAGGAAACCGGGGATCAATGAATGCCGAGAAGGGTACTCCGGGAAAGCCATTTTTTTTTCTTTTATTTTATTTTTTAAAGTCAATTTTCTTGAAAAGATTCAAAAAAACAGTAATGTGATTGAGGACTTGATTAGGTTATGTAAAAGAAGAAAGAGGAGAAAGAGTGAAAAAGAGGGTGCGAAGAAATGGGAATGGTCGGAAATGGTGGGTTCAGTTTCAACTGTTATTCTCCTTCCTTTTCGCGCTCTTTTCTGACCTTACCATTTCTCTTTTTTTTTTTTTTTAATGAACACTCTACACTAAATTTCAAATTATTATATTTTATTTTATAAAAACTTTTATGTAATTTATGCACGAATCTAAAGTCCGTATAATTGATCTAATCTGATTCAAGCACACGCATCCTACGAACTTGGGTGGGTGCACTCAAACTCATCCAAATTTGCTTCAGGTGCTATACTTTTATATTATGTTATTCATACTTTATGTTATATTTGTCATATCTTTATGTCTTTATATTATATGTAAGGCCAAATAGCCAAAAAAATCCAAATCTTTTAGGGTATGTTTGTTTAAGAATTATGTAGGATAGGGGAAATCCGGATTTTGAAATCTTGGGATTTGATAATAAAGGTGAATAGTTAAAATTTGTGTTTGTTTTGAGATTTTATATGTAGGATTATTACTGTAGATGTCAAATCAATGTTGGAAAAAGTAGGGGTGTGTAATATTATATTGTTAGTTGATGTGTAATAGGTTTTAGGTATATGGTTAATTATAGTGTTTTTTTTTAGATAGAATAGGTTTTTGATGGATTTGATAATTCTTGACAAAATCCTCTAAATAAACACGGATTTGAGATTTTAAAATCCCAAATCCGATGGAGTGAAACCTTAAACAAACATATCCTTAGGATTTTTGTTATTTTGGCCAATCCTTTTATTTTTGTCAATTCATCTATAATTTTAAAAATTAGTTGTTATTTTGGTCAAATCAAAATTATATTACATAGCTAATATATGACAATCATATAAGCTTCATTCTACTAAACATCATCAAATCATCAATTCTTTCTAATTAACCATGATTAATATATTTTCACTATTTTTCTTGTAATTTACAGACCGCGAAGATGTTGGCTTCTGCAACGAGGGATCTCAAGTGGGTGTTGTAAGTGAGAGAGAAGGCGGATTGGGTGAAAAAGCACCACCATTGAGGCAGAAAAAGTTTGGCTGAGATTAGGAACTTAGGATAGATGAAAATGTTAGCCATATATTAGTTATGTAATATAATTTATTAGTCATGTAATATAATTTAATATAATTTTAACTTAAAATTTGATTTGGTCAAAATAACAACTAATTTTTAAAATTATGGAGGAATTAACAAAAATAAAAGGATTGATCAAAATAACAAAAACCCGAAAATGTTTGGATTTTTTTGACTATTTGGCTTATATTTAAACATACATTTATGGTTTTATATTATGTTAAGCATACGTTTAAAATTTTATGTTATGTTAGTCATAACTTTTAATTATGTTAGTTGTACACTTATGTATTATATAAAAGTATGACTAATATTACTTAAAGATATATATGTATAAATTAGGATTTTTAGTGCTGAAATTAGAGTTTTTTTTGGCCAAAATTATGATTTATTTTTTAATTTAAAATATTACATAAATGTATGTTTAACATAATATAAAAATATGACTAAAACAACATAAAAGTCAGGGGAAAAAATAAAAAATATGTTTAGATTTGGGTCGGATTCGGCTGACCCAACTTACATTGATCCATACAACAGTTGCACACAAGTGAAACTCATTTTATTTTAGTTTATTATTCATTTATTTGGACTCAAAATACAATTTTAGTATATTAAATTATTGAGAGAAAATTACAGTATGATATTTGTTACGTTCTAGTTTTATAAGTCAAAATTAGTATTCTAGTATATTAATTTTTTTAAAATATTAAGAGAAAATTACAGTATTTTGTTACGTTCTAGTTTTAAAAGCAAAAGTAGTAAAAACAAATTAATTCAAAGTATAACTTTTAATTTGTAATTATATGTTTGGCGGGAAATGATGTAACCTATTGTGGGATCGTTTGGATTGTTACAATGACTAGATCACTTGACAACAGACTAAAATTTAAAGATAGAGTAAACTTTAAATCTTGGGTTTTGAATCACCAAAGAGTAGAAACCAGATCATGTGATCCTTTGAAAATTGAAAAAAAAAAAAAAAACTTAAAAACTATTAATTTTTACTTTAAAAGTTGAACTTATTTTTAAGTTCTGTGTGAAATTTTCTTATTATTTAAGGTAACTTAAAACAAAATAACAGTTACCTTAAAACAAAATAACTGTTAATAGTGATGTAAAAGTACAATTAATAAAAAAAAAATCCCTAAAATATTAGTTTATCTCTTAAAAGTATCCATTTTATGCAAAATTATAATATATATATATATATATCAGAAATTAATATTTTTTTCCCTAAAAAGTATTAGTTTTATGTTTAAAATAATATAATTACTAAAAAAATATTATTTTTCTCTACATGAAATTCTTTTTTTCCTTAAAAATACTACTTTTGTCTCTAAAAGTACTAGTTTTATGAAGAAATATTAAGTGTAATTATTTAGAAATACTACTTTTTTTCCTTAGAGGTATTATACGTGTCTATAAATATATTTGTTTTGTATGTTGACCTACAAACTTGTCCTATATTAATTTGGGTTGATTGAACTTTTATTAAATTATATAAAACTCTAACTTACATAAGACATATGCCACATATCATATTACAAATGTTTAACGTTTATGAGGAGTTATAAATACATTCTTAATGTTTAAGTTGTGGTGCAAATATGCACCTAATCTTTATATTATGATGCAACTTTCTCAAAATCTTCTTTTTATTTTTTTAACATTCTTCTTACATAATTTTTTTTTTTAATGTTTTATCGAGTAGTAGATTAAAATTATTGAAACATTTTCAATCCTAAATCAATTTTAAATTAAAACATAACTTTTTATCGTGATAAAAAATTATATTCAATTTTTCTTAAATTATTTTTTTTAGGATTTTGTACCAAACTTAATAATTTTGAAAATCAAAATCTTATATCTTACTATGTTTATAAAAAAAAAATAAAAAATATCCATCCTGGACAACTCTCAATATGTCCAGTGATAACATGTAATGATTCATCCCCTCATTATATAAAAGAATGAAATTAATAGGTATTATAGATTTTTGACCCATTAACTGTATATACATCTTAATGTGCACATGATGTGTAGGATAGTAGGATTGATGTTTATTAATTTAACCTTTTGGATTTGGAATAAAATATAATGTTATATAATATATATATATATATATATTTGCATTTCTTTACTATTTAAAACTAAAAAAAGAAAAGAGCAATACTGTATTTTTTAGGGAAAATATCATACTTCTTGCTTTGTCATTATCATAAAAATGTAGATAAAACGTAGATCGATCTATTTTTATTCTCAATTTTTTTCTAATGTAAAATTTAAAATTAATTTCGAATTCATCAATAAAAATTCAAATTAATTTAGAATGTATGAAAACAAATGATTAACTATTTCATATAATATAATGCATAATAAAAAAATTTGTACTAAAAGCATATAAATAAACTGTAAATAAATAAAAATATGGTCAATGTACTTACAAATTCAATTGTTGAGAATATATTTACATATAAGAAACGATTAATGACATGTTTGCGCCTCAACAACTTTAAGTGTAATTTTATACCTTTGAAGAAGAAAAAAACTGCAAAGTAGTCGTACTATAAATTATAGCCCAAATGCATTAAAAATGTTCCCCCCCCCCCCCTCCCCAGACACACACACCCCGTCAACCAAAAAAAAAAAAGAATAAAATAACAAAAAGTGAGTCAATTGTAATTGATACCGAAATCCACATTATTCACAAGAAGATACCCAAATTGGACATAATTTCTTTTTTTTTTTGGAACAAATTATAAGTAAATTGGTATTTCGAGGTCACATGCCTGCTCTGCACCAATCACAGGCGTACAGCTCATCAGTCTAATTAATTAATTAAATAAAATTGACATTTTTTCGAGTAATTACAACATTACGTGAATTTTGGGTTCGATCTTTGAGAAGTAGCTTTCTTCATGCTCTGCTGCAAATGCAATTCATAAATATTTGAATTCAATTCTAAACCCTTGCCCCGGAGCTACTACCGCTGTACTGCTCACTTCCGGTACCGACAATTCTCTCTCCCCTGCTCATTTATGCTTGCAACGCGAATGAATTTGTTTATGTTAATGCAATCATTTCTGTGCTATATGTTTTGACAGATCGATTCTGGCAGGATAGCGCCTGGTTCTTTGTAACGGCCGGAATTGTCTGCCCATCACAGGTTTTGTCTAGTGTTCATGATACATTTATACAGTTTTCTTCTTCTGAATTCATTTTTGTGCCTAAGAGGTTCTTTTTATTGATTTGTATTGTTCCATTGTTTTTTTTTTTTTTTTTTTTTTTTGTAGAGTTGCATTGGATTGAACTGAATTGGGTTGAGACTTGAGATATATATATATAGAGAGAGAGGTGTGTGGGTTTTGTTATAGATCAGGGGTTTGGAATATTTGGATATTACAGATTTTTGAGGTGGACTTATGGCAACACCAGGAAGACCTAGATCAGGGAATTTCCCCCCAAATTATAACCCTAATACACTTGCTAATAACATGCAAAACCTGCAAATTAATCAGCCCAATCAGCAGCAATCAAGTAATCTTGGTGGTGGTGCCCCTAGACCTTCTAATACTTCACCATTTGGCCAACAGCCACCGCCTTTTACTGGTGGCCAACCACACCTACGCCCTCCCCCACAAGGAATGTTTCCAAGAGGTCCCATGCCTCCTGGTGCTCCTACCCAAAGTACATTGCCTCCAAATATGGTGCCTGCTAGACCAACTGGCCCTGCACCAGTAGCTCAACCTCCTTCTTTTGCATCAAGACCTCAGCCACCTTGGGCGGTACCGTCTTCTGTTGGAGGACCTGTCGCTCCACCTCATTTGCGACCTGGCCCTCATCCTGCACCCTTTTCTTCTTCCCCTCTGACCTCAGGTCCTTCAAATCCACCTCAAATGAGCACCAATGGTCCAGCTGGTAACGGACCACCTTCATTTACCCCAAGGATGACACAAAGTGGACAGCATTTTCCTTCTGCCATGGGTACTATGCCAAGACCATTAGTTGGACTACCACAATCTCCTACGCTCTTGTCATCGGAGGGATCATCTCAGCCTATAGAAATGCGTCCTAGCTTTGGTAGCACACCTGCCGGTATATCATCTTCCATGGGGCAACCAGCACCTCCATTTTCAGCCGGACCTCAAGCACCACCATTTTTGGCTCCACAACAAAATATGCCACCGCCTCTAGGTTCATCACCATTTCCACCACCACTTCAAGGAATGCTTCAATCTTCAGGTTCTCCTTATGGGATGCAGACATGGCCACCACAGCCACAGCAGGTGACTTTTTGAATCAAACATTTTTCATCTTGTGATACTGTTGTCCATGAAGGATTCATTGTTTGTCATGCTTTTCGTGTATTTTTAGTGTGAATGCTCACACTTTATTTTAACTGAATGACAGCTATTTAATTGTTTAGGAGTACTGGCTACTGAAACTATTTGGTCCCTGCTATTAATAGACCTGATGTATTGCTGATTTTCTTGTATTATGAGGTGAAACCAGAGTTTATTTACCTTTTCTATTCTGATTATAGATTTTCAATCTTTGTGACCTTTTCTAGACTTCAGTGTTAGCAGATATACTGCTGATTTGTTTTGAGTTAGTGAAGACATGTGAAAGGATTATGATTTAATTACTTTAATTGCCAGCCTGACTACATTTTTTTTTTCAAATCTATAACTGGGATATCCTCTCATGCTAATCTAAGTACTAATTAAAGTTTCAATAATATTTTAGGCTTTTTTATCCATGGTGGCTTTGATATAGAAGTGTTTTCTTCAAGTAATTATAAGTGATCATGTTTAAGCAGTTATTATCATTACTGTTAATTGAATATTGGACATAATTTACAGTGACAGTAAAAATTTGATACATGCCTTCTACTATATGGTGATTGGCTGAATGTAAGTGCCAGTTAACTTTTTGTATTAAGTTTTGGATTCATTAATATTTCACTAGATGGTCTGGAGTCCCAACTTCTTAACAGAATTTGTTTTTTTGGTTTTGTTTTGTTTTGTATATATATATATATATATATATATATATATATATATTTGCTGAATTATAAGACTAATACATTTGACCTGAAGGCCTGATTCATTTTCAAGAGTGATTGATCTGTCTGAATGCTTTTACACTTAAAGTAGCATAAAGTCAGACCATATGAACTAAGTAAGTTATATGCAGCATTTTGTCTTGTCTTTGGTGTTTAGTGGAGGGTGTAACTCCGTAAAACCACTTAATATTTGTGCATTGCACATTTACACTATATGATTGTGTCACTTGAGTTAGACTCTTAATCAAATGTTTCATGCAGGTGGGTCCACCTTCATTCCCTGGTCAAATGCTGCAGCAACAGCAGCGGACGTTTGGTATGCCAGGTCCACCACCACTGCCAAATCAATCAATGGCTTTGGGTCAAACAGGGCAATCAAAAATTGATCCCAACCAAATTCCCCGCCTCAGCTCAAATTCTGCTGTAGTTCTGCATGAGACTCGTAAGGATAATCAGGCAAACCCTCCTCCGGTATGATGTACTGTTGTTTACTTCTACACATCATTTTTCTTTGCCATATACAGAAATCTTTCTTTATTTTGGTCCAAGTTCACATATCTGCTCTAATTGTTAACTGAGTGATATATGCAGCATGTTTATAGTTTATTTTACCTGATTATTCATTTCATCCCTTTTTTTGTCAAGCCTGCAACAAGTGATTATATAGTCAAAGACAATGGGAATTGCAGCCCACGTTACATAAGATGTACCATAAACCAGGTTAGATATATAATGGCACCAACTGCTATTTAAACTCTTTGTGGTGATTGGAGTCGGTTTATGTTATTCTTTTTATTTTATTATCAGTTTCTTCCTGACCAAGTTTAGGTGAAAGTGTGAAACTTAATCCATGAGGTTGTATTGCAAATAACATTACATTTGTTTGTTTTCTTTATTAGATTCCATGTACTGTAGATCTTCTGTCGACATCTGCAATGCAGTTGGCTTTGTTGGTCCAGCCTTTAGCTCTTCCACATCCATCTGAGGAGACCATCCATGTAAGTTGAAACATTCACTCTTCTATCCTTTTTCTTTTTTAATTTTTTCATTCTTTTCTGGTAGCACTATTGACTAGTTCGCTTTGAAACTTGACCTTATATGAAGAAATTAGCTGCGTGATGATGGAAATGTTAATATCATGAATCATTGGATAAACTATTTCAGGCTTCTGTTTCTGCTTGACTGCTTTTACCATAGAGACCAAGGATAGACACCCCCATACATAGTTACAATTTTTTTCTTACAATCTCTTTCTCAATATTTCAATTAAAAGTTGAGTAGGAATCCGATTATACCTAAGGATTCTTGTGGTTCCACAGGTTTTAGCTACAAGATAAATAGGAATAAAGAATTTTTCCCAGCCTCCTTCCTGCCTGACGGCCCTGACCCTATAGTGTTGAGAATGCTGGTTTTAAAGAATGAATATTTGTCCTTAAAAACATGAAAAGTTGAATGAATTGATTGTAAATTCTTAAATCTTACTATCCATGTATAGTTAACATGTACCAGTTTGCTTAAGAAGGTTAGTTGTATGGTTGTTCTATTGCTGTTATATTCGATGCTTGTCCCTGTTGATTGATGCTTGAATTATTCCTTTATGCTTGGTAGGTTGTTGATTTTGGGGAAAGTGGTCCTGTTAGATGTTCTCGATGCAAAGGTTACATAAATCCTTTCATGAAGTTTATCGATCAAGGGAGACGTTTCATCTGTAACTTGTGTGGTAAGAGCATCTAATTTATTGCATGTCTATTTAATAATTGGTAGGTATCATGCTATGCGTGCATAAGGAGGAGTTTTTCATTGTGGTCAATTCCACATTAGTTGACTGCTATATTGTTCTTCATTGTAGGACTACATGTAATTAATGATTACTGCAGTTATTTGCATTTGCAACTTTGCATCATATTTTTCATGAATGCATTCTCTACTCTCAACTATTGGTCTCATAATTTTAACATCTGAAGTAATTGGGCTTGGATCTTTACTGTGTATGACTCTCTTATTGGCCAGGATTTACTGATGAAACTCCACGTGACTATCAGTGTAACTTGGGTCCTGATGGTCGACGCAGAGATGCTGATGAAAGGCCTGAACTAAGCAGGGGAACTGTTGAATTTATTGCTTCTAAGGAATACATGGTTAGATCTTGTGCAACCTAGATCTTTATTTCCAAGATAGTTGGTATGAAGTAGAGTTAACTAGGAAGTGGGGGGTAACTATTTTAATCAATTAGTAATGCATTGGGTCACAAAAGCATTGGTATGACCCTTGACAAAGTGGAAAAGGGGGCCAATGAAACTGATTCAGATTAAATAGGATAGCATTTTGTTGATTTCGATTTAACCATACACCTAATGCTGAAGAATTGTGATAACATAATGTCCACTTCATGTAGCTTCTAATGCCGCAGTGCTAGTGTTCAGGTCAGTTTGGTTTAGTACACAGGGAATATGCTTTATTATAGGGAAGCATTTTTCTGAAGGTTCTTTTTGATAGATGGCCGGCCTTTTGACCGTATTCTTGGTGAAATCTTCTGAAGTCTTTCATTTATAATAACTGCTACTTAATAAAATTATCTGCAATTGACTAAATAACTTTTCTAAAAGCTCCTCTATATCTGGGGCTAGAGGTTTCTAACACTTCCTTCTCATGAAACATTGATTTTGGATTAGGGATATGAGCTGGCATTTTCTTTTAATATGATGTGAATATGATATAAGAAATAACTTTATGTTGGTTATAGACTTATAGTACAGTTGGATTATGATAAATTGGTACTCTCTGCAACTCTGAATTCTGGTAGACTAATCGATTGCACACCTATAATGTTCTATTTCTTGGGCTGGGAATAGCATGGTTTCTTGGGACACGTTCTCATATCGATCTGGATATAACATTTTTACTTTAGCCTTCGATTCAAATTTCAATCTCTGTGTAGATCCTGCAGACCTTTCTTCATTGACTAATAACACATTAATTAATCTTTTTTTTGTCCTTTTCAATTTTCTAACATTTCAGGTCCGAGATCCAATGCCTGCTGTGTTTTTCTTCCTTATTGATGTATCAATGAATGCCATACAAACTGGTGCAACAGCAGCAGCTTGCAGTGCAATTAGCCAAATTATACCCGATCTTCCTGTAAGTTCATACCTGGATTCTGCATGAGGTAGCTTTTATGTTGAGCACCCTCCAATAGGTGGCTGACATTTGATGTCTTTGGTCATCCTACCTCAATCTAAGTTGCTGTAATTTTGTTTGAGATTTATGGATGTGCAAGAGCTATTGATTAAATTTTTAGCCATCTGACCATGTACCTTATTAACAATCTCAAAATAAGTTATTGGCAGGATAGACTTTGTTTTCCACTGAGAGAAGATAATCAGAGTTGGTTTTACCATAAGAAAGAGAAAACTAAACATGATACGAGAATTTCTCAAAAGAGAGAAAAATAATAATCATTTGTCATTGATAAGTCCTTTTCCTTTTAGGAGGGTCCTCGAACCATGGTGGGCATTGCTACGTTTGACTCCACTATCCACTTTTACAACTTAAAACGTGCACTACTGCAGGTGAGTTTCCAACCTTCTCCTTATAAGTGTTACATGTTCTTTTACCTCTAGCTATTGTATTATAATTTATCTCTATTCAATTGAAGTTGCTGTTGCGTATGCTAAACCATTTTCTGTTTCGTTGCAGCCATTGATGCTTATAGTTCCTGATGTGCAAGATGTCTATACTCCTCTTGAAAGTGATGTTATTGTTCAACTTCCTGAGGTTGGCTATCTTATTCTTTATATTGTGCTGGGTTACACTTGTAGAATAAGGTTCAGTTATAGGTCCTATATCGAGCTCCTTTATTTCTCTCCTCTCTTTACCATTTCTTTTGCTTTTAACTCATTTGGGGTGTTGGGGAAAGGTTATGTGATCTATGCCTCCTATTATGTTTAAATTTTTCAAAAAGATTGACAACAAAATGGGTGAATGCAGTGCCGTCAACATTTGGAGTTATTGCTGGATAGCATCCCTACAATGTTTGAGAATAATAGAATTGCAGATTCAGCTTTTGGAGCTGCAGCGAAGGTATGAGACAGTATGTTATCTTGTGATCGAGTATATTTTATTTATTATAGAATTTGACTTTCCCCATTTCTTTTTTTTTTTTTTTGGGTTGGGGGTGGGGTTCCAATTTTTTTTTTTTTTTTCGACTTCTACAATTAGGGCATATAGTCTTTTGTAGGGCCATAAAGTATTCATGACATCTATATCACAAAGGCTTCCAGGGATGAAGTTATGGTTAGACAAGTGGGTTAAGGATAGACATAGATCACACTTTATGCTTAGCAATCTCATGCAGGAGTCCTTGGAATTAGCTACTAATGCCAATCAATTACTTTGAAGAGCTTGAAGCCATTTAATCCCATTTGACTTATTTTATTTTCTCTTGACCTTGCATATGATTTGTATAACACAGAATGGCCAAAATGCATAATCTCTGTACCCCTTTCCTTCTATCTACTATAGGCTGCTTTCCTGGCGATGAAGAATACTGGTGGCAAACTTCTTGTTTTTCAATCAAGTAAGCTGGAAAATTTTCGCTTATAAAATTGCTCATATTCATGTAAGCAAGATAAGCTCTGAAAAATCTATTATGATGGGACGACTTGAATATCCATTTCTTGAACTGATCATATTCTTCTAGACTCACCTATGCCTGCAACGGGTTGTGTAAATGATCCTGCCTGTATCCTCCGGTGTTAATGATGCATGTTTTTCTATTGTATTGTGTCTTGGTTCGTTGAGGCTTTTCAATGTGCTGATGTTGCTCCTTTGTGGCACTTTAGTTGATGTAGTTGTTTATGATGTTACAGCCTTGCCTTCAACTGGTATTGGATCCCTTTCTTCTAGAGAGGCAGAAGGGAGAAGTAACATATCAGCCGGTGAAAAGGTAATACTGTATACGATATTTTCATATCACTTTGTGCTAATTTCTCATGGTTTTTATGTATGAAGATATACATGTGCACATGCACAAACTTAAACATATATGTTTGTATTTCTTGCTTGATATTATATACACATTGGGGTCGGGGTGAGGAGATCTGTTGTACTTCTGTCCATGCTGTTCTGTTCCTCTCTCATCTTGTCAGCAGATAATTATATTTTTACCTGCATCAGGTTGTAATACATCTGAATGTTGAATTCACATTCCCATCAGGGCCTAGCAGATTGAGTACAGCAGCTTGATGTGCCATGTAAAATAGAAAGTATGCAGGTTATCAAAAAAATAGAAAATAAAAAACAAATTCAATAAGAAGTTTATTCATTATTAACTAATTTCTTACCTACATTAATATATAAAATCTTAAGGATTGGGTGCTAATTAACTTGTTAAGATGAGCATTTATTTGATGTGATATCAAGTTTTCGTCTGTAGAATTATGAATGATTCAAGTGTTTACTTTAGCATGAAAGATAGCTCTTTAAAAATTTCATGGGGATACTGTAGGTAGCTATGTATCTCTTGAAATCCAGGTGCACCACTGTTGTTCTACAAGTTCATTGAAATTTTGTAACCATACAAATAAGCTATTATTCGCCACCAGTGAAGATTGTACTTGGGGACATTTTTCTAGTCATCCTTCCTGGATAGTGACTTAGAGGCAGTTGTACCATTGACTATAAATATGTTTGTTAGTCATGTCATACACTTAAGTTTGTTACCACATCAGACTTGGCAATCCACCCACAAAATTCTAGCACTTTCTATGGCGTGTAAACCATTCAACTTTTGCATGGTTTATATAAACTTGCATTTGAATGCTAACCCATATATGTCAGTTGACATTCTCTATCTTTTATGGTGCACTTAAAGCTATTTTCCTGACACTGCAACATACTAAATGTTTCTTGGATATCAGGAAGCTCACAAATTACTCCAACCAGTGGATAAAACGCTAAAAACCATGGCAATTGAATTTGCGGAGCAGCAGGTGATGTTTATATGTTATGTCCCAACAAGACAATGTTTACAAAATCTATCTAATAGTTTTGTTTCAAAATAGGAATTAATTAGATTTCTGTCCTTGTCATTTATTTATTTATTTTTCTAAATATTTTCAGGTCTGTGTTGACTTGTTCATCACAACTCAAACCTATGTAGATATTGCTTCTCTCTCTGTTATTCCACAAACTACTGGAGGCCAGGTACCTTACCAAATATTTGGATTTGACATGTAGTATTCTAGTATTGTGGATGACCATTCTTATATATATAAGCAGCATATCATCTGGAACCCAGTATTAATGGCTCTTCTCTCCAGGTGTACTACTATTATCCTTTCTCAGCTCTTTCTGATCCTGCTAAGCTTTACAATGATCTTCGGTGGAATGTCACGAGACCCCAGGGTTTTGAGGCAGTGATGCGTGTTAGATGCAGCCAGGTTAGTTTACTAGTTAGTATTTATTAGTTTCTATTTGAACATCATAAGTTTTGTTGGAGAGCATCTGAGTGTGAGAGATGACACGATTTTTGATTTCTGACTAGGGTATTCAAGTTCAGGAATATTCTGGAAACTACTGTAAGCGCATTCCAACTGATGTGGATCTACCTGCTGTATGTCTCTCTACCCCTCCATACAGACTCATAGAAATCTATATATCTTTATATACATACATATATATATATATATATCCATTGCTATTTCTCAGTTACGTCTTTAAGTACTGATCCTTGTGTTATTAACAAGGCAGATCGAGATATTAGAAACATAAATTGTTGAATATTGGAACTCAGGCTTTGACTTATTTACTTAAAGTTTTGGCTATACATAACTGATCACTGTAAAACATGATGTCAACAGTTCCTTATGTCCATCTTAGTATATTCTTCAATTATTGTAATTTATACCTATTCATTCTTATCATAATGTATCATGAATAAGGAGGTTTAGTCATGTATATATTATCATCATTGTTATCTCTCTCTCTCTCTCCCTCACCCCCCCCCCCCCCCCCGGTCTCTCTCCCTCTACCCCTCTCTCCGTAATTTTCTGAACTACAGATAACATGTTACTACAGGTCATTCTCCTGAAATGTTAGCTGTTTTGTTCATAAAAATCCTCTATCTGCAAGACTGCAAGAGGAAATACTTGTAGTTTGTGTCTTTTACTGTTTATTTTTTCTGCTCTCACTGAATTCCTGAACGACCAATTCATTTTCCTCAGATTGACTGTGACAAGACAATAATGGTTTCCCTTAAACACGATGATAAGTTGCAGGAAGGATCAGAGTGTGCTTTTCAGGTGTAATTGTAACTCACTATTGCTCTCTATTTGTAAAATTCTTACTTTGACTGATTTTCAATTAATGTTTTCTTCATTCACCAAGAAAACCAAGATTTTTTTTACCAATTTCCCCATTTCTACATTGAAGAAGTTTTTGCTCGTCTAATCCCTATATGTTTATGATTATTAGTGTGCACTTCTTTACACAACTGTATATGGCCAAAGAAGAATCCGAGTTTCAACCTTGTCTCTTCCATGCACCAATATGCTGAGTAATCTGTTCAGAACGGCCGAATTAGACACCCAGTTTTCTTGTATCTTGAAGCGAGGTAATTTGCTAATATAATCGTGCTGGACTTGATTAATTAGAACTTTGCATGTAATATCTTTGTATTGCTTGTTTGCCTCTGGAATTGTAATTATTTGGACGTCTACTTTTCTTTCATCCTCTTGTTTACTGCATTGAACTCCTTTGCATCTGGAAAAATCTTTTGGCTTATTGACAAGTAGACAACTATATACCATTAATATATTACACTGACTCTACTATTCTGATTCTCTCCTAACATGACAGCGGCTAATGAAATACCTTCAGTTCCTCTTCCTCAAGTCAGGGATCAAGCTACAAATGTTTGCATCAACATTTTGTACTCCTATCGCAAGTTCTGTGCTACAGTATCATCTTCTGGGCAACTTATTCTGCCTGAAGCACTTAAATTGCTGCCTCTCTACACACTCGGTATGATTCATGTCATCTAGAACTATAAATGGGTAGTATTTATAATATTTTGGATGCAGAAACAGATAGTTTCTATCACTGAAGTCAAATATAGATGAATAGCATGATTTGTAACACAATAGAAAATGAGGATTCTGTTGATTACTCATGGATGTTTTCATAAACATGTGAAAGAGAGCATTACTCTATTTACTTGTTGCTGTACCTGACTTGAATTTTTGGAGTTCTTTGGATTTTTTTCTCATAATCATATATGTGGTACTTTGGTTATAACAGTTACATCCTGTCTTTTCCAGCTTTACTCAAAAGCACTGGATTGCGTTCTGATGGAAGAATTGATGATAGGTCTTTTTGGATAAACTATATTTCCCCTTTACCTACTCCTCTGGTAATTCCATTGGTCTATCCTAGGATGATGTCCATTCATGACCTTGATGAGAAGGTGTGTATTTCTTCAAAATTTGGCATCATTGTTGTTGTTAACATATAATCGTCTCACTTCTTAATCCTGAAATATCAGGAACCAGATGATTCTATTATTCCTCCTACTATTCCACTTTCTGGCCAGCACATTTCAGATGAGGGAATATATCTTCTTGAGAATGGGGAAGAGTGTTTAATATATGTTGGTAACTCCGTTCCGCAAAATGTTTTGAAACAATATTTTGGTTTATCATCAGTTGAAGAAATATCAAATCAGGTATTCCACATGCTTGATGACTGGAGCCTCATTTGAATATGTAAATCATATAATTAAAACTCTTATTATTTTCATATTGCAATTAAAATTGAGCACACACATTGGTTAAAATCAAGCATCCTAAATTTCGGGTTTCTGCACTTGAAGAAAGGGTTAAATTGATAATATATAAAAAATCTTGTACACACTGATTTATGTAATACATTTACTTGTGGGTGTTCCTGTTGTTAAACACACAACCATTCTCCATGTTCTCTTATGTGTTGTTTTTATTCTGGGAGGCTTTCCAATCTTCTCTCCATAATTTTGTTTCCAGAATTGTATACAAGGCAAAAGGAACATCTTACATGGAAAAGTTGATGTACTTGGTAGCACAGATATGCATCTATATCCTGTCAAAAAGAAACTATAAACTTACATTTTCCCATTTCAGTTTATTTTGCAGCAATACGTAAATCCCTTGTCGAAGAAGCTGCATGCCATTTTAAATGAAATTAGACGCCAACGATGTTCCTACCTACGGTATCAAAAATCCTTCCTTATCTGCTGCAGTGGATATAGTATTTTCTGCTTTTATCGACCCACTTTACTATTTTTATGCCCCTTTTTACTTTTCTTCTCCTTCTGATTTGCAGATTGAAATTGTGCAAAAAGGGAGATTCATCTGGTTAGTGATGTCGAAATTTATTTTCCACCAGAAATTTCTTAATTGCTTAGTTTTAAGACCCCTACCCCTACTAGCCCACCCTCTTTCTTTTCAAGTAAAGAAAAATTAGAATAATTACTATTTACTACCTATTGATGACACCACCACAAAAATAAAAATGTTGAAAACCAGGTCAAGGCTAAATACATTTGATGTGGCAATTTGATCACCTCGTGAACTCTAGTATTTAAATCTTCTGCAGTTTATCAGTTCATTATCTCATATTTCATCTGGATAATTATTATTTTTGTAGCTTGGTCTTAATATAGGTAATAGTAATAGTAGCAGCAATAAGCATGGTTGTTTGAGGTGTGGCTTTTGTTGATCATGTCTGTGATTAGTATGTCATGTGTGCATACATGTTCTTGCCCGTTTGAAATATTTTATTTTGTATTTATTTTCAGGTACGATGTTTTTAGCTTACATGGTAGAAGACAATATGCCAAGTGGGCTCGCATATGTTGACTACCTTGTATATATTCATAGACAGATTCAAAATAAAATGACTTGAAGATACACAAAAAAGCGTTTTGAGAAGATTTGATTTCCTTCAAAGGAGAAATTCATGAACTGTTGCTGTGGCAGAACATTAAAGAGAGCTTAGTGAAGACCTTAATGGGTTCTTACAGTTTGTTTGTTATTTTTTAATTTTTTTTTTTCTGCCATGGGGAATAGTTTTGTGAGAGTGAAAAAAAAAAAAGGGCTTCTCTCTCTCTTGGATATAGAGGTGAATGATAGTGTGTTGAAAATTTAGTAGCTCTTCACATCAGAGTAAACTTGAAATGTACAAAGAAGTTTTTGAATGTTGTACTACTGGCTTTACAAATTCCAATTGAACTATCTAAGTTTTTGCTGCTATTTTTTAAAGATCCATCTTGCTTCTTTTGCCTGGAGGCTCTTTTCTTATGAAGGATGTATTAAAGATATTTTGAAGAAGTGGTGATTAATTTCAAGCAAGATGGAAAAGTGGTTTAACAGTAAAAGTAGAAAGTAAGAAGTGCAAAATTTTGATAGAAAGGTAACGTCCTTAGATCATAGCATAGCAGATGTGTGGTGATTTATGTGTATTGATTTATAAGGGCGTATATATAGAGAGAGGGAATGTTAGAACGAAAGATGAAAAAATCGCGATATTTCAACAATATATTGTCGAAATATCGTTGAAATCATGGATCTGAAATAACAACGGGATGCATTTTTTTTTCTTTTTTGTAAAATATCAGTAAAATATTGTTTTCGATGAAAATGCCTCATTTTTGTGGGATTTTAACGATATGTTGATTTCATAAATGTTGGTAGAATTTTTTTTTTGGCCTATTTGTTTATTTTTTATTATAAGTGTAGATTTCATCTCCTAATAATTATCTCCATTATTATCACTTATCACAAAATCCATGTAAAAGGATTTCTTATCTGTCATTCATAGATTTTTTTTTTAACAAATTTTATCTTCTTAGTTATAAATATGATAGTTTCCACTATGCAACATAACATTTATTCTTCTATATCATAATGTACAAATTCTTTTAAATTAGAATTTACAAATTCACCTTCAAATATCAAGAAGATTCATCATTTCAAGATTAGTTAATTTAAATACTTTACTAAATATTTTATTTTTTCAAGTGATCTTATTCATTTGAACCTTACAGGAGTTCAAGTTATTACTAGTCCATGTATTAACTTTGTATAAAATTTGTCATGTTATCATAGTTGACAATGTTTATATAGTGATTTGTTTCTATATTTGTTATAAATATACCATTTTAATTGAAATTTTAAGTTCAATATATCTACCCACTTCGTTGCAACTGGATAGACAATTTTTTTTTTCCCACGAGGATTAAGAAATCCTAAACATTAAACGAAAATATTAAAATCTTCACCTGGAGTTTCTAAGTTGCGAGGATTTTTTAATTTTTTATGGGCATTAAATTGAATACGGACTATAAAAGAAAAGACTGGAAGTTAAGTGTATTGAATTGGAGTGGAGAAAGTATATATATTTCTTGGATTTAAAGTAAAATGATTTGGCATGTAATATTTATTCATTTTCCTAGTAAACCAATGATGCGACTATCAACCTATAAATTAGTTGCTGCATTTATAAAAGGTAACGAGACAGTGACGATTCATTTCTTAATGAGATTTTGTTGGATAGAAAAAAGAAAAACATTTAAAGAAGAAATAAAATAATTTGGCGTAACGTTTCCAACTAAGCATATGATTTTGACAAAACCGGCTAAATTTTTTATGAGATAAATTTTTCTTAAATAAAATTAATAGTAGTTGGAAGTTGGTGTAAAATGTATTAAATATATATTATTCACTTGATCAATAAATTAATTTATAGAGTGAATGTATGAACATATACATCTGTTAACTAAATTCAACGTCATCTCTTTCAATGGAATCAATTGAAAATATAACCTTTAATTAATATAATGGTTTTAATTTATAGAATAATATTATTTTATTATTTTATTAAAATTCTTGATCTATTCCATTGACTTCATGTAGGATTATTCCATATATCAAAAATGTCATCTGATTGCAACTTTAGATTAGAGAGATGAGGATTGAACATGTAATTGTTGGACCAATTTTATATAAAAGAATCATATCATTATAGATTGTACACACGTCATACTAATGTGAATGATATTGTAAAATGAATTATTGAGTGTTTTTTCATTTCTATACAGTCTCATCATCTATCTTGATTCTAAATTTCTAATCACAAACAAACACAAGAGCATATATATGTAGCTATGATCAGCTTTAATTGTTGTCAACTATTTAAATTTTTTTTTTCTCAAGAATCATATAAATATGAAATGATTTACCTATATTTTTGGAAATTAAATCACATTTTGTATCATAAATGCAATAAATGAGATCAAATTACAAGTAGTCTATCAAATTGTGTCACTCGGTCAAATATATATTGGTAAGAGCTTATGTTCTACAAGTACTTAAAAAAGAAAAAATCATTGCCACAATTCAAAAACACATCAGAAGTCAATAATAATATTTGAGTTGTGAAAATGAATTTGATATGTGAATAATAATATTTTATCTCAATGAAATTATATTATTTTAGATAATCTTACATAAAATTTTGTGTCATGCTAGTATTTCTTTAATTCTCTTATGAGGCCACATGAATAAGAAATTTGTTAGCTAATTTAATTGTGGTTAAAGAACATTTTGTCATCCAAATTATATGTGATTGATTTTAATATTATTTTTGTATAAATTTTGAAATATTTTACTTTATCACTTTACATTTAATTCGATTTACCAATAAATTCTAGCTATTGAGTTCGGACATATGAACGACTATGATCAAATTTGATACGATTAAAAACATCAAATACAAAATTCATACTTTAAAACATTTTAAAAGTAATAAAAAGAAAATCAAATCAGATATAATTGGGATGAAATATTTCAACCCTTTAATTATATTTCCAATAGTCCAATTGCAACAAGATAGGCCATAAACCACGGGCATGTGGTTAGTGAATGTTAATTAAAGTCAGCAATTCAAAAGCATAGCTAGTCCTATAAGTATGACCATATTAGATGAATTATATTTGGGGAAACATTTTATTTGTGTAAAATAAATAATGAATTACATACTATTATGGCAAGATAAAGATAAGTTCTTTTTAATCTTTTATTTTAAATAATAGTTTATTGTAATTTCAAATATAATAAGTTTTTGTTTCTATTTCTATTTCTAGATTACTACTGTCATGTGCCATCTATATAGAATAACAACATCAATGTACACAAAATATATTGGAATATTTGAAACATTTAAATCACTATTTTCAAATGTTTAAAGCAGTATTTATATTAGGCCAATCCAACCCCTATCAGCCTATTCTCAACTATTTCACTATTGGGTGGGCCATGTTGATCACAACATTTTTCTCTTAAAAAAGAAAATTCCCTAAATAATAGACTATAGATAGCACTAATTTTTAACATTTGAAAGAACGAATAATATACTACTCTATAAAGTGATTCAACTTTTAATTAATAGATTTTGTGTGACCCTAAGATTAATGCTAGTTGATAAAAAAATATTTTATTAATATATCAATGCCAATTTCTATAATAATCGTTTCTTAATAGAGAAGTTAGATTTATTAGACTTTTAGAGCTATTTTGTAATCTTTGATACAGTGATCTCACTATCATATACTATTCAATATGAAAAATTCATATGTTACCAATAGAAAACTAACGAAGAGTGAATGAAGGAATGTGGTTCTGCATTTTATTAATATATATAGAAATTGATTAATTAATTGAAAGTTTAAATAAATGAAATTTATATTTTTCAACATTATAATTCCAAATTTTGTTTTGTTTTATTTGTGTGTGTAGAAATTAATTATTTTAAAGTTTAATACGGAAAAAGATTATTTTTTCAGCATTATGATTCCAAATTTGCTGTTTTACGTTCATAGATTGAAAAAACTTGAACAAATGTGTGATAAATTCATCTTTTGCATTGAAAAAAGTAAAACAACTAAGAATGTGTGATTTTTTCTTTTTAACTTTTATCGTAAATTTCAAAGAATCTGAGTAAATACTTAAAAAAAAAAAGTATATATGAATAAATTATGTTATATATTTTTGAAATGTATTGAATTTGTGGTGTGGGTCCAGAATATTAAAATTTAAAATGTTAGAATTTAAGTTAATTTCATCCCTAATCCCAATTAATAAATTCTAAGTTACTAATTCAACCAAATGACTGACCACAAAAATCATATGAAACGATTTTACAACTATCATATTGTGAAACAGAATTCAACCACCACCAATCAAATATATTTTCACAAATTTAAGTGTATATTAATACGTCATACAATATTAAGTTCGTAAGAATCGTCTCACAAAAGTCTTATACAATATTAAATTCGTAAGAATCGTCTCATAAAAGTCCTATTCATGAGTCACGATTGTCATCTATAAAATACATTATGGTTATATTTGGATTGAGATATTGAAATATAAATTTTAGAATAGATTCAAAATCCACCTAAATTACTAAAAAAATAATTAATAATAAAAGTAATGAAATTCAAATCTATATCAATCCAAATAATATTGGTGGATTTGATACAATAAATTTTAAATTTTTTATCAGATCTTTATATCCAAGCACAACGTATAATTATTTTTTCATCAATATCACTTTCCATTTTCATTAATGTCATTATAAAGCTCATTCATTACTCCATGACCAAAATGAAATGGCCACCCACCACACATCTACTCGTTTTTATTAAGAATTTGACTCTATGTTAGTCAATTTTCTAACACAACTCACAATTCATAATTTATACATAATTTAGGAATATAAATAATTTATAAAAATGAATTTAAATTATAAACCAATAAAATATTTATCTCACAAAATCATATTCGATCTTATATACATTTTGATGTTGTACTAATCTTTTGTACCAATTCTTTTAAGAGTCTTTTTGTATAGCAATTAAAGATTTTACAACACATGAGTTGAATTAGTTGTAATAAATGCATCGAAGACATAATTGTCCGTAAGGGTGTAAACAATTGAGTAAGACATATAAGATCTTGGAACTCACTAAACAATGTGGTTCTTTAATCACCTTTTTTTTTTTGTTTTTAACTATCGTCATCATCGATGGTGATAAGGTTCAAGACTTCAAACTCTCCACAAGTAACTATTTTGGTGAAATAATCCTACTTTATTATCGGGATGAAAATATTTCTAATATTATCTTACTATAGCTTTTATGATTAAAAAAACTATTAGAAACTGATTAAATAGTTTTTTTGATCATTTTAATTTTGGAACAATTTTTTAAGGTTTCGTTTCTTAATGTAATTTTGAAATAACCTTTTATTCTTATAAAAGGAATAATATATATTCACTATTTCACTTTTTAAATTGCTCATACAAATGAAAATTTTAATATAAAGCAATCATATCATTCAAAAGTTCATACACATGAGATCTGTTACATTTTATATTTCAAAATAATCAACACACAACACATTATTAATATAACATCACTAATTAATATGTGGTGTATATTAAATATTAAAAAAAATATGAGGCGTAACACCAAAATAAATGAAAAATCTGGCTCGAGACGTATAGAAAGTTATTTTATCATTCAAAGTGTAGAATAATAAAAAAATAAAAGGCAAAGAAGACAAAAATCACTTTGATTCTTCTTAAAATTAGTTTTACATTTACATGACCTAAAATGTCTCCATATTGTCCATTTATGTCCATAATTTTCTTATTTACAATAGGTTTGAAAATTAATGGTATTACCACTTTGAATTAAGAAGTAATTTAAAAGGAATTACTCTTCATATGTGGCCACCAAATTTGAGACTGTGTTTGAAGATGAATTTGTGTTTACCATTCAATGTGGATTGAGTTGAACATGATCTGAATACAAAAGTTGATTTTAGATTTTTTATTTAAATTGTGATAGAAAAGTAACAAATTCCACTTGTGGGCTTCTTGTAATCGTTCTAATAAAAGGAGATCCTATTCTAGTTTTTTTTTTTTAAGCAAAACCATATATTACAGTAAAAAAATTAATTTTACGGAAGAAAGAGGTGGCATACATCTGAAAAGTATGGAGTCGTAAGGGCAAAATAGGTAGTTCAAAAAAAAGAGGTCTGGCAACACTAACTGCAAATCTGGTGATCCAAAAATGCCCCCCCCCCCCCCCCAAACATATTCTTTGGCCGTCCTCCACATTTCAAACTCCAAAATCCTGCAAATCACTTTACTTATATATTTCCCTCTCTCTCTACACACACAAGATATATAGATATAGATATACATTTATATATATATATAGTAATGCATGTGCTACACCTATACATTTAGATACACCCCTTGTCAGAAGAAATCCTCTCTCTCTCTCTAGAATATTTTCTTGTTTTTTCTCGTCTGAAACTCCTAGACTACACTTTTGGTGCACACGCATTTCTTGCCAACCCAAATTCAAATCCTCTTATTGGGTTTTTTTTTTTAAATAAATAAAGTTACATTCATCAAAACCAAAAGTTGTAATATTTTTTTTTCCTTGCTGATGTGATTAATGGAGGCTTTGGCAATCGATTCTCTGCCCGTTTTTACTGATTTTAGAGTAAGTTTTCTGAACCCTTTTCAATTCTAACTTGCTTCCATGAATTTCATCAACTTTCCTTTCCCATCACATTGATTCTTGTTTTTTTTTTTGTTTTTTTGTTTTTTTTTTGTCTTGATTTTAGAGTGAATTCTTCACTGATCTCAAATATTTTATCTACCAATTTGTGAATTTCGTTCATTGTTAAGAAGAAAAAGGTAGAATTAGGCAGTGGTTTCAATCATTTTTAAATGTTGTAGCCAGTTTCTAGATGTTCCTCATATATTCTTGATCAATAGGGTGCATTTATTTCAGTGATTTGGCATGATACACATTATTGTATTGTTGATGATTTTTTGAAGTGCTAAATATTTATTAGTGATGATCTGCTTTCTAGCAAATCTGACTATTTAATTTCTTAGGCTTAGGCTTTGGACCACAATGGCAAGATAAAATCAGAGCTAGAGCATTTTCTTGAACTTATCTTCGACTCGATTCGATCATCCTTTTCATATACGTTGAATTTAGGAGCAAAGTGTTTTTCCATAGGAATTATTAGCATAGAGGTATTTCTTGCTTCGTACCTCCATGGCTTTTTGAGGTAAAAAAAAGAAAAATAAATTATTGAAGCTAAGAAAGGCTTTCGCACCTTAATCTAAATGAAGGAATGGGCAAAATAAGGTACTCGTTTCGTGGAAATCTTCAGGTAAAATATAAGACAGACAATGTTTTTTATTACACCACATGTGTGAGAAGATGCGCATTCATAACATGAAGACACTTTGGCATGGTATAACAGTTCGGAAGATTCTAGACTCTATAGTTTGAATACAAAATAATTTATGCATTTTTTCAATACTACGTGATCATTCAAGATTAGATTTAGAATGATTTTGAGGAGCAATTTGTGTACTCTGCTCTTTTATTGATGTTCTAACCCTTCTGTGATTCGAAGTCATGGTCTATTTGTCTTTGTTCGCTCTTGAATTTGGGAAAATATTTACAGTTCTCCAGAGTTTGATAACGAAAATTTGATCATTTTCATTTTGTATGTTTTGTGATCTTAGTGTTTTATTTTGAGTTAATTACATGACAAACCATCATCTTCAACCTTTTTTTAATTAGAACATGACATTTTGACAGTAACACTACAAATCACCACCTTCAATTTGTAACAAATTCGGTTCATGGTCTGTCTTTTCAGTTTCCAATTGCTGAGGTGGAGTGCGAAATTCAGTCACATGACGAAGATATTTCTCTGAATTTCGGGCTCCATATCAGCTTCATCTTTTTTGCCTTGAAATTTGCTGTGCCTTTGATTGTCGAGATTTCTTCCACACTTACCGACTCTAATGAATAACAAATATCTCTTTACCATATAAATGTGCAGAAAGAAACATGGAGGCAAACACTAATTTTGTCATTTCAAAGCATCGGAGTGATATATGGCCGTTTGAGCACAGCTCCCTTGTATGTATTCGAATCAATCGATACAGGGGAGATTAAATCTCCGAGCGATATACACGAACTTTTCTCTTTCATTTTCTGGACACTAACCATCATTCCGTTGCTGAAGTATGCTTTTATTGTATTAAGAGCCGATGATGATGGAGAAGGTAATTATGTCGATAACTTTTGGAGTTGAAGAACAAATTATACAGTGAAATTCAAATCTCTATAAATTCTTGCAGGTGGGCCATTTTCGTTATATTCGTTACTTTGTAGGCACGCAACTGTGGGCCTGATTCCAAGTGATAGAGGATCAAACAAGATAGTGAATCATGAACAAGACATTTCTTCGATCCCCTCCAAGGGCAAAATGGGAAATAAAGCTCGAAAGATTTTAGAGAAACATAAAAGCAGTCACTATTTACTCTTGTTACTGGCTTTGCTCGGTGCTTGTATGATGTTAAGCGACGCAGTTCTTACACCAGCTATTTCTGGTTTGTTTGTTTGATCAATTATTTCTTTATATATATTCTTCATTGAGTGATTGAAATATTCTTACTGGACTACATAATCGATTGTAATTCTTGTGCAAATCCAGTTTTATCAGCGACATCAGGTCTTGGACGATCATTGGCAAATATATCAGCTAAATGTAAGAGTTTTCTGCATATTTGAGGAAAAGAAAGAACTTTATTTCTATGAATCATTTTTACTCTGTTGTTACTGACTAAAATTTGGCTGTTTTTACCAGTTTTCTCTTCAGATAAAACGAAAGTCGATGTGGAAAATGCCTTGAAGAAATGTAAGTTGTTAAGTAGACTATAAATTGTTTTCAGTTTCTACTTTTCTAGTTATCTTTTTCTTTTATTTTTTAGAACTATTATTTCTAGTTATACTGCTGATTTCGACCCTGTTTACGCATAAGGATGAAAATTTTGTTGAAATCATTGAGTTTTTGAAGTTCCGATATCGAAGTGGGCTGCTGTGAATTTTGTCAGAATTTCGGTATAATATCAGGACCGATATTGATATTGATAACTTCACAGTACAATTTTTTGAAAAATTGGGGAAATATTGGTTAAAGAATGATTTTTTTAGAATCATAAGTGGTTTATTTTGTAGTTCCGATATGCTTGCATGCTGATTTTGAGAAGTTGATTTTTCCAGATGTGCCAACCCCTGCTGCATGCGCCATATTGGTCTGCCTCTTCACATTGCAGCAACATGGAACCAAGAAAATCGGGTGCATATTCGCTCCAATTGTCATCACATGGCTCTTCTTTATCAGCGGATTTGGCCTTTACAATATTATTCATTACGATCCGCAGATCCTTCATGCAATCTCCCCAGTATACATGCTCAGGTTCATCAAGAAAATTCATCTTCAACACTGGAAACTCCTAAGCAGCATTGTTCTATGCATTGCAGGTTTGTTGAGGCCACATCAATACTGTATCTACTTGCTTTCATAAACGAGCACTTCTGGAATGACCTTTTTTCTTTACTGTACTCGATCAGGAACTGAGGCAATGTTTGCCAATCTAGGTCATTTTTCCAAGAAATCTATCAAGGTAAGAATAATATCTATATATTGTTCAAGAGCGAAGAAAAACATTTTCTTGCTCGAACTATATGTTAACTTTAAATTTGATATATTTTACAGTATCAGACAAATTTTAGCCGTTGATTTAAAATTCATACAACAAAGTGGAACATTTCAAAGTTTATACAAAAAGTGTCAAAATTGTTATAGTTCAGAAGTGAAAATATAATTTACCCTTTAATGAATTAGAAACTAACATGTTTGAAGCAAACAACAATCGTAACTGAAGTATGAACTCATCCTCCATTGCAGATAACCTTCATCTGCTTCATATATCCTGTCCTTTTATTAACGTATGCTGGACAAGCTGCATTCATCTCCAAAAATATTGGTTTCCTTGAAGCTTTCTATCTCAGTGAATCAATACCTAATGGTAAGATTTGTTTTTCTTTATATAATCCTTCTATGAAAGTTGACTTACCTATGAGCAAAAGTTCTTATGATTTAAACGATTTTCAGGGAACCTTCAGCATGTATTTGCCGCGTTATCGCTGTTTGCTTCAGCCGTAGGAAGTCAAGCTACCATTACAGCTGGATTCTCCATCATAAATCAGTGTCAGGCACTTGACTGTTTTCCCAGAGTAAAAGTTGTTCATACATCAGAGAAGATATTCGGGCAAGTTTACGTCCCCGATGTCAACTGGTTGTTCATGATTTTGAGCTTAGTATTCACCATTGGTTTGCACGATGTATCACAACTTGCAAAAGCAACAGGTAAGAATTTTGTTTAGATGATTTCTATATCTATTCTTGTTTTTAACAAAAAGTGTCGTTTCAGAGAAAATCTATAGGGGTAAACGAGTCGAATCGACCTGAGTACCGCCATATGCTCTAGCTGAAACTCGATTACAAAACTCAAGCCTCAAGCTCGATTCGACTCAAATGGCTTGAGTTTGACTTGACTCAAATTGGAAATTTTTATAAACTATTAAGGGCAAAATAGAAAATTTAACATATGATCGATTCTACTTGATTAGGCTTGTGAGCTTGTCAAGCCAAATATTAATGTGCTCGAGATCGAGCTTGACTCGATTATATTTGAGTCAAATTCAATTTTTTTTGGAGCCGATCCCGAGTAGCGCACGAACTCTATTAGCTCATTTACACCCTTATTCCATGTGGCAGGTTTGGCTGTTACTTCGGGCATGCTGGTAACAACTTGTTTAATGTCACTAGTAATTTCACTCTACTGGGGGAAGAGCTTGCTTGTATCTATGTGTTTTATGCTTTTCTTCGGCTCCATTGAGGCCATTTATCTCTCGACTATTCTGATGAGCTTCTTCCGCGGTGCCTGGTGCTTGATCATCTTATTCTTTTTTTTCATGATGATCATGGCCTCATGGCACTATGGAACTCTCAAGAAATATGAATTCGATGTACAGAACAAGGTATCGATCGAGTGGCTAACGGACTATAGCCCGGGTCTGGGGGTTTCCAGAGTGCCGGGTATAGGTTTCATCTATTCCGACATTGAGATGGGAATCCCCGCTTTCTTTTCCCATTTCATCACGAATCTTCCGGCTTTTCACCAAGTATTGATCTTCGTCTCGTTCAAGTCTTCCCCGGTGCCATACATCCCTGCAAATAGACGGTACCTTATAGGCCGGGTGGGCCCCAAAGAGTACAGGGTATACCGTTGCATTGTACGATATGGATATTGTGACAATGTCCGAGACACGGATGACTTCGAGGACCACATAATCCACTCGATCGGAGAGTTTATTGCGAGGGAGGAATGTGATCTCGAAGCTCTGAATTCACCGGAAGGTAGGATGATCGTGTTGGGAAGCCAAATGGAGGACGGGAGCGCATTCATCCCTGTGGAGGATTCGTGGTCGAGCATATGCGACGAGCAAACCGTGGGAGTGAGTGAATCACAAAGGAATTTGCTCAATGCTCCATCGGGCAGTGCTAACCCTAGTGGAAATCGGAAGAGGGTTCGATTCAAGCTGCCTCCAAAGAGCCCTCAGATGCATGCGTCCGTGCGAGAGGAGCTTCAAGTAATCATCGATGCTCGTGAAAGCGGGACCGCATACTTCTTGGGACAGTCACATTTGCTGGCAAGGAAAGGCTCAAACTTGTTCAAGAAACTGTTGATAATGATTTATGTGTTTTTGGACAAGAATGGTAGGGAGACACCAGTGGCACTCAACATCCCTAATGCTGCTCTGTTACAAGTTGGTACAGTTTATACAATTTGATCAACAAAATAAACCTACTCATAATTGGTAACTGGACCACCTTATTGTAGCAACTGTACTATGTTTACTTAAATCAAGGTTGAGCTTGTGTATATATTTTTTGTTTTTTTTTTGATCTAACTTGATTTAATTACAAAAACTACTATTAAAAAAAAAAAAACTGTAATTGAACAATTGAGTTTTTTACTTGTAATGGTAAGAATTACATCTGTACTTTCAGTTTTATTTAAAGTTGGTTATTGTATTCTTATTTGTAAATTTTAAGGTGCTTAATATTTTTGATATTGTTTGAATTGGTCCATGTCCTTTCATTTGTCTTAAAATTTGGTTCCTCTACTCTTACATAAAGATCAAATCTTCATACAGATAAAAGAATAAGGACTCAATTTTGGCAAATGAAATTATAAGACTAAATTATCAAAATTGAAAGTATATGGATTCATGAAAAATGGAAGTGTGGAAACCCAATGTTTACATGAAAGATTAGGGACCTAATTCAATATAACAGAAATACATAGAACTAAAAAATATGCACTTTTGATCGGAAAAATCTTTGTCTACCCAGTGGTTAGATCATCTACTTATTTAAACAATCATCCATTGATTAAATAAAAAGCTTAATTTAAATAAGTAATGATTAAAATAAAATAAGATATATACATGGGTTGATGTAGCATTCTCTAACTACTTAATATATTAGTCTATATTTCTAAGAAATCCAACTCACACACATGCTTATTGAAATTTATTACCATTTTTGTAGTTTAAATAATATCCAATCCTTATAAAAGTACAAGTTATAATAATCAAGATTTGAATTTGAATCACACAAGTTTTCTAAAGTTTTCTAATCTTTATTATCTCATTTCGTGAATTTTGAAAATTTTAATAATAACAATTTTTTCAAAAAAATAAAATCATAGCAATACAACTTAAATAGCTGTCCAAAAACATAAAAATCACCAATTGGTCCTCACAAAATTAAATGATTGTAGAACTAATAAAAGCAAATGTTTAGAAGCTAAAAATAAAATTAAGCAATACAATCGACATCAACTTATATCACAAAATTTATAAGAGGTAAATAGTAGTCTTGATATATAAGTTTGGCCTAGAACTCACCCGACCTAATGATAGGTTTGTTTATTCGAGAGACAAACAAAATAACTGCCGTAATATATATATATATATTTAAAATCAGTTATTATTGTGTTGACTTAATTACTACACAATAATTAATATTTCCAAACGTCTACAATAAAATTTGAAAAATTATATAATGGTCGTTATTTTGTGACTTGAAATTGAAAAATAGACAGAAAAGGTAGGCCTAGGTATCATGGCAGCTGTAGGCAACAAGTGGACATTAGAAAACGATGTTTTGAGAAAAAAGAGAAAAACAATTAATATTATTTTGAAAAAGAAAAAAGTTAAAAAAAAAAAAAAAAGTGGATAATACAGTAATAAAATCACGTGGGGTATTGTAATTAAAACGTGGGTATTATTTGGAGGGAAGCGGCGGCGCTCCTTCTTATCTCAAACTCAATCGAATCTACTTGGAAATAACCTTACTTTCTAATATGCCATGAATCTACTTCTAACGTATCTTAAAAGCATATTGTAATAAATGTATTTTAAATTAATTTAGAGTAGGGTGTATTTAAGGATTTTAAATCTCATTTAATTATTTAAATTTCTATTAGAAGATGAAAACGATGCATTTTAAATTCATGTCGGTTCAAATATCAAAAATCAAATTGTTGATGAAAATTTTGAGTTCTTTCTCAAATTTTCTATTCGAATTTAAAATATTATGCTCTATTTAAATTGAATTATTTAAAGTATAGAATTTGAAATAAATGTATTTTGAATTCAATTAAATTAGAATGTATTTAAAATCCACTTAAACTACTAAAATTTGTTTACAATGAAAGTCATTGATTTTGAACTCATATCAATTCAAACATCATCAATAAATTTCAAATCATTCAATTCAATTTAACATTACCTTAACAACAAAATAATTAATAATATTTTAACTCATATGAATAATTTTAAATTTATTTTAATATACTCGATGGATTTAAATTACGTTGATTATAATCTTTTATTTCAAATCATTTCAAACCACCACAATCTAACTTGTCTTTCCTATTTCCTTTACCTATCAAAATTGTGTTAAATGTCGGAATTTTATCTATTGATCATAAACTAGTCCACGTGGAAAATGGAGGTTTTAATTATCATCAAACTTTTCAAATTTGATACATGTGACTCATTTCTTGAAAAATTTGGACCATTCTTGAATATCATAGCATAATGACAGCTGCTTCATATTAAAATATATATAGTGAGTAAACTGGTATTGGACTTATTTGGCTATGAGAAAAAAGTGATTATATTCAAATTTTACCTAAAGAACAATCCAGGTGAGAAAGACATCCTCTCTCAAAATTCACAAAGCATTGAATGCTTACTCACCAATGCTTACTCATAATGTAGAAAATTTAATCAAATAAAGAGGGCTTAAATAAATCAACAAAGCATGTTATTTATGTAATGGCCACTCTCATGTAAAGAAATATTTTTCTGCCCACTTTTCATTTAAAGTTTGAAGTAGAAAGTGGCTACAAACACAAATGAGAGACTATTTTTATCAAAAAAAAAAGTAGAAATTGCTAGCATTAATCAATCTATACATGTAAAACTGAATCTTGACCTAACATCAATGCTTAAATTATTTTATGTTTTAATAATATTAAAGAACTCAATACTTTTTTTAGATCATGAAAGAATATTCATACTTCACGATGGAATCACAAGGAAAAAGGTTCATCCATTATTAGCACCATAAAGTACTAAATTACATTGTAAGCATGCTTCATCTTAAACCTTCATCTTTCTCAAAGTTAACGTGGATGTATATTTTTTTCACTAATTCTAATGAGACTGATTTTAGAATGATACAACGTGATGAAGATGGATAATTTATTACCATATATGAACACTTTGTTATAGCACGAATATATAGTATAGTTGGAAAAATTCATGTGGATGATGGGGAAGTTATGGATTTGTATGAAACCTTATACTGGATTAAAAATTTTGAGTTAATGTAAATAATTTTTTAAGTGAATTTAAAAATGGTTCATGATAACATTGGTTCATCAACATCTGATTACTCAGCATTTAGTACTATTATGTCTAGCTATAAAAGTTACCGTAGAAAAAATCATTTACTTATCATTAAACTTATTTATCGTTATGAAAATGAAGTGACACGTCATTTACCTAAAACTACTCGAAATTTTCCTATTCCTTATTGTTGGGTCCAACCTCCTCAAATTGTAAATGACCTTCTATGTATGTTTTATTCTTACTCATTTGATAGGTGTTTCTTTCTTACTTGGTTAAAAAAAAAAAAAAATTCTTAATTGGCGTTCTTGAATAACCATGAGAATAGACTAATTTTGATTAATTTCTCCCAATTTCTACAGCATTTGACCGTTGAAATGGATATTAACTTCTCTGTAAAAGAGAGATTCTAGAAAGTTGAAAAAAAGAAAAGGAAAAAAGATTTGATATTTACAACGAAGTCCTCAAAATCTCTGGCGCCGCCGCAGTTTCACTCAGAGGTACTGCAGATCGATATTAGTGAGAAAGGGGTGTGTAAGAAGCTGCGTCGTGCTCCACCGTTTACTCGAATCCTTCTGCAAACAGCACTCAATGAAGCTCCTGAAATTCTCCGACGTGCCTTCCGGCAAGGCCGGCGGGTCGCCGAAACATATGGCGCACATTAGCGTGGCCCAATCGGGCCGTTGGCCCGGGACCAAATACGGAAAATGACCCACATACAATTCCAACAAAGTCAATCCCAAGCTCCAAATATCTCCGGCGTATCCGTCGTAGTTCAACCCATATGTATCCGGGTCGAACCGCTCCGGGCTCATGTAGGCGCACGTTCCAACGTATGAATTGCAGGGATCCAAGGTTCTCTGCATAATTTTACTCACCCCAAAATCCGAGATCTTCACTTCCATTTTCTGATTGACCAATATATTCGACGGCTTCAGATCACGGTGAATTATCTTGTGCGAATGCAAGTATTCCAATCCGCTCAGCACCTGGTGGCAGATTTTGGCGAGGAGGTTCTCGGTGAAAACGACGCCGTCTTTGAGTAGGGTTTCGAGGGTACCCATGTCCATGTACTCCATACAGATAGCGATGTCGCCGCCGGGGATGTCGAAGACGCCGTGGCACTTGATGACGAAGGGCGAGTCGGTGCGGCGGAGGATGGAGACCTCGCGGAGGATCTGGCGGCGGAGGGCGGGGTCGCTGTCGCCGTGGACGACTTTCAGGGCGTAGATGGTGGATGTGTGCTTGTGGCGGGCTTTGTAGACGGTGCCGCCGTTGCCGTTGCCGAGAACTTGGAGCTTCTCGAGGTCGGCAGCGGAGATGGCGGAGGAGGAGGAGGAGGCGGCGGCGGAGGGAGGGAGGGGGAGAGGGAAGCGGGAGCGGCGGTCGGAGGGTTCAGGGAGAGGGAGGCGGAGATTGAGCTGTCGGCGATTGCGGACGAGGGCCATGAGATAGCGTGCGCAGGGGGGAGGAGTGGGAGTAGGATAAGAGCGGTTATGAAGAGAAGGGAAGTGAGGTGTATATAAGTGGAGCACGTGTAAATGCAATGGTGGGTGGAAGGCAGATGGAAGGGGGATATGTAGGCCCCACTTTCCTACTCTATATTTATGTCGTATATCTTAAATTGAAATTTGTTAATATTAATTCATTTACGTAACGTATATATAAAACGTGGGCCGAATATGTGTTTTGTAGATAATCGAATATTAGCTCGTGGGACTATCTCATATGTTATTTAAATATATCATTTATTGATATAAATATATATTTTATTATTATAAGTATTTTTTTTTAACTGCGATTGTACATAAATTTTTGTAATAAATATTTATAAGTTATATGATTTTAGTTACATTCGAATGAAATTGTGTCGAACTAAAGAATTGGAAGTACAATCATGTGAAATGACAATTTTTAGGAAATAAAATATAACTATATGTATCATTTAACTTTTTTTAATGTAATATCTAATTAGTTACTAATTTGATTGAATTTTAACTATTGAATACTACTATATATCTGATGTTACTATAATTTTAAGCTTTCATAAAACAAATTTAATAAACCCTTACCTAATTTTCACAAAGTTAACGTGGATGCATCTTTTTTTCAAATATATATTACTATAATTTTAAGCTTTTATAAAATAATATTAATAAATTCCCATCTAATTTTTTTAAAGTTAGTGTGGATACATTTTTTTTCACTTCTTCTAATGAGATTGGCTTTGGAATGATTTTACGTGATTAAAATGGACATTTTATTGCAATACAAACATGTCGCATAGCTGGAAAAATTCGTGTGGATGAGGGGGAAGCTATGGATCTGCATGAAGTTTTGTCTTGGATCAAAAGTTTTGAGTTGTTATAAATAATCTTTAAAATAGATTCAAAGATAGCTCATGATAGCATTGGTGGGGTAACATCTTATTTTTCAAAATTTGGTATTATTATGTTTAGCTGTAAAAGTTACTTAAGGAAAAATCATTTGTTTACAATTAGACTTATTCGTCGTAGTGCAACGAACTGACACATCATTTAATTAGGGTTACTAGAGATTTTCCCAACACTCATTGTTGGGTCGAGCCTCCTTCAATTGGGGATGGCCTTCTCGATATATTTTGTTCTTGCTCTTTCATAATATAAGTTTCTTTCTTGTTTGGTTAAAAAACAAACAAACATACAAACAAAATTAATAATTAATATAGAGTAAATATTTATGATGAATAATTTGGGGGAAAACATAAATTTATTTATTACAAAAGATATTAGAGTAGAACCCTATGAGACTGTCTCACTAATTTATTTTTAAGAGACATGTCTACCAACACAACCCACAATCAGTATATGAGTTTGTGAAAATATATTTAGTTTGGGGTATAGAGATGGACAAAATTTATATTCATGAGATCATATTATATGATTTTTTGTGGAAATAATAATCAAATAATTAGTTTAAATTAGATTTATATAAAATAATGCATGATATGATATGTTTAAATTCAAGTGTATATACCTAGGTTTTTTCTATTTTTTTTTATAATATACTTATTTTTCATATTGAAAAGATGAATTTCCTCAATCCACTTTTTAACGGTCACTCATGCAGTATAAAGATTTTGAAAATTAAAATTTACAGAAAATTTGTATGTATTGTTGTTATTTTGAGAAGTGGCAACTTATAACTAATCATTTTAGAATTTTTTTTTCCCCATAATTATTCACATTCCTATTAAAAAAAAATCTTATAGTTCTCAATCACTAACATGTGGATTGTTGTTAAAAGTTAAGCATTTGATTGAAACCCTTTTCTTTTGAAACTAATTTGATTTTATTTCATTTTTTGACATTTTAAATATATTGATTATATGATAATTTATAACATTAGTAATTATATTTTTGTTTTTATCATTTTAATAAATATTCTATAATGACATTTATTTAAAATTGATATATATATGAGTAATCTTTTTAATGGGAGTTACACCATGTTAGGTGCGAATTTTGAGTTCAGGGGTCCTATATTATTAAATTTATACGTCAGGGGGGTCCTATAACTCCCTCTCAAATACTTATAATTTTGGGATGTAGATATACATTGAATAAATAAATAAATAAAATATTAGGATAATCTTTAACTAAAATTGTGGGGTAATTTTTGACGTCTATTATTTATAATTAATATGATAGTGTAGGGGGGCTTCGCCACCTAATAATACCATTGGCTTAAGTATATCAAGTGGACATTTTGTTTTCTTGCTAGTGACTTCCAATTTGATTTATCATACAGTGATACATGCCACTTGATTATTACAATTATTAATTTATTACTATGCAACCTCCCAATCTATCACTATATTTAATTTCGCCTACTTTTTAATTCTTAATTAATGCTCTATCTTCCCAGACAGGTAAGTTAAACATAATATTTGTCACTATTATAATTCATTTAATTTTGTAATGGGTTAATTCATAAATCCAAAATTGAGTTATGTATATGTTTTATTGCGTCTATGATTTAAATTTTATTTATTTTTTGACTTTTAACTTGTATGTGTATGAAAAGTATAAGTGGTAAGGATTCAGATACAACTCAGTAGAAATTTTATTAGGCCTATCTTATAAATTTAATTTTATAAAACGAGATAATTTACAATTTATAACTTATAAAATAGATATCAACTTGAAAATATATTTGAGTTATGGATAGTGTAACTCCATCTCACAAAATCATATATTTTAATCTCATGATATAACTTTACATTTCACTCTCTCTCCACCAAAATATTATTCTATATCAATATTTATTTGAGATGCATAAAGATTTCATTTCATTCAATGTTATTATCTCCATAACTCTTAATATGCTCATTCATAATATATATATATATATATATATATAATTAATAAATTAGCAGGATTGTAGTATTAGATAAGTATGAATGAAATTGCTTAATATATTATATTTTTATTTATATAATAAAAAAGTTCATAATTATTTAAAACATCACAATTATTTTTATATATCAAGTGCACCTAGATCTGTGCAATTGGATTGATCCGATTCGAGAGTGCATTTCACGCATCCCACGCGCCTACACGCGTCCAAATCCTGACCAAAACCCTACTGTTATATTGACATAATCTTTTAGTTCAGCGAACTTAACCTTTTAATTCTATCCTTATAACCTTTTAGTTATATGCACATAACCTTTTGCAGTGCTGAGTAGTGAAAAAAATATAAGTTATTTATTGAAAAGTTATGAAATCTATATATAAAAATTATACTATTACAACATAAATGTTATATTATTACAACATAAAAGTTTTGACTATATTATATGAATTTTTATAATGAAAAAAGTATAAGTTATGCACTGAAAATGTTATGAAATTTGTACATAAAAGTTATACTATTACAATATAAAGGTTATATTATTACAACATAAAAGTTATGATATAAATAAAAATAAAAAATAAAAACCGGGCGCGGATCCGGGTCAAACCGGACCCGACCCAACCCAACTCGCATGCTCAATTACATGGATTATAACTCATACACTTGATACACACAAACACTACTCTTTTAACATTCACCATGCTTATCTAACATTAGGAAAATGATCTGTTTGATCAACAATCTAGTTAAAAAAATTGTCTAAACAGTAATCAAATTTTATTAGAACATTTTAGTGCTTTATCTCCTCCTACAATAAGATAGACGAGTTTAACAACCCCAATACATATTATCTTAGCTTATTAAAATTTTGGATTTATAAATAAGTAGATTAAAAATTAATGTTATATCTAATGACATACATAACACAGTTAAATTATATTTTAGGAATTACGCACGTGTATGTGACTGCAAATGGCAATCAATATACACAGTGGATGTACTAGAAGTGCTGCAGTTGATAACAAAAAAAGAGTAAGTCTCACAACTAAAATTTGATCATATAATAATTGCTATATAAAGTTAACAGTATCATAAAAATTACAATGTAAAATTAAGTAAAATAAAAGTAATTATCGACAAATTCATTGAATGTGGGCGACATGTGATGTATATAAAGGACAAAGGCGGCTACGTTGAGAGTTGAGACATAGTTATCTGAGCTACATTTGGCTGTTTTCATTGAATTTGGGGTCAAATTAATCATTTTCCACTTTTTCAATCTCTTTAGTTAGATGAAAATGATGTATATTTAGAAGAAGTTTTAAGCGGGTTTGAAGAAATTGTAATTCTGTGATTGTGTACATAGAATCATAAAAATTTATGTTTGTTTTTCAATTTTGGAATAAATGCAAAATTTAAATTAAAGTACAATCGTTATTTAATTTGTAATTTAATTATTTTTTAATTGATTGTCTTGAAGTTTAAGAGTTTTTTAAAGTAATCTAAACTTTTTTTTCTAACAACTTTTATGGTGAAATTTACATCCGACCTTTTTTTTCAATTAAAAACTTAATTTTTTTTGAAAAGATAAAATTATTCTTATGAAAATCATGTGTTGTACATTTTGTTGGAAAAATTATTGGAAAAAAAAATTATTTTCTAGTTTGAAAAACTTTGAAACATCTGATTGCAATTAGATGAAATTTTATATTTTACAAAATTTAAACAAGTAACATACACGAATAACTTGTTTATAATTCCTTAGGACATGGAAATTGAAAGGGGTTTAAATGGATTTGAGAAATCACTTTGGACTTTGGAGAAAGAAAATTTAATTATGTACAGTCGACAGATCGAAACACCCGGATTGCTTCTATTTATAACTAATATTTTCTTTACATTTCATTTATGTGTTGTTTTATAGGTTTAAATTTGTTGCCAATTATTTAATTTTTTAGATTTTTATATTATTTTATTCTAAAAATATTCCTTTTACTATCCTCAAAATCTGCTGGTTTTCAATCTAATATGTGATTAATTTTTAGCTAAAATTTTAGCTAAAATTTGGAAATGATAGAAATTCCATTTTCTGGAATTAATTATTTTTATTTTCATAATTGAGATCATAAATATCTTAATTAGTCAAAGATGTATTCATCAAAATTTTATATTTCTTAGTGTTTGATAAAATTTTAATACACTTAAATAAGATCTAATAAAGTAGTAGTCTCCTATTACCTCAAATCACATTTAAGTGTTTGTTTAGACTTTAGAGTTCTATAAAATATCAAGGAGCATAAGTGTCAAATACACAGTTAAATGATAAGGAATTTAGAATACAAAATTTGAAAGCAGATTAAATTATTTAAAAAAAAAAAGATTCATACCGTTTTCTGAAATTCCTAAAAAAAGGTTGAAAATAAAATCATTAAATAAAATATAACATTAACTAATCTAATTAACAAACAAGTAGCAACACTAGACATAGATATAATCCTTTGCTCTCTTTTTGTGTAAAATGGGCCAGACATTCTAGAACACAAACCACAATATATATAACCATAATTGTGTAAAATGGACTTTTGTCTTTGGCCCAATACAAAGTCCATGCTCGACAGTTATAAAGCTTACCCATCCATTTCATTCTCTCTTATTTTACAAGAATATACAATTTGTTTTACTCTATCTGTGTTTTTAGATTACACAATAAATAAACAAATTTTGATGCCCAATTAAATTGGTCACATTTAAAACTTATGTATTAAACTTAAATTATACCAACATATTTCATATTAATACAGTTTGGGTCTTTCTATTTTTATCCGTCCATACCATCAAACTTCGTCAATTGTACTATCTTAATATACATCACTAAATGAAGAAGGGTATGAATATTCATCATCATCATCGTCATTATTGGTTTTTTTTTTTTCACATTTAGTGGTGAATGGTGATTAAGAGTTGAAACTCGAAAGGGACATATTGATTCAGAACTCTATATATAAAAAAGTAATGCTGTGTCTATCAGTTTGATATGCTTGTTTTTATCAATTATTTATTGATTCTATACGTGTATATATATTTAAGTGGCATTTTAATGGAGGGTAAACAATAGTTGTGAAATGAGAGGCTAATTAATCCAAAATATGAAAATTAAAGGTGTGACTGGTCCAAATAAAATGTTCCCAAATTGTCAAATTTATAAAGCATCCTAATACTTATTATATTGCCCCAAATTAATCATACAATTCAAAACCCTAAAACAATTTCCTATTCTATCTCTTAGATACCAAGTCGAGTCATCCAAGGGTGTAGAGTCATTAGAGTAAGGATTGGACGGTTGATATGGAGAGTGTGGACCCATAGCTACTAATTCACTCTTACATGCGTGTATATATGTCTATTCTTCTTTAGCTTTATTTTATTATTATTTTCAATTTTTTAATTATAGAAAAATGGAGTTTTTGTCATTAATGAATTAATGCTGGCATTTGATGGTCATTGGTCAATAAAAAAATCCATTTTAGTACAAATAATTTATGATCATTAATATATATACACCAGAAGAGAATTAAACTTGATATATAGATGTCAACTTGTGCTCAAGTTTTTTTCTGTCTAAAATAAATCAATTCTAATCATACACACGTTCTAATTTATCAATTTATTTTAATTAAAATGAAATTTCAATTTTCTAAACATCTCCTCTCATTTCTTATATTTTAATAAAAATAATTAATAACCAGGAATTAGAATCTTGATAGATACATCTCTACAATATAGTACATTTATTTATAAAACTTGTGTATCCATTTTATACATAAATATTTATTCTTCTTAAACTTATAATGATTTTACTCACTATATATTATTATTGAAATTAATCATGGGAATTTTACTTTTTGTTATTCTATATATTTTTAAGTTTTTTATAACGACCATTATATATTATATTAAATATATTTTGTTAAATTCATTTACGGAAATTTTATTTTATTTTATTTTTTTTAAAGAAAACGGTGGATTACACGGGAAGTACTCTAGTTTGATAACTCATGATGTAGCATGGCGATGATATATATGCGATCTGAATGAGATTTCTGCAACAAAATCAATATATTAATAAAATGCAATATGAAATTAAAATAGAGAAAAAGTATACCCAATCTCATTACAATTAATGTTCATTAATTTTACCAAGAAGAACAGTACGTAGACGGTACAGCCACCAAATAAGAAAAGCAGATCCATTTTACTTGACTTAGATGCAAACAAAAATCCAAAACTAACTAATTATACGAAGACATATCTCCGCCACCACCACCACCACCACCACCATCTCCTCCCCCGCCGATGACTTCTTGCATAACAGTCTGACCCATTTCCTGAAACGCACCTTCCACAAACCCTTGCAATGCAGCCCCCATTATATCCCCTCCCAACCCACCTCCCCTCGCCGGCGCTTGACTGTTCTGCGCCATCATTTGTGGATTTCCCGGCAAGGATCCGTATCGTTGACCCTGATTACCCGGATCCTGATAATACATGTTAGCCCCGTACGGAATATTCCCAATCGCGCTTGTGCTCACACTGTGCACCAAATGCGGCTGCTGAGGCGCCGCCAAGTGGAGGTGCTGCAGCACAGGCTGAGGAGGAGGAGGAGCCGTGGTACAATCCAAGTGCACATCAAACTCGCATGAATTGCAGCGGTACAGCCACTGCCTGGACCCGATTTTCCGGCAGATGTCGCAGGAGAATCCGCCGGAGTTGACGTAGGGGTTCTTGAAGGTGAGCTGGAGCTCGCAGGAGGAGTGGGAATGGTGCTTGATTCTGAGGGGCTTTGACGCGCAGGTGACGTGGAGATCGTACTCGCAGCGGGGGCAGTGGTAGTTCCAGGCGTCGCCGCGGCGGCTGCAGGCATTGCAATTGAAGACGCCGCCGGGGTATGAGGAGACGGCTAGGAGAGAGAGGGTGCAGCCGCCGTGGGAGGGGTGGGTGATGAGCCGGGGGAGGTTGGCGCACGATTGGTGGAGGGTGAAGGCGCAGGGTATGCACGTGTACATGGTTCCACTGGATCGGAGCTTGCATCCAGAACAGAGGCTTTGGGGGTTGTAGAATGGGATGGGATGGAGCTCGTGGGGGTGGGTGAAGTGCTTCAGCGGTGGCGGAGATGGCGGCGCCGCCATCTGAGGCGGTGGATCGCTCACTCTTCCCATGATTGTGTGCGTGAATTAATGTCTGGTGATGAAGAAAAGAGTACGTTGTAAGCAAAAATAAAGAAGCCAAGGCGTTGACTTTTGCTGGATTAGTTGTGAAAGAACTGTTCCAACGCGTTTCCTTGCTATTGACTTGATTTTAAACAGCACACTTTGTTGTTGTTGATTCAGTCAGACTTTAATATTTGGTTGGATAATGGATACTTAGTAGTTAGTACTAATATTCTCTACTATTTCTTTTATATTTTATTTCACGTTTTATCTCATAATTTATTATTTTTTGGCACCAAAATATGTATTTGATATTTAAATTATAAATTAATTTTACAATTATTTTTTATCGAATCTTAACATGTGATTGAAAAAAAAACCCTTAAAATATATTACACATAAGTCATATATCTAAATCAGGTGAAAATTACCCAAAAAAAAATAGCTAATTAGGTGGTTTAAATATTAAATCCGTATATTATATACATATTCTATTCAACTCTATGTATTCCTCTATCCGTGGACTATATTGAATGTACAGATATGTGCCAAAAAAAAGATTTAGTGATTTATTTATGTGCTACATCACTGATAGTTTGATGAGTTGTTAGTTGTTACAATTAACTCCTAGTTAAATTAATTAATATATATTGTGTGGTAATTATTTAATTATTTAATATATATATATATATATATATATATATATTGAATTCAGACAAATAGTAAGCTAAACAAAACCTGCAGACTTTTCATTTAAGGTCACTCTAGCAAAAGTCAAAGTTCTTTTCTCATTATAGTTTTTTTCTCTCTTTTCTTATTTATAACATCTGTACCAAACTACCAATCTATATCATTAATATCAAGTTGTTCCATCTTATTTATTTTATATAAATGGAACTAAATCATTTCGTTTTAATTAATTATACTATTAAAACTCATCATATCATCCTAGCGAGCATGTAGTAGTACCAAGACCGGAAGGTTATAAATAGGGGGAAAAGTTCAAAAATTAATGAAAAATTAAGTTAATATGATTGGAATAATTTTTTTACTTTATATCTCAAGATCCAAGATAACCTCTATTCATGACACCGTTAATATATATTTTTTATATATTAAAGTTAATATTGAAATTTTTATGATATGAGAGTAATTAAATAAAGCATTTGTATCAAGTTGCATGTACATTGAATGAAAATATATCTAAACTTGAACGACCATTATTTATTAATAATTAATGTGATATATCTGCAGGTGGGCAGTGGACTTCCCAAAATATATTAATTTGGATGCAACATTTTGAGTTCGACATTGCTTATTATATATTTTTTAATGTAAAGATATGTATTTTTTTTTTTTGTTAAATTAATGGTATCAATATTTTATTGTTATCGAATTTATAAGATAATAACTCAACAATATTAAATTCAGGTAATATATATGTATACACATATCTATTATTAAAGTTTTTATCTTTTAGTTTGAGAAGATATTATATATGTAGGCATAAAACTACAGTTCCTTTCTCTTAAAATGAAAAGATAATATCTGATTGGTAAACAAAAACATTTTCTTAAAATTAAGCTTTCTCCACAGTTTGGTACCTCTTCTACATGACTACATATCATGGATGTTGAAAGTCACATCACATTACTATCCAGTTTGACAAAGTCAAATTCTATTTTTTTTATGTCAATCATCTTTTTTAGGGTTTTTTTTTTTCTTTCAATAATTCTCTCGTAAAAAATAAATTCAGTTGTAAAACGTACCTTTTTTTTTTTTTAATCCTACAAAATCCTTCAAATTGTATCCGAATAAATCCAGGTATTATAGACATTGTTTCATTTGCCTTCTCAAGCATTTTGAAAATTTTATGACATTTATATGATTAAATTATTATTTAGTCAAAACTATTTTTACTAAAATTAGCATTATATTTAAATATTGGCGGATATTTGAGTTATATTACACCAACTTCATCTGATTTCGCCACTTTAATAATACAACGCGTTCAAATTGTCCAAAAAAAATCACAAAATATTATTATTATGTAAAATCAGAAAGTTAATTTATCCATAATTTTATCAAATAAAACAATTTTAATTGCCAGATATATCCATAATTCATTATATGCTTTTATCAATTCTAATTATAAATCATCTAAGAATGTCAATATACATGTCTTTCACATGATGACACATTTCACATAGTTTTATACTCATTTGATAGATTAATCAAAATCAAAATCAATATGAAATGTTAATTAAAAACAGACAATTATAAAACAATTAAAAAATATAATACGATATTTGTATGTTTGGATTCATTTGCTATAAGGCGATCAAGTTTCCTATTACGATGTTGGTTTGAAAAAATTGCTAATTTTTTCATATATCCTTAAGGGATTGGCTTTTGATATTTTGTCATGAAATCAGGGGCCAAACCATAAATAAGAAAACTATAGGGGTGGATTTTGATATTTCAAGAGTTACAGCATCAAAGAACCGACTCAAAGAATTGCAAAACAGATTGTGAAGAACCTTCACGAACCTTTCCCACAAGCAAAATCAAAGGGAAAAAAAAAAAAAAAAAGGAGATCGCAAATATCCAAAGAGAAATGGCGTTGCAATGGATGATATTGGCGTACGTGGTGGCGGCAGAGGCGGCGGTGGCTATTATCTTGACATTGCCGTCGCCGAAAGCTGTAAAATCTCGTATTGTATCGCTCGTCTCGCTTATTCTCCAGCCTTCACTCTTTATCATACCATTCGCCGCTTTTCAACTTCTAGGTATGCAATTCTCCAGCGTTGATTTTTTGATTTATTATGATCCACTCTCGCAATTTGATGTTTGTTGGTAGAGTTTTTTTGAAAATTTTGTTGCGTGATTTTAGATATATATTGGAAGAATGAGCATCGGTTGATGTGCACTGGGGAGGTCTGCACTGCAGCTGAGAGGGATCGCTACGAGAAATCGGTAATCATTACCGAGCTTATTCATTTTTCTGAATGTAGATTGTATGGAGGTTTCAGAGTAATCAAATGATTTTGCGAGGAGAGGAGATGACTGCAATTAATTATTTTAATGAGTTCATTTATTGTTATGTGGTGAAAATTCTGTTTGCTTCATATCGTAGAATGAATTTTTTCTTGTTTTGGAGCTTGGAATTGAGCTTGAAAGCTCGTTTTGCTGATGGCATTGTTATTATTTGATGTAATTGATGTTAATTTTTAATAATTTAGTCCAAATCAATCGTATTGATATTCCCTCTGTATTCAAGCATGATTCTTGTATTATTCTGATATCCATTGGATGACTTGTTTGGAGTCGTTAAATAACAACCAACCATGCTTGAAAAGTCTATAATTCTGAAAGGATCTGTTTGAGACATGCAAAACTGATTCTGGGAATTGCCTAAAAGCTTGAAAAAGGTTCCAAACTTGATGAATAAGTTCAAACAGATCATCTTCATGTGGGTTGGGGGGGGGGGGAGGTTCTCTGTTTTCTGAACATTGGGTTTTACAGAACATTCCAATTGGTCATTCTGAATTTCACATGAAAAACTGCAAATTTTCATGTTACACAGAGAGAGAGAGAGATCATCTTTAGTTTAGTGTCCTTGCATAATAAGTCATTCCTTACACACTGCACGTTTCCAAAATCCGGTGGTGAGAACTAGTGCATGATGTGTAGAATGTGCTAATCTTTGTGTTACCATTGGAGCAGTTCATTTTATTTGAGTATGGGGCTACTAGTGCAGGTGTGTTTATAAATCTCTGCTGTTGGTGTATATGCAGATCTTCAAGTCTCAGAGGAACGCAGTGTTGTGTGCCTCTGCGTGTCTCATTTATTGGTAAATGACTTAGCATATCTGACTTTACATCTGCATTTGTCTTCTATCCAGCTTCTCGTATATTCTTACATGTTGCCTTGGAAATTTTGGTGCAGGAGCATCTACCGCATTTGCAAGTATCATAAGGAGATCCAATCCATGGAGGAAGTAGAGAAGAGGTACAAAGACGAGTAGTGTCTCTTTTCGTCCTCAGAATATAACGGATACGACGAGCCTTTTCGAAACCAATTTGAGAGAATAGAAATGTCCTGTGGTAGTTTTTGCCATATTAGTGACTGCTGCTCTACTGATGTAGTTCTTGAGCTCCTTTTTTTACTTGTTGGAATTGTGGGGATTCTACTGATTCAGGAAATAAAATCCTTATAACATGGGAACTTTGCCCCCTTAGGACAAAATCCTAGACCCTGCTCATTAATGTAAATCATTGTGGGGTGTTAATTAACACCCCAAATGTTAATATTTATTTGTTAACATCATAAGTATAACTAAAAAAATTATTAGTTACTGATTGTGAACAAAAACAATGCATTTTTAGTGTAAAATATAATGTGGAGTGTGTGGGAAAGTGGTAATTACAGATGATGAATATTAATGTTACAATAGATGTGGTGAGAGATGTTAACGATGATATGGTGTGCATGGGATATGTGAGATCTACATTAGTGGTTCTTATTCAATGTGAATGCGTTGAAGATATATTTTATATAATTCCACCTAGTGTTGGTGTAGTGGATCATTTTGCTTTTGCATACACCTTTGTTGGTGAGTGTGATTATGATCAAATTAGTGATGAATATACATCCAATGGAATGCTCAAGAGCGTAGGATTGACTATTTCTTTTCAATCCCTAATAGAATTTAAATGTTTTCTCTAATATTTATATTAAAAATATTTTATTATAGATGAGAATTTTAAAAAACACACACAGAATTTTGTTTATACTATTTAATTTTAAATAATTAAACTTAGGTAACAACGTTGTAGTTTTCAAACATTTCCGCTTAAAACTTACTTGAGTAGGATTTCATCATAAATGATTGATAATATATTATTGAAAAGCTCTCTCCTTAAAATTTAATAATTAATAAGGTTATTGAGCATTACGAACAACAGAAGAAACTAGTGAGTGTATTTTATAAAATTAAATAAATAAAAAAGTGGAACAGCTATTCCTATTTGTTTTATATATATTAATTGATAAATAGTAGTTTTATTCAAAAAGAAAAAAATATGTATGTATGTTTTATATCATTGTATGTCCTCGGATATGTAAAAACCTTCCGAGACTTGAAATCAGAAACAAAGATGATAAAACTATAGAAACTGTGACTAATAAATAATATAGATTATAAGCTCCTCTCTCCACTAGAAACTGTATCTTCATCACTCGCACCATAGAAGCCCTCTTCATCCTTCTCTTCTTCCCAATCCAGAATCTCTCGCATATACCTCAACGATTCATCAACCGATCTTCTCTCATGACCAATCACTTGACGAACGTAAAGCTTTTGCCCCGTGATAGACGTGTAGAGATCCTTGAACTTCACTGCAATGTAGTAAAATGCATAATGTGCTAAAGAAACACTCTTCCCATGAATCTTTAACGGCTGGAAATCGCTAAACCAATCACAAGCGGTTAAAGGGACCTTGTTGATCTTATCCTCAAACACGTCGTATTTTGTAAACAGCAGAAGAAAGGGAGTGTTCTTGAAACAAGAACTTCTAGCTACTCTTGAGAAGAAGTCTCTGTTTTCAAGCATTTTACTCTGGTTATAGTCGCTCAACGAAACGCAGAAGATTATAGCACTTGTGCCTTCGAACATGTCTAACCATTTGAAGCCTTCTATAGAGGTGAAGTGGATCAATTGGTACCTGAGAATGCAATGTAAAGAACTGGTGTATTTGTGCTTAAATCATGAGCAATGAAGATTTGCTTACTTACGTTGAAAGAGGCCATTGGATTCCCAAGTGTTTGTTGTATAGTTGGGAGATCACGCTGTGATCATCAAAAGAGAAATCAATGCACGCTAGGCTGTTGCTCGGAAGAACACATTCAACGAATAATATGTCATTCTCTGTGGGCTCGTACTCATTGCTTGATATCTCAATGGCCTATCAAGATTAGTGAAAACTAATCAAATCACGATGTTTAAAGAAATTGACAATGTAAAAGATACTGCATCATTGAATCATACCCGATCTAAGAAATATTTAGCAACGTCAGGAAGAAATGGGAGTTCCTCTCGTCTGTTGTATGTCGCCTGTATAGCAGGATCGTTCCATATTTGATTGACTAGAGGAGCGTATTCACGTGAAGCAGCCGGAAAGAAAGCATTTAAATCACCAGTAGCCATGAGTTCTAATAGCCAATTGGAGAAAGTATTGATTTTCTGGTTAACTGAATAGATGCAGTGCCTGCTTTCATCACTTTGTGTTTCTCCTGAGTAATAAAGTTCAGACATAAATAAAACCTAGTTTCTTTACAAGAATTAATGTTGTTTTTTTAGAGAGAGAGAGAGAGAGTACCTGGTATGGACTCTCCTTTCATCAAGGACTCATCTTCAAAATGCTCTCTTGCTTCAAGTAAAGCACTGAGATATTCATACATCTTAGTTTGAATTACAAGCTTAATACTCTGCATCTCTTCAGGGGTGAATCCATTTGCATATATAAACTTAGCCTGTTACAACAAAGAATCCAATGAGCTCGTATAAACAAAACAAAGTAACAAAATCAAGAATCTGAACGCTGTTTTTTTGCATGAATGTAGCGTACCTGCTTGAAGATGGTGCTTTTGCCTGAACCTTCCAATCCGAGAAGAAGAAGTTTATGAACCCTGTGCTTCTCCACATACTCAGGAAACAATCGAGATGAAAATGAAGCAGGTTTGTCCCTTGTGCAACGAGGTGGTGCAGCCAATGAAAACAACCAACAAATGAAACGGGTGGAGGCCTTGCTAACAAAAATCCCAATTCAAAGTCTTCAATAGGACATAACTTTAGATCAGTAGATAAAAATCAATGCCAAAAAGATGTTCTCATCTATGTATATATATGGAAGAACCTTTTCCAGATGTTCCCTTTGATGATATTCTGGCCTTCTTCCTCATATGATCCATCATCATACAGCCAAAAGCGGGTATCACGGGGGCATTGAACCTTAGCAAGCTAACACAAAGGAAATGCACATATATATATATCACATAATTCATCTCTAACTCAATTACTAATAATCATGCTTATAAAGAACTCAAGAAAATACTTCTATAAAGCATGTACAGTAAACAAAGATGAGATAACATAAACCATACATATAATCTCTAATTGATTACACTAATTAGCTTTACCTTCAACATTCTAAGCTCAAGTTTAGTGATCTCTCTGCCATTCATGTAAATCCTCGTATCGCCCTTGCTTGCATCACTCTGTAATTTCCCTCCAACGTCTAGTTTCGAACTAATGATCCTGTTTGGCTTCTCCCCCTCCTGAAAAAACAAGAACACAATCCAATGATCCTAACAATGAACTTAACCAAAAAAACATGATCAAATTCAAGAAAGAGAATCAATGATCTGACCTTCCCCCAAAGGCCAGAATCCTTATCATACCAATATCTCCCTGGTTTCAAACCCTTGGGAGGGGAATTACAACCCAACAATTCATCCAATTCATTCTCTCTCAGCTCTCTCCCATTGACAACAACCTGCTCTGCCCTAACCTGATTCGCCTTACACTCTCTCTCTACCTTCATTCTCTCTCTAATCTCCGATCGACTGCATATTCTCGATAACAACCTCGAACCCTTCCCCAGTTTTCGTCTCTTTGACTCGTCAATGGCTTTTCCAATGCACCCCACGCACTTCCTCCCCTCCGGCATCGACCCCATCGCCTTCATCACGCATTCACTGCAGTACTCTGCTCTACACACAAGGCACTCCTCTCTCGCTTTCAACAACACCCCATTACTCCTCTTTCCACATCTACTACACCCCTTATTTCTACCCTTACCCTGACCAGTCAAATCGCAATTATCACTCCTCTTCGTTTCCAATGCCCTGTCATCACAACACACTGAATCATCGGGATCACAGACGGCGTCGTGTTCGTGCCCCTCAATCGCGTCGTAAAAAGCCATAGAACTGGTGCTCAATCGCCTGTTATCGGAATTCGTGGTCTCGGAACAGGAGTGGGAATTGAGCCATGACGGGTTTCTGGGAGTGAGCGAAGGGGGCAGTTTGGGAAACGTGGTGAATTTCGTTTTGGGAAACATCGGCGGCTTGAAGAAGGGAGAGGGGCCCACGTAATCGACAGAAATGGAGTAGTCGAGCTGGTCCTCGTCCGGCAACGGGGCGCCGTCCGGCAGCATTTGCCGCAGCAGCTCGTCCCAGGAGCTGGGCCCCGGTTCGGTCGGAGCAGCCATTAGAGAGAGAGAATGGAGAGCTTGAATAGGTTATGTGGAGAGAAATAGGTGTGGTTTGGTAGAGAAAAATGGAGAAAGAAAAGGAGAGTGAGAGAGACGTGGAAGAGAAGGTCATTGTCAAGGAGATATAACGTCCATGGATGTTTCGTTTCATTTTTCAATGCTTTTGGTGAGTTTGCGAAATGGAAATTCAATTGGATTCGGCATTGAATTGACGTCTTGAAAATGACCTTCCCTTCTGTCTTATATTTGGTAAAATATATGCTTTCTTTGCTTACTTAAAATACTTTATTTTTGGAAATTTTTCTTAATGTTATTTTCACGTCAAACAAATCTTCTTTTTATTCAATTTTCATCTAAACTATTTTTAGAACTTCAATTGGTAAATCATTGATGATATTTCCAGAATCTTGATTTGAAACCCATCATAAACATACTGGTGGATTTTAAATATACTTTAACTTGAATGAATATGAAATTCGATCATTTTAAATCTTGAATTTCAAAATTTAAAAGATTTTTTAATTTTGAATTTACTTTTTTTAATTCACACAAGATTTTACCATCTTTTTTTTATCTCAATTGTTTTTATGAGTTGGGAGAGTGCAGAAAATGAAGATATTAAAGACTAGAATATTTTTGGTGATTCAAATTTGAACTTTAGTCAATTCAATCCGATCATTTATAAAGGTGGGTATCACTTGAATTACAAATCTAATTTGATCGTGGTAGTAAATTCATCGGTGGTATTTGAATAAATGTAAATTTGAAATTCATCATTTTCATTTTAAACAAAATTTTGGTAATTTTGGTGAATGTCAAATCTTGAGTGAATGTGAAATTAATTAATTCATTCAAATTTTTAATTTTAAATTACTCTATCCAAATACAAATGATTTCATCTCAAAGAAATAATTTCATGATAAAAAACGCCACTACCCACAAAAAAACCCCTATTCACAACTTAATATCCAATTTATGAATAAAGAATTGACTCGTTCAAAATTGAATCATGAGATTGTTTCACAAGAATTCTGCATTTATATGACGAGCTGTACCCATTATTGTTTTTTTGTAATACTAAACAGTATTTGTATTTTTCTTTATTTTATAATTCAATAAATAGAAAAGATTTCATATCAACTTAAAGGTGATTTAGAGCTTGAGAAGATGCATGACAATAAGTACACATCCAGCCTATGATTTGGTCCTTTACCAATTATATCGTCTCATTGGCTACATTTATTTGTCCAAAACTATGAACTGATTACTAGCAATGACACGTATAATTTTTCGCTTTCTAATCTGAATAAAACTTTACTGTTACACTTTTCTAAAGATAAAATTAAACTATTAAATGATTTTCTCTATGATTGAAATTTTGGGTGATGGATCTGGAGTGTTCTCTATGATGATTTTATGCAACTTCTGTTTATATGTTAATGTTAATTGTAATGCTTGTTGCTGCTGAATTTTATAAAAGAGGTTCTTATTTAAAACGGGGTTAATTAAATTAAAAAAAACAATTTATAATATAATGTTTTTGCTTAAAATGAACTTCCAAATGAAAACCAAAAAATTGATTTGGATTTTCATTTGCTTTTTAGATGGGATTATACTTTCATATAATTTGGTTAACGAATTGAAACACATTTGATTTTGGCAAAACAAAAACTTAGGTTATAAAGTGCAAATATGATAGTATTTCATGATAAATTTTACCCATGCCCTTTAAAAACATGCATACCATTTAAAGTAAAGTTTACCTTTAACCCTTTAAAACACCTTATTTCTATAGGAGTTTGTAAAAATGGATTTTGTTCATGGATGATGGGTCTCCATTTGATGGTATCTATATGTTACACCGTTTTATATACATTTTTGTGAATATAAAATGTTAAATGCAAAATCTCATTGTGTAATAGAAATATTGTACAAAAACCCTCTCTACGAAAGATAATATTCTTAGAAAGGAATTCAACAATGAATAAATTTTATATTAAACTATCTCATGAATCTGGTTATGTGAAATAGATCAATTCATAATTCATACTTTTCAATTCACATATGAAATGGTGAAAACAAGTTTTGTTTGTAGATAATGAGTAATAATCTCTCGATAACCGTCTTATATAAGTTTTTGTGTTAAACAATCATAGAATAAAAAGTATTCTCAAACCAGCAAATTTTTTATTGGTAAACAAGAAATATTTCTCTCCTTTTGTTTTTAAGAACGACAGAAGAAAGTTATTACTTGAAAATTCACGATACGATCGAAAACGCGTTTTCATGCCCCAGCAATGCTTGAGATTTATTGATATTAATTTTGTCTCTTTTATGTCACTTTTGGTTTATCCTCCAAAATTATTACAACACATTGAAGAATTGTTGTCCTTATTAAAGTTATATGTACTCGGCCTGCATGTATATATGCTTACAATGCCCTAAGTAATTAATATATAGAAAAACATATGGACGACAATTCCTAGATAATGATCACCAAATTCTACTATAAAAAGCCTAAATTAATTCGAATAATCATACAAAAAGTATTGAGATTAATAGAGAAAGAAATGGGGAGTAGTAGTGTACGTGTATTAGGTGCAGTTGTTGGTCTGAGGATCTTGGCTCTGCTAACCCTAGCAGCCTCAGTCTTGGTTATGGGCCTCAACAATTTCACAGATGATGATGGCTCCCATATTATGTTCACTGATCTCGTTGCTTACAGGTCTACTTAATTCACTTTTCTTTTTTCTTTTTCAATCATGTCATGCACGATCAACTCGTTTGTTTTACGATGAAAATATAGGAGTTCATCGATCGAATCATGTCAAGCAGGATCTCAATATTTTATATAACATTACCTAGATTAGTTAAGGATTTTTATCATCATTATTCATTTCTCATCTACGCTCATAAAATAAACTTAAACATATTAATTTTCTTGATATATTCCCACGTTTTACTTTGATCACAATTTTTTTTTAATTATTAGATGATAGGAATTATAAGAAAAACCCCCCATTTAAATGACAGCAAAATGTCTTTCCGAAGTTCCACTAAACCAAATTCACTTTTATAACTTCATAAATACATGAATTATGATTTTGTGAAATAACCCCCTCTATTGAATTATGATTTTAATCTGATTATTGGGTATATATGTTTTGCAGGTATGTATTTGCTAGTGGTGCAGTAGGGTTTTTATACACACTCATTCAAATCCCATTTGCAATATACAATGTGGTGAAAGAGAAGAGATTGATACGAAATGGCTGTCTCCCACAATTTGACTTCTTTGGAGATAAGGTGCCTCTCCATTAATTATAATTCACTTTTTTTTTTAATTTTAATTATGAGAAAGTAATTAAACCTCTATCATATATGTAATAATAATAATTTATTTATTTTGTAAATGGCAGGTGATAGCTCTATTGTTGGCAAGTGGGGTTGGTGTTGGATTTGGAGTGACATTTGAATTGAAGAGAGCTTTTGATGATACATTTGACACAAAAGTGAAGAAATATTTAGACATTGGCATTATTTCAACTGCACTTTTGCTCTTTGCAGTTCTTCTCATGGCTCTACTCATTTCTTTTTCATCCAATCGTCGTTCATCCAAAACCAAGCTTTTCAAATAACTATTATTTAATTAATTAATATCTAGCTAGCAGCAGCTGCTTGGTCTTGTAATAGAATTCTTTATGTGTTTTACAGACTATGTAAGGTCAATCATTGTTAATTCCTCACTTTCGTTGCTACGTTAGTGTTGGTAATAATAATTTCAACTCCTGCTTTTTAATTATGATTATTGTGATAGAAATTGTTCAATTATGCAATTATATATAACTTGATTTATGTTAGTTGACAGAGACTTAATTTTTTTTTTTAAATATCAAAATGCATATATGTTTCCTAAGTGAAAAGGTCTCCTCTTCAAATCATTGTAAAATCTAAGTCAGATTATCAAACTCAATTTCAGTGGTATTAAACAAAATTATCGAAAAATATGTAAATTGGCAGTTGCACGTCACGTGCGAAATCAACCAAGAATTAGGGGTTTTTAGTCTAAATTGACTTAAATTACAAAGTTAATGTCCTTTTTAAAAGCGAAATAAGATTAAAAAAAAAAAAAAGCCAACTCTCTTTTAAACTTTAAATGCTCTTCAAACACTAATTCATATTTTTTTTAAGAATGAGGTTGAAACTTGTTCGATGGCTATTGTTAGTAATTCTTGTGTATAAAATACCTTTAAATTGATTTTGAATGTAATGATAATCGAAAAATTTGAAATTAAGTTTTTCGTTTGATTTGAAATGAAAAATAGCAGTGTTCTCATGACCGGATCGGACCGACCGGTTCAACCGGGAACCGGCACAGAAACCGGTCCGGTTACACCCAATTAACAGTTTTTTCGGTTAAACCGAAAAGAACCGGTCAAAAACCGGTTCAACCGGTTATAACCGGGAACCGGAAAACCAGAAAACCGGAAAATCAGTTTTTTTTTTTTTTTGAGCTATGAAAGTTCCAAGAAACATTGGATAGATATATGTAATAATGGCCTGAGTTCGTTTTCAATATATAGATATTTCAATAATATATATGACATAACGTTAATATCGAGAAGTTATAAAAAAATTAAATATTTAGTCGTTAATATCGACAATTTCTAAAAAAAAAATTAAATACTGATATGATTGATGTCGTTAATATCGACAAGTTCTACAAAAGTTAAATATTGATATATAGATATTTCAATAATATATATGATTGATTTCGTTAATATCGACAAGTTCTAAAAAAATTAAATATTGACAAGGTATCTATTTCAAATTTCAATACTTGAATTCATTTAAATGATTCAAAAAAATTTCTTTCTAAACCCACTTGTTTCTTTTATAGATATGGATAATATTGAAAGTGAGGTGCATATTTGGAAGACATCGAAGAAGGAGATGAGGAACGAATTGTGGCAAAAATGGTTGTAGGAGATGATGTGATATGATCATCAAAATTTACAATATTTTACTTTGTCATTTTATCTATCTTAAATTTTAGTATTTAATATTTTAATTTTTAGTTTGAGACTTCATTATGGATTATGGGGTCTGTAATTTGACATTTTATAAGTTTATTGTATTTATTTTAATATAAATCATATAAGTGTATAACTTTTTTAATGTAACATAACTAATATTGAAAAAAAATAGACAAAGATCATTTTACCGATTGAACCATCGGTTGAACCATCGATTATGAAAACACTGAAAAATAGTACATAATTTATATATGTTGTTATAATTCGATATCAAATTCAATTTTTTAACTTAAAAATGATCGGAAAATGATCTTGTATTGTAAGTGAAAAACTTGTGAACTTTAGGTTACAATTATATAAATAAAAAAATAAAAAAATTAAATTGTAAAGTGTGATAAAGCCATAATTTATATTATTTTTCAAATTTTAACACACGTTGCCTTTAGGTTGTACGCAGATTGTTCTGGTAAAGAAAGATGGTAAATAAGGTTTCTTAGTGAGACTAGGTATTGGAACCACTATTATCGAGCGCCTACGCCACACACACTGCGCATCCACACACGCTGTACGGACGGATATGACTAATGATCCCCTATTTCATGCTATCTGTCAACTAGAGAACTCAAAGTCAACGGAATATTTGAAAATGATGATATGTTTTTATTTTCTATATATGAAATGAAATTAAAATAATATTATTATAACATGAAATATATTTTGAATCAACTTAACCCCACCTTAATATAGAAAAAGTACCCCATCATTTCAAAACAATGGTATTTTTTTTTTTCTATATGAAAAATTAAAGTGTAGTTTGAATAAAAAAATATAATTAAGTTAGAAAAATTAAATTAGAGGCGTAAAGGAGAGTACTGGAAATCGCTTCTGCAGTGCAGTAACCACCGCCATGGAAGGAGAAGAATCAGCGGAGAAGAAAAGGAGAGAACTCGAGAGAAGACTACTCGAGAAAGTAGGCCACGTCATCTCCTCCATTGATGACGCAAACCACGTCGACCAAGTTATTCTAGCTCTCTATTCTCTCGCAGTCTCCCTATTCTCACTTCACCCCAATTCTCTATCAGGTTTTTTCAATTTGTTTTACAGATATCAACTTAAGTTCATCAGAGTTTAGAACTAGATTGACACATGTACGTATTTTAATTTCTGAGTGTAGGCAGTGTTGATGAGAAGTATCGTGATAAGGTACGCATTTTTTTATGTAGCTTTTAAGCGAGGTTTAATTCTAGGATTTGAAAATAGAATCAAATTGAGAAACATATGAAAAAGGAAATGATTTTGTCTTTGATTTTTATGGGCCACTATTACAGAATGTTTTTTCTTCTTTCTTGAGTAGCTGCGCGCTGTGGAGGTTCCCAAAGGTGATGAGAAAACTGAGTGGTGGCATGTTTTCTACAAAGGATCCGCATTCCGTGCTTTTGCTAGAGTTTTGTTGTATGGTAAATTTTGCTTTGCCTTATTGTAGTATTCTAATAGATGCCTTTGAGATAAAATCTATGGCTAAGAAAAAAATATAGTTTACTGCTCTACACTGGCAACTGCAACAGATTTATAATATGATTCTCAGATTATCTCCATTGTATTTGCGCTCTATCTAAAGTTGCATCTCTTCTAGTTTTTGATTATCTCCAATCACTAGAAGTCTCTTGTGAAAATAGAAATTTTCTACAATAAATGACAGATAGTTGATATTGTTAATTTGATATATTGGTATTGATTGGTGATTTAGTGCTGTGAGATTCGGGTCCTTTAGATTCTAAAAGCATTTTCATGGTTTGTAGATGTTGCTTCCAATTGGCTAGCCTGCTTTCCTGCATCTGCAAGAAAACATGTATATGATGCATTCTTTTTAGATGGTTGTGCCACTGAGATAGTTCAGGTGGTGGTTCCTTGTCTTCAGCTCAGTGAAAGTTGTCGTTACGATGCAAATGCAGTGTGCTCAAATGCCGAGAGGTAGTAAGTTAATTGTCTATCGCACTAATGTTCACCTTAAGAAGGTTGAATTTGAAATTATTGTTAAAGATCCATCACTCTTATGACCTGCTGTATTTCATGCTTATACCTCTCGCTGCCGATAGAAAATTCAGTTTTATATTACTGGAACAAGTCGTGATCAATAAAATTTGTTTTGCTTCCCCTCTCTAATTGGCACTTATGAGTCCCCATGATATCTCTAAACCTGTTAAGATCACTATTGCCAATATGCCGATAAATTTGTTCAATCATGGATTAGGTTTCATATAATCACTGATGTTCGTCTTACATGTCAACATATGGAGGAAATTTTTTGGATAATCATAAGTTGTGGGCTGCTGAGTTTTTACATTTTATATCTCGTACACTTGATGTCTTTAGTTTATAGAGTATTTATATCAGTTACAAATATCATGTTCCAACCTTGGCCAATGGTATTTGCATCACAAGTCATCCCTGATTGTTTCTTAGATGGATTCAGTTTAGAAAGAAATGAGTTAATATTGAACCATAACCGCAATTCTGATTATTAACTTGGGATTGAAAATTTCGGTTTAGTTAGTATATCAGCCAACCAATAAATTGGTATAACAAATCTTATGCTTTACACTTTCTCATGTGATTTTTCAATAGATTACTTGTGCTTTGCCTGCTGGAGAATGGTTTGGTACTTCAGATGGCTAGAGAATTTGCTTGTGGTTATAAATTTGAAGATCTCAGCCATGAAAAAATGAAGCAGTCCATTTCCAGAACCTCACAGCTTATTACATCCATTCCTGACAAAGCAAGACGAGGAGCTCCAACTTCACTTTTCCCACAGTATCCTTCACTTGAATATAAAAATTATATTTAATCTTGTCTGATTTATTTCTACTTCATGAAGTCTGGAATAAAGAGAAAGTGCCTGCTATTTAGGTTTTCTGAGTCTGTTAAATCACTTAAACACATGCTACCTTCTGCATCACTAACCTTAATGCTCACTTAAGACATTTCATAAGGATGATGCATAGGATCTACATGCTTTTGATAAACCATGGATTTGTAGTTTTGACATCCTTAGCTAATGTAATAAAGATACCAATTATTGTTCCAATTTTTTTTTTACTTCTTTTATTTATGTCAAAAAAACCTCCCTGAGATATTGGGTGTTGGGATATCATTCTTAGTTCAATCTTTGTAACTCCCTTCTTGCTCTGTTTTATTCTTTACTTGATATTTCCAGCATGTTCTTCAAAAGACTTACCACTCAGCTTCTCCATGGGGCAGAGGAATGGGATCTAAAGTTGGTAAATAAGTCAGCCGTTTCAAATGAAAACCATCTAGATTCATCTATTCTTTTTGTTGGAGAAGCATTTGCCCGCATTTGTCGTCGTGGGTCAGCTGGTATTGTGAAATTCCTAGAGCCTGAAATTCACATATTTGGAAATCATTTTTTCTGTTGTGAAGAAATCTCTGGTTATCACATTTTTACATTTTGGCAGATGTGCTTTTAAGTGAGATCATCCCACTGATCCTTGGGCATGTTAGGAGTGTCTTGTCATCAACCTCTGATCTGGACATTAGGGAAATGTTTGAGTCAAGACCTGGTTTTCGCTTCTGGTTGAAGATCATGGAGGCAGTAAATGATCCCCATTCTGTGGAAAGAATAGCTGAAGAACTCTTGCGTCAACTAGCTGTCCAAAACCTTAATGTGGTTGAAGGTTACTGGATTTTATGGATACTTTTTGGTCGGATCTATAAACATCACACTTCAATCAGGTACACAAAGCCTTGCCATGTAGTTAACCGAAATTTGCAACTTTTTAGAATGTATTAAACTGTACAATTTAGGATTTGATTTCCTATCACTGACACACACATCAGCACTATTCAAAAAGATGAAATTCTAAATAAACATGAATGAGGATTAGATGATTAAGCTCCTCTCTTTCTGCAAACTGATCATAATAATTGTGCTCGTATAATTGCTTGATGTTTGTAGGAAAATGTTTGACTATTTTACTTTACAAATAGCTAAATGTAAGGAATTAGTTTTTGGGTGTTATCAATAGTTATTGTCATTCTAGATTTGCCGGGATCATAAGTAGGGTTGTTTCATCCCACAACAGAGAAAGAGATCGAAAGACTGAAATTTTATTGGGTTCTCTTGAGAACTCTTTTTTTGGTGCTTGCTCCTCCAGCAATTTCTAGTATCTAATTTCAAGCTTAGATTTTTTAGTTCGAGTTCTTTTGGACTATGGGTAATTGTCTCAGGAGCTGTAGGTCACATGTGTAATTCTCTCTAGACGTTTGTTCCACTCCATGTTTCATGTGGAACCGATGTGGGATATCGTAATAATCCATCCCCCTTTCAAACCGGACGTCCACGGACGGCACACTCTGGGTGGCAACCCACATTACAAGGCCCACTTCTGGATGGCAACCCCTCTTGGGGCCCAAATCCGGGGTGGCAACCCTCAGCAGCGTGCCTGAATCCGGCAGGTCGGACTAAATTGTTAGACATATAAGTTAGGGAGCCTTAACTTAACTCAAAATCATGGTCAAAGGTAAAGGGTTGACTCACTGTTATATAACTTTCCACATTTTCATATGGAATCAATGTTGGATATCATAACATGTTCAAGCTTCAAAGGTCATCCAAATAAGATTTCTGCTACCTGGTTTTTTTTTTTTTTTTACAATGGTGGCATAACTAGGAGAAATTAATATAGAGCTAATTGCGCGAAACCCCCCTCGTGATTTGAAAATTCGGCATGAAATTCCCCTGTACATTTTAGAAATTGCGCGAAACCCCCTTGTGGTTTGTTAAATGTAGCTCGAAATCCCCAATTCTGTTGATGTTAACGAACCCCAATTCTGTTAATGTTGGGGTTTGTTAAATGTAGCCCGAAATCCCCAACTCTGTTAATGTTAACAATCCCCAATTCTGTTAATGTTAACGAACATTAACGATCCCCAATTCTGATAATGTTAACAAAAGTGTTAAACATGCTTTTTTTGCGATTTTTGGTTTTTTTTTTTTCACTTTTGAAGGTGCATAAAGATCCATTTACCCTTCATTGCCTATATAAAAAACTCATTCTATTGTGAATGTTTTTTACAATTGCACTCAAAATTGTTTTCTACACTAATATGTATGTTTCTTTCTTTAACATCTTGTGCAAATAAAATAAAACCACACAATATAATATCAACAAAATATGGCTATCACTGTGTTTATCATGAGCCAACAAAATATAACTATCACTGCAATCACTCTGTGTTTATCATGAGCCAACAAATAAATTGCTAATTTGATCACTTTACAAAAATCTTTCCAATTCATCAAATCATATGATTAACTGCTGATACCACCAATACAAAATAATTAATGAAATTCTACATTTAGTATTTTGGTACCACCAACATGCAAAAAAAAAATTCAAAAATAAAAAACACAGCTACTTCAGCTTTTTCTTAGATTTGGGTGCACTTGGATTTGATTGAGATCCCTTTGTTCTTCTTTTGGGTTAAGCTTGCTTTCTTGAAACTTTTGCCTTTATGATCTTGGGAGGATTCTCAACATCTGATCGACCCTGGTATGTGATTGAGGACATCTACATAAATTAAGAACAAATTACTTACAAGATAGTTTATTGCTTTCAAGATATTAAGGATACATACCTTATCATAATTAAATATTCAACCAAAATTTTATAGCACATACATACCTTGTCATAATTAAACACCCATACCTTGTCATAATTAAACACCCAACTAAAATTTTGTTGCACATCATAGTCAAAAAAATCTTGTCATAATTAAACACCCAACTAAAATTTGTTGCACATCATAGTCAGAAAAATCTTGTCATAATTAAACACCCAACTGAAATTTGTTGCACTGATCGATGGTTCAGTGGGGTCAGTAAATACTAAATACCTTGTTGTTTAAATGTCATTCAATTAGAATACAAATCAAGAAAAACATAGAATAAGTTAACTAAACCCTAGAAATAAGCTCCAAATCTTTCTTCTCTTACTTTATTATTATTATTATTTTTTTTGGGAAAACTTCACATTCTGAAGTTAACCCTAATAAAACCAATCCTATTAACAAATGATTAACATACTATATTTGTAAGACCCACCCTATTAACAAATGATTAACATATTAAATTTACCTTATTAACAAATGATTAACATCCTAAATTTGTAAGACCCAAACATACCTTATACCCAGGTTCTCTTTTAACAAATGATTAACATACTAAATTTACCTTATTAACAAATGATTAACATACTAAATTTGTAAGACCCAAACATACCTTATACCCGGGTTCTCTTTATACCAAAAATCATGCAGCAAATTTATACTTAGTTTACTTCTTTAATCGTCCACTTGAAGCAAATTTCTCAAAGAAATCGATCGATTTTAACATTTTTGTTTTGGGAAGAAAACCCTTATTTCACTTACGAGCGTTCTCTTCCTAATGAAAATTTTTTTTTTTTTGAAATATAGTCAACAGTCCAACTATATGTATGAAGGGTTTTTCTTTTTTTGAAATAAAGTCAACAATCCAACTATATGTATGAAGGGTATAACGGAAAATAAAGGTGAAAAATTAATACAATTAGCTCTCTTTAGAAAAATGGGAGCGTCAGCTACATTTAACAAACCATAAGGGTTTCGCGCCATTTCTAAAACACAGGGGATTTCATGCCGAATTTTCAAACCAGGGGTTTCGCGCAATTATCCCAATTAATATATAACACTAAATTTTGGAAGATGTTGTCCCTAAGCTTTCAACTACTTTAATTTCCTTTATTGACTTGGCAGCAGTGTTGTTTTTCACCTTTCTCATTGTGTTGTTGAGGATCAGTTGTAAGGAGAATGGTTGGATTTACTAAGGGATAAGATGTTCTTTACTGCTTTAGAGCTACACTACCTTGTATACCCTATAATAAAAAATAGAACTGAGAAGTAGTTCTTTTTGTCATTCCTGAGTGGAAGTACTCTATTAAAAGATAAAATCCGGCTTTGCATGGTTTGTTCGAATAGAATTTGAATGAACAATTCATTTTATGGTTTTCTTTCTTTTGGCTCATTGTAAATTGTACTTAATGCTTTTGCCCTTTTGTATTCCAGGTTCACTTTTGTGGATAAGTTTTTGCTCTGGAAAGTATTTCCCACCTGTTGCTTGAGATGGATTATTCACTTTGCTGTGCTTGAATGCGCCCCTGCTTCATTAAAATCTTACAATGCTCACAGTCTTTCGGACACAGTGCACCGTCTTGTGGTAGCATGGTCTAGAAAAGAGTTTGTCCAATCATCTCCAACTGAGCAGCAAGCTTGTATCCTTTGTAATCAATGATGGTTTCTTTGTAAATATTTTAAGAACCATAAGTATAATACCTATAGTGTCTGCCGTTGGCCACAAAGAGTTTCTTGCTTGCCGTTGATACTTGCACTTGCTGACGCTGAAAACTCCTTATGGAATTAAACACTCCATCTTCTACTACTAATGTAATGAATTTATTTCATAATTTTCAGTAGTATCATCATCTGTTAATTTATTTGAAAATTTTCCAAGTGTTGTATTGTTGTCAATTTGTTATGCTATGCATTTTCTCCTGTTACACCTTAACATAGAATTCAGATGTAACTGCTGGTTTGGGCCTTTGCCTGGAGAAGATGACTAAACAGGATCTAGATGCCATGAAGGATGGACTGCACTTAATTCTTCAGGGAATTAGTTGTAAGGATTTGGTTCTCTCTTAGATCACTTAGATGCAAATCTTATCAGTTGTTTGTCTGAAGTTTCCAAGTATACTAAATTCTTAAATGCCTGCAGGTAGGCTGGAGAACCCTGCATATTTGATTCGAAAAATGGCAAGCACAATTGCTTTAGTATTTTCAAAAATTATAGACCCCAAAAATCCTTTGTACCTTGATGATAGTTGTCAGGATGAGACAATTGACTGGGACTTTGGGTTTGCGATCCCCAGAAAAGACCCTGTCAGAACATCAGTGCTTGATGATGAAAAGACTCATGAAAGAGAAAGCCCTTCAACCCAGATATCCGGAAAAGAAATTCAGAAGCCAGGAGTCAAGGTGGTTGGTAAAACTTCTAAATCTAGAAAGGAAAAGAAATCATTAGTCAGTCTAATTGACCCGGATGAGATTATTGATCCGGCAAACCTATGTAATGAATACCCCTTTGATGAAGATGTGAGTGACAGTGCAAGTGAGGATTCCGAGACTTCAAGCGACTCATCATTGCAACCATATGATTTGACCGACGATGATGCAGATCTGAAAAGAAAATACTCACAGTTGGTTGATGTGGTTGGAGCACTAAGAAAATCAGATGATGCTGAGGGTGTAAGTTCAATATTAATCACCAACCTTTTACATGCATTTTCCCAAAAAAAAGAAAAAAAATCTTTATTATAGCTGTTTTTGACTAAATGAATTGATTTTTGATAGTGGCTCTTGTTATGAAGATTGAAGCCATTGCATTATGATTGTGGCTTGCCATATGAAGCAATTTTACTTATACATAGCCTTAGGTCGATTTAACTAGAACAACTGTTTGTCGTGTTTCCACTTAAATGTGTTGGTTAGTTATTTGCTGAAGTCGGCGGCATATTACCTGAACTTTGTTGATTATAAATAGGAGTGAGATGCTAAGTATCAGGAATTCCCGAAAATTTAAGGATGATCTTTCCCATTTTGCAGGTTGAAAAGGCCCTCGATGTTGTTGAGAAGATAATTCGAGCATCACCAGACGAGCTCAAACACATAGCAGGTGATCTGGGTAGAGCTCTTGTACAGGTTCGTTGCAATGATTTCACTGTTGAAGGAGATGAAGAATCAGCTGAAGAAAAGAGACAAAAAGCACTGGTGTCTTTGATTGTTACAAGCCCTTATGAAGCTCTTGATAGTCTGAACAAGCTGCTTTATTCACCTAACGTAGACATCAGTCAGCGGATAATGATCTTGGATGTAATGACAGATGCAGCTCAGGAGCTTGCAAGTGCTAAAGTTCTGAAATCAGAATATCGACCAACAGCTCTCATATCATCAGCTTCTGATCAACCTTGGTTTGTCCCAAGAAATATTGGTCCTCCAGGAGCAGGCTCCTGGAAAGAGATATCTTCAACGGGAACACCATTGAACTGGTCTTATTCTTATGAAAGAGAATTACCATCTAAACGAGGCCAGATTAAGAAGGGGAAGACACGCCAATGGAACCATAGACCACCAATACTGGATAACCAGTTGGAATGGTCTCAAAATAAGTTTCCTCAGTATGCTGCAGCGTTTATGCTCCCAGCTATGCAGGGATTCGATAAAAAGAGACATGGAGTTGATTTACTGGGTAGGGATTTTATTGTCCTGGGGAAATTCATATACATGCTTGGAGTTTGTATAAAATGTGCAGCAATGCATCCTGAAGCTTCTGTTCTAGCATCCCCATTTTTGGATATGCTAAGATCCAGGTACCAACGTTCTGCTGGTTTCCTAGAGTTATTGATTGAACTCTCTATATTTGAAATTTCTAGTTAGAGGATGAATCAAAGCATGGTTCCTAGTGTCTTATGGCTTTGATCCTTGTCTGATATTGCACAGGGAGATATCGCATCATGCAGAAGCATATGTGAGAAGATCTGTCCTTTTTGCAGCCTCGTGTGTTCTGTTAGCCCTTCATCCCTCATACGTTGCATCTGCGGTGGTTGAAGGAAATATTGAAATCTCTGAAGGGCTCGACTGGGTACGTACATGGGCACTACAGGTGGCCGAATCAGAGACAGACAGAGAATGCTACACGGTAAGCACTTCAAATTTGAACAACTTACGTGCAGATTAAGAAATTGAACAATATAATCCACCTTTCAACTAATAATCTCATTTAAAAGGCTTTATTCAATTGAATTTGCAATTCTTCTTGAGATATAGTCTGATTGATATTTGTCTTCTACTGCTAAATTGTCATTCCTCTAGGCATTTCAATGACAATATGAGCCTTTTTGTATATCTAGTAGCTTCAATTTTTGTCTCTTTAAATTTTGAGTTTCTAATGCAACGCAGCTTGCTACAACATGCCTACAACTTCATGCGGAGATGGCTCTACAAGCTTCTCGAGCACTTGCATCCTCGTCGAAAGATGCCAAGACCATTAGTCTACTACCAAGTATGTCAAATACACCAATAAAGATTCCCTACTTAAATTCCTAAGATCACTAATACCCTGTACATGCTACATTCCTTGATATAACAGATATCTCTGTTAGTGAATTCTAGATTTCTTTCAACTTTTCTCTCTTTAAGTTACTCCCTCTGTCCCGGCTCAATTTGCCTACTTTGACCGGGCACGGAGGTTAAGAAAACACAGTATACTTACTTTTTGCTTTTTTTTGCTTGCTTTTTGCTTTTTTCAATTAAATATGCTTACTTTTTGCTTTTCTTCACTTTAATAAAGTTGAAAAATAAGGATATTTTGGTAAAAAAGTTTTTGCCATTTTTGAACTGGCAAGTTCGGTTGGGACAAATATAAATGGCAAGTAGGTAAGTTGAGTTGGGACGGAGGGAGTATCATTCAATTCTGCAAAAATGCAAATCCAGATCCTCTATATTTCCATTCTGTGAATTTCAGATAGAAAAACATATATTCTAGAAATTGTGTGGGTTCTGCAGTGTGGAGCCTGTGTCTAACGAGCTTAACATATATGTGATTTTGAGCTTTTAGGTAAAATATTATTATCTTAGATCTATCTTTTTCTACATAAATTTAATGGAAATGACCTTTTTAATTTTTAATATTTTTGTCATTGTAGTGAATTTATTTGGATATTCTTGCATTGTAATCATCTTGCTTATTATCCGTGTGTTGCATGTTGTTTTAGTTTTGTTGGTTTGAAAGGGATAAAGAGATTTTGTCTCATGGAATTATATTGATGTGTCGTAATTTTCCTTTATTTTTTCTTAATATTGGTGGCAATGGTCGACAAACAAGTGCATGATTCTCTAAAGGTACACGTCAACCTCAATTACCACAGAAAAACAAGTCCCATATAACCAAGAATTGTGACCATGGAAAAGGCAAATTTGAATTGTAGAAGCAAAATGGGCCAGAATTCTCCCTATGGACCGGGCCCACTTCTTGTAATCTAGAAATCGCCACGAAATTCTCGAGCCTATCACAAAAGATCCTCTATGCCAAATTACCAACTTAACCTTATTGACCTATGCTCAACCATATTATCTTAGCTTTTAATCCAATCCCATATATTTTGAAACATGATATCAACTAATAATTATTATGTCTATATATTTCTTTTTTATTATTAATAATGATGAAAAAAGTGCATATTTTGTTCCATCTAATTTCACATGTGGTGTTTGCATATTTTATTTTTTGTTAATTTTTGTCTCTTATACTTTTTTTTTTTTCTCTTCTCTTTTGTCCTCTTTTTTATCTTAATAATTTACCTATTTATTAACGAATGAGGCAAAAGTTGACAGAAATAATAGTTAAAGAGATTAAAAAATACTGTATTTCATTTGATATTTTATTTTATCAAAATACATCAAATGTACATATTTACCCACATATTGTAGAGAATGATAATACAAGAAACTATATTTATATAATTGAATACCATTTTTTTTTTATCAAATGCTGTAATGTGGCAAATAACTGAAACCTTGTCCTACCAAATTAACTTATTAACCTAACATCAGAATAAACCCGATACACAGCCTATCAACTTGCATGGTGCTACCATTTCACCTTGCGTGTAATTATGGTGATGCTAGGTTGTTGCAATTCTATTAAGTAGTTGCTTAGTCAGCTGCCATGTCAGCATTCTCATTTAGGCTAGAATGCTTAATGAACAAGTCTTCTATATATATATATATATTGTATCTCATTTTAATTTATTATTGGAAGATCATAGTTTCTATAATTCTCTCTGAGTTTAATGCCCCACGTTTTTTCATATGTAATTAGAAAATTACGAGGTTTAAATTTGTGCAAAATAAATTCAGTACTAATATAATGCAATTCATTCTAGACCTATACGGCTCATACAAATTACTTTTTTTTTTTTTACTAAAATATAATCTTATTAGCATAAACCTAATCAAAAAAATATTTTCTATCCTAAATTAATGTACAATAAATGAAACCGAATAAGTTGTTTGTTAATCTAGCATAAAATGTTATATTTAGATTATTTTTCCTCACATCATTTAAAATAACCTCGGTCAAAATTTAATTTATTAAAGAAAATTTATCGACGTAATGTCTAAAAAATGTGTTAATAATAGCTGGTTTGAGCAAGGAAAAATCCAAAGAAAATAAAGAATGGAAGTACTAAAAGAATGGAAGCAACGATAGCTTGGAATAATTCAAGTCTCGATTTGATAAAAAGTAAATCCATGTCCTTAATTAATAGTTAATCTATATTTTGATTCTAAATCGATAAAGCTTCACATAAAATATAAATTTCTGTGAAATTAGTTCTATTCATATATAATTTCATTTGAATTCGTATTTTCACCAAAGAATTTTTTAGTCACTCGAAAATCTTGCCTTAGTTATAATTTAAGCATCACTCTTTTCTGCAAAATATACCTGAAAATTAAAATTGCACTTCTTGTCCATCTCACTATATTTGATTTAGTAGTAAAAAAAATCCAAAATTTTACATTGTTTTTTTATTTTATTCAATTCTTTTATAATTATCAATTTAAACTATGAATTGACCAATTAATTTCAATTTTAGTCAATTCATGATTTTGATCAAAATTAGATCTTGTGTGTGATGATGAGGGTGCCACATAAATAATATATAAATGATATATCACTTAAAATTATTTAAATTTAATTAATTATGAACTAACCCATTGTAATCTAAACAACTGAAAAAAAATATAGAAATAATAATAAGAAAACAACACAATATAAAAAAATTTAAAGCAAGAATTTAACAATAGCTTTATTAACTAATCCAAACAAATCCAAAATTTTAATAGAAAAATAATACAAATTTCAAAGTAATTACAATAATATATATATATATATATATAGATGTAAAAAAAAAAGTGATCAATATTTTAAATATAAATAACTGAAAAAACTAATTTAAAAAATTAAAATCCTAAATTAATAAAAAAGATAAAATATTTTTTAAAATCCAAATCTTAAATTAATAAAAAAAAAAAGATAAAACAATTTTGAAGTTTAGTGGATGTGGAACAGTTCATATCATTTGTTGTGCTTGAAAAGTTACAAACTAAATTTTGGTGGAAAAAAATGTAATTGACAATATTTTGAAGTGCTTTGGTTGTATGTGTGATTTTATTTTATTAATTTTAATCTGTTTAAGTTAACATAATTAATTAAATTTAAATCATGATGTATCATTTATATATTATTTATATGACATTTACATCATAACACATAATTCAAATTTGGTATAAATTGACTAAAATTAAAATCAATTGATTAATTAATGATTTCAATTGAAAATTTAAAAAAAATCCTGAAATAGAAAAAAAACTATAAATTTTCGATTTTTTTGGTCGTTAAGCCCACTATATTTACTTATCATCGTTACTAATGACAAATTTCAATACAATCAATACAAACAAAAAATAAAAAATAATAAAAATAAACCGCAAAAAGGGTAGTGTGGTAATTTCAGTGAAACAGAGGACGACACTGTGTATAAAACCGATGGATTCTCCTAATCCAATAGCAGTACAGCACACAGTGTTTCTCGCAACGATTTTTTCATAAAGTATATATTCTCCAGTCAAATTTGTTAGCTGTGTAGAAAATCAGAGGCTGCTAATAATTTACTCCGTTAGATCCGAGTTTCTCGGTATTATCCAATCAAGGTATTTCTACCGGATTATTATTATTATTATTAAATTTCTTTTAGGTGTTTTTCGGTGTATATTTTGTGAATTATTGAGAGGGATTTTGGTGTTAAATCATTTGTTTGTCTGGTGTAGGAGAAAGGTGGTGTTGTTGATTGTGGATGGAAACGGTAGCTACTTTTCGGGCCTCTTTCAGCAGCCTTGCGACTATTTGGGCCGCCCGATCCGAGCCGCCCAGGATCGATTTGAGGGTTGGCTCAAGGTCCCTCAGTTCTAACGCATGGATCCAGGTATGAACTTTCTACCCGCTTTAATGTTAGTTTCAGTGAATTAGTTCTCTTGTTCAAGGCCTGCTACTAAGGTAATTTTTTGGGTGGTTTTGCATTATTTTAACTGAATACTGTGATTGTATTGTTGAAGTCCATTGAAAAGCATTTCAACTCGTGCTATGTGTGGATGCGATACCTGATACTTTTGTTGGGTTTCTATTGTTTTGGATAATGATGTTGAGTAGAAGAAGGGGATCAACTTATTCTTATACTAAGGGTTGGGGGAGAGGGCTTTTTGGGGGGGGGGGGTTGAGCTCTGGGGAAATTTAAATTTAAAGAATTTACACTATAGCAAGAAATGAGTGAGAGGAGGCAACGAGTTTACTCTTTACATGTTGATCTGCCTTCCATTGATAAAACTTAAGATCCATAGTTTACATGTTAAACTGGAATTCGTGATTAGAACTTAGGTGCTTATCTTTTGGTGCGGTGATGGGAGGAAGCAATAATTGCACTATTTGCAAGTTGATCGGTCTTTCTGTAGAGAACTTTGGTGTTCATCCTTTGCTTTTCTGGGAGGAAGCAATAATTACTAGTCTCAAACCACCACCACCACACCCCCCCCCCCCCAAAAAAAACAAAAAAAACAAAAAGAGCACTAATAAAGTGGTAATATTTCCTCAAGCTTTCAAATAGTTGTAATGTAAAATTATATTTATGTAAGGTCTCTGACAATATAAATTATTTTTATTGGGCTGGTGAACTGCAGCAAACATCATCAGTTTTTAACCTGAAGATGGGTTACCGAAAAGTGGGCTATTTAAGCAGGAAGCGGACTGCAATCAGAGCTTCACTGCAACCTTCTGATTCTGGCAGTTCGGAAGCTCGTATTGCTCCACTTCGGCTGGAGTCTCCAATTGGGCAATTTCTCTCTCAGATATTAGTAAGTCACCCACATCTTGTCCCTGCAGCTGTAGAACAACAGCTTGAACAGCTTCAGACTGACCGTGATGCAGAGAAAGAGAAGGATGAACCATCTGCATCTGGAACTGACATTGTCTTGTACAGGTGTGTAATAGTTACAGCTAACTGCTTCAACTTTTGATCTATGTATTAATAGAGCCACGTCTCTATAGAGGTAGTTGTTTGATTTGCAAAGATACTGCTTAAACTAATTATTTAAAGCCTAATAAGGTATGATGATTGGGGCTGCTGAGCTTCTATAATGTGTTTTTATATGAATATCACTTTCATCTTTCTTGAAGTGGAATGTGCATAATAACTGATTGATGGTATTCTTTTGATTTTAGGAGAATTGCAGAGGTTAAAGCCAATGAAAGGAGAAAGGTTTTGGAAGAGATATTATATGCAATGGTTGTACAGAAATTCATGGATGCCAGTGTACCCTTGATTCATACAATCACTCCTTCATCACCAGATACTTCTATCCGCGTGGATTCTTGGCCTAGCCACGAAGGAAATCTGGAGAGCCTCCACTCTCCTGAAGCTTATGAGATGATTCAAAACCACCTATCTCTCATTCTTGGTAATCGACTTGGCGATCCTAACACTGTAGCTCAAATAAGCAAACTAAGGGTTGGCCAGGTTTATGCAGCGTCTGTGATGTATGGATATTTCCTTAAACGGGTAGACCAAAGGTTTCAGTTAGAGAAGGGTATGAAAATCCTTCCCCAAGGTATTGACAGTGAAGAGAATAATATCGAACAAGTTTTAAGGGAGGAGAAAAGACCTGGTGTAAATGGTGTTAATCAGTCTCTTGGGAATGCTCAACCCCATCCAGAAGTGTCTTCATGGTCAGCTGGCGCTGGTGTTGGTTTGGGTGGGATAAAGCCATCCCGATTGCGAAATTATGTCATGGCATTTGATGGGGAGACCCTTCACAGATATGCAACCATCAGATCTAAAGAGGCTATCGGCATCATTGAGAAACATACAGAAGCATTATTTGGTAGACCCGAGATAGTAATCACACCTGATGGAACCATTGATTCTTCCAAAGATGAAGTCATCAAGATCAGCTTTGGTGGTCTGAGGAGACTTGTTTTGGAAGCTGTGACTTTCGGTTCTTTCCTTTGGGATGTTGAGAGCTATGTGGATTCAAGATACCATCTTGTTGCAAATTAAGCATCATCTTGATGAAAGGAAAGTTGTGATGGAGATTTACTGACATGCTCTTCATAATGGATTTTGCTTGAAGAAATACTATCTTACTCTATGACACCTGTACATAGTGACTTTGTCTTATTGTAATGTTTCCGATAATTGAAACTTTCAACATATTATAGGAATAATTGTCAGATTCATGGATTTTAACTCTAATTGTTCAGCAAAGTATTATAATTTAGTTAATTCTATTTCATTAGACGCCCATCATGCAGCTGCACTGCTCGACCAAGTAAACCCCTTGTCTGAAGGGCACAGCAACAGAGATTGGAAATAAGGTAACTATGGTTGACTTTTGAACGTGGTTGTTAAGTATTTGTTGTCCCATTGCCCTAGGCTTTATTCCTTATTTACATAATGCTTCTGTGTATATGTTAATCTGTATTGTGTAAGTGGCCGGCCTCTCGGCAGCAAAATCTGAGTTCATTGTCCCAACAGAAGAAATATATAATAGAAAAAGAACAACTCAGTTTACTGTATTACTTTCAGAAATCCTATTCATTCACTGTTATTGTTATGTTCTGATATGCTGTGATACACGCGGTATATTACTTAGCATATTTCTTTAGCTTAAAATTATGCAAGATTTTGCCCGAAACATCATAGAAAGATACATTTGCTTCGCCTCTTGTGAGTTGAGCTGATATGAAGCCTTGTCCATCGTAGTAAAACCTCAAGTTCTTCTTGTATCTATCAGAATGATAAGTGTTACTCCATGCCTTTGACCCTCCTCCGCTTGTCAGAAATTCTATCGGGCTGAAAATAGAAAAGGAATTCTAGTTATTCATATGTATCCGATACTTGTATAGCTACATAAAAATGTTCATTTGGATCCGATTATTACTACATTCTTGTATTGTTGATATGTTCCAGGCAATGGTCGTGTCCATTTATGTAGATGGGAACCCTGTTTGCCTGATTAAAAAAAAAAGGGTTAACACAAGCTAATGAATCATTTTCAGATGCTAAGACTTCAACTTTGTAGAACTTCTTTTTCTTTTTCCAGGTGCAGTAAAAGATTGTATGTGTACTTGTATGATTGGAAGGAGATGCTTGAGAAGTTCTACAGTATCGCCTCGATATCCAATGCTTCTTATGGGGTGGTGTCCAACAACAATTTTCCAGGTTGCATTTGATCTTTTCAGAGCTGTTTTTAAATCCTATTGATTAAAGTATTCTTTCAGAATCTAGCTCTGTAATGATGTCTGGAAATCATTGAGTTAATCTAAACTTAAAATGTTGAAGGTGAGAGGAAACTGACCGCCACAAGTGTTGAAAGGTATTTGTACCGGGGCAGTACACCTTTCCAGTTGAACTTGTTGGGTTTTTTTAAAAAATACTTGTCCACGAAAGGAGTTGTGTCGACGAAGAAAATCTGAAGGAGCCCTGAAAATTATGCTCAGTTTACATGTTGAAGATTATGGGAACAATTCTATCTTGATAATCAAAATAAAATCATAAAAAATATTATCTTTATATTGAAAATTGCAACTTTGGTCCTGTGTGGCCTTCTTTCACTTGGTGCAGTTATAAAATAGTGTACTAACTTTAACCTTTTATAAGTTGGATTGTTTTGATGACAATTACCAGCTCGAAGGGTGTAAGACCTGTGGCAATTCCATCGCCTATCACGTTTTCTGAGAAGTGGACTCAGTTCTGCATCTGTATTCCCATGGTAATCATGGTTTCCTAGTACTACATTATTATACATAGAAGAGAAACATAGATTAGGTGTAATAAGATTTGTGAGAGAGAGTAGTTGTGGATTGGATGTAGAACTTACTTGCATACCAAGGTTTTTGAAGGCTTCCTGCAGTATATATATTGCTAAATGATTCTCCAAAAGCAGAGTCATTCACACCTCTTAATCCATCTCTGTAGAAGTTATCTCCAGTTGAGATTACAAAATTGACCCCTAGCTTGCCTCCGATTTCTCCCATCTGCATTCCACATTTGAGAGAGATTAGGACACGTGGCCTGTGGTGGTTTATTAAGTCGCAAATTACATATGATTTAAGTTGCAAATACCCTTTTAGCAACTAAGGATTGATTGTAACCTCCCTTTCTTCCCCAATCTCCCACAGCCAAAAAGCTGACATGGTTGTTATTTCTGACTCTTTGCTGAATCTGTAAGAGTTCAGGAGTAACTACACTGCTTAGACATAGAAATGCTATCAACAGAATACAATTTCTGTATGTGTTAATACCCATGAATATAATACTATTATTATGTAAGAATATATCACTTAGGATTGTCAATATGGTTTATTTATAGAAAGAGGTGATGTGCATTGCAATCTGCTTTTGGATGTTGGCATTATGCATCGATCATTTTTGAAGTCAAATGCATAGATTTTGAACTCCCTTTTCCCCATCATCACTTTAAGATATCTACTCATTTATTACACAATCTTGAATTTGAGAGGAAGAGAATCCCACATAGATTATTGATTCAGCTTTAAATATAATGAAGATATTTTCTACCCCTAACAAAAAGTTTTTTAGTCACTTTGTGCTTTTGGACAAATATGTCTTTCATTTTGACTTAAAAAAATTAAAGGAAACATACAACCACATTCTAGAAGTATTTCGATCTTTTTTATGAAAAGTTGGTAAAAATCTTATCCATGCCTGCTAAGGTGTAAGCTTAACAGACATGAAGCCTTGTCCATCATAATAAAAGTGCATGCTCTCATTATAGATAATTGTATTTTTCCAAGCCTTTGAACCACCTCCACTTGTTATAGTACTCCTTCCATCTCAATTGTACATACCACTTTTTTTTTTTTTCCTCATTCCACTTACATAGTTAACTTTCTCACTTTGTTTTTTTTCCTTTTACTAATATGCCCATTTTTTATATGCGTAATTATGCTCTATTGATGATGATAGCTGTCCAATTAAAAAAAAAATGAATATTATATATTTGGGACGAAGGAGTATTGATGATTTTATTGGTCAAAAAGTTTGGTAGCAACTTCCGCAAATTTTAAATTTCATTCGTAATTTGACCAAATCTTGATGACAGGTAATTATAATGATGCATAAACCAAACTTACTTTGAAGAGATCAGACGGATATTTGTCTCTTGGCAACACATTTCTCCAATCAAACTTTTGTTTCTTAGGATTGTCAAAGTACTTGTTCACAAATGGAGTGGTATCAACAAAAACAACATCAACAAATCCTGAGCATTAACACTCTTCAATCCATTAGTACTAGTAAAACAAATGGTTAAAATAACAAAATAAAAAACAATCGGCTAAGGACGATCAATTTTACACTTTACAGCCTTTTTTTTTATCTGATCTAATCCACAAGTTTTTCACTTTGGCAACGTGAAGTTATTTTCTTCTAATCACATTACAGAGTACAAAAAAAGGTCATACTTCAAATTGTTTTTTATAATCAACCCTAAAATAAACATCAAGCGCCAACGACGAAATTTCTCTTGCAATGCCACCATGCATCAAGTTTCCTAAGTACTGGGCTTAACTGCGCCTCGGTATTGCCCTGATAATCTGTGGTTTCCTAACACTTTGAAATATAGTGTCAAACAGTAGTTGTTATTAAGAAGAAGAAATATATGGATGCATGATGAAGAATTTAGCAGTGAAGCATGCCTTTTGAAGGCTTTTGGCTCTGTAAATATTATTAAAATTTCAATCCATCATAGTAGAACTTATCCCCTGTTTGAGATCACAAAATCTATGCCCAACTTCTTACCAATATCTCCCATCTGCTAACATAAAATTAAAGGATTAAGATGATTAATTTTCTTGATTTCTTTCGATTCTAATTTCATAATTATCACGATTTTTAATTTAATCTTATAATTTAAAATTTTATTTGATTTCACTCCAATTTTGTTGAATTGGGAAATCTGGTGAACCACCTCAATTCTTATTGATTCTTAAATAGTGTAATTGAATTTTGCACGTAATATTTTTCGGCGAAATTTAAAATTTTCTATTAAAATTGAATTGAAACCTGATAAATTCTTAAATTGTAGGATTAAATTGAAGATTGTAATACTTACGAGATCAAAATTGAAAGACACCGTAATTATAAGACGAAAAATAATTTTAGCCCTAAAATTACCAAATTTTGAAAATCATATTTTTTTTAACCAAAATAACATGAAACCTATACACAAAAAAAAATTTGTAAATTTAGTACACTATCTTTGGTTATTCACCAATTAAGTACACTATCTTTTCAAGCCCAACATTATGACACTATCTTTTAATAGATGAACGACCAAAAGATAGTGTCTTCAAACCAAACGAAGGCTCAAATCAATTTTTTTTCCATTTTGTCCAACCTCAATTTGAGTAACCAATTTTTTCACATTGGTCAAAAAATGTCATAAAATAAGCGTAGGTTGGAAAATTAAAAACCATGAAATTTGTGGTGCAAATAGTTTGCAAGCTGGAAAAAAAAAAAAAAAAAAACCACACTTCGCGTTTTTTAATATTAACCCTAAAATCAAATTAATAACATAATATTTCCAGTGTCCTTTTTTGTCTATTTTCCTAATTTTTCATAGATTAGAATCCTCATTGTGCCAAAAACACGACACTTATGGTGATGCGCTTGATATTAATTGTAAAATATGAATGCAGCTACCTCAACACAAAATACTAATACTTTAGATCGTAATAACAATACCGGAATCAGGTATTGTTGTGTTAATATATAACAAATGTTGAAATGTAATTGAAACTGGAATATAATGTGTGATTACCTGATTAGCAACTCTAGACTGATTGAAATCATTTCTTTTCTTCCCATCGTGTTCGTTTTTCAGGAACTCCGCCAAGTTGTACGCTACTTCCACGTACAAACAACTTATCAGCCACCCCAAATTTCTTAGAAAATAACAAAAAAAATAAATTATGCAAAATTTAAACATTATTTTAATGTGGCTTAGTTGGTTTGATGTTATCTTTCAAATCTTGGGTTCAACTCTTCATGGTAACATGTGTAATATTTTTCATTTTTTATTTTTTTTATTGTTATGAATCTTTTTTTTCATATCTTTAAAATGAAGATCAATTCATTTTAAAAAATTCTTTTATAGTGACTAAATAATAATTCTTGTATTATAAAATCTTCTAAATAATAATTTATGTTGTAATTAATTTTTTTTCTTGTATTACTATAAAAAAAACCATATCTATTTTTTTATTTGCAAGTTTGGAGTTGTATAGATTTAAATCTTAAATAACATTTTATTTATAATTATTTTTCACACCCCTAATTTTTAAATTCTGGGTCAACCACTGTTATCAGCAGTGATCATATTAAAATATAGTTGCTATCCAAAATCGAAACAGGAGGATTATGCTGATATCTACAATCCTATAAACAAATAGGCCTCTACAGTCAATTCAGAAAAAAATGGCACAATGGTGCAACTATATATAAATTGCAAGACTTTTCTTTGAGTTTGAAGCTAGAGAATATATGAGCAATAGACTCGTGAGATGAATGAAATACTCGTGGTTATTGCAATGATAGCAAGATCAAAGGGTGTAGAACTCGTGGTTAAAGGTAGGAAAATGAGGAAAAGTATATAAATCCTTTTGTTATCAAGTTAAATTTGGATATAGGCATATATATGATGATCAAATGAGAAAAGAAATATCTAACTTTTTCCCTTGTTTCAAGATGATGAAAAGAACCTTTTTCTTCTTTTGCTACTTTTGCATGAGATTTGATCTTTAATTAAGATCAAAGAATTAGCAATAAATGTTGTTAATGTGTAATTCCGTAGAGTGGATTTTGATTAAATGAAATTAGAGAAAATAAGAGTAATTTGAGCTCAGGAACTTCTGCTTGGTAAGATTTATATATTGAATCATGGTTGATTGAAACAACTCGCTCAGGTTAGGTAGGTAAGTTTATTGTTTAATTGTGAGTGTTTTGTACAATTTTTCCAACCATTTATCTTATAAATAAACTCCTATTTATAGTCATACATTTATATAATATATAAATGTGTAACTAAAATAACTAAAATCTAGGAAAATGCTAAAATACCCACCACATGCAATTCTTAATATGCTTATCGATATCGTGTAATGATTTCATCCCCTCACTATATGGAAAGTGAAATTAATAAATTTACTTAAATTTTTGACATATCAGCCGTTGACATATATTAATATGCACACGGTGGGTACGGTAACGAGGCTGCTAAAAGGTATGAGTACATAACTAAATATATGACTAACATAACTAAATATATCAAAAGAAATTACATAAAAGTATACGTAATATCATATAAGGTATGAGTAATATCACATAAAGGTATATTCATCCAAAAATGCGTTGAGAATTGATTTATTTTTAATTACAAAATTACATAAAAGATTATGATATTTATACATAAATACTAATACAACATGAAAATAATACATGAATAAAAAAAAACTATGAAGATAACTGGTGCCCAGAAGTTTTTATGTATTATTAATATTTCAATTTTTGTATACATTAACTTTGTAAGATTGATATTATGAACGTGTTTCAAAATTCAACTTTGATCAAAATATTGGTAAATCTGTGTTTGGGTGAAGTGCAAACCTCCAAGGGTGTGTTTGGGTGGATTATGATTATTTAACCCACCTAAATCTGTATTTGGTTCGTTGGTTTTGAGGTTTGGATTTAAATTGGGTTAGGGTCAAAAAGATCTAACTTTGACTTATAGTATGTTAAATAAACTCATCAAAGTTGGTGGGTTTATTTAACCCACCATAACCAATTATTTATTATAATACAAAATATCATTTTTATTTTTATTATTCAATTATTAAGGACAACTCAATTCTTTATTTTTCAAATATTTACTCAATGTCACCAAATATTAACCCATCAAAAAAAATTGCACTACTTTATTTTTAGATTTAGAATTGATTTTGGAATTTAGAATTAATTTTTATTGAGAAAAAATGTTAGAGATATTTTGGTCAAGTTAATATTAAATCCAAAAAAAAATTGTACTACTATAGTTTTGGATTTTAGAATTAATTTTGAAAATTAAAATTAGTTTTTATTGGAAAAAAATGTTAGGGGTATTTTAATCAAGTTAATAATAAACTCACAAAAAAATTGTATTACTTCAATTTTGGATTTAGAATAAATTTTTATTGGGAAAAATGTTATGAGTATTTTGATCAAGTTAATATTAAACCCACAAAAACACTTGATCCAAACAAAAATTTGTTTGATAAACTTATTTCAAAATCAGTACTTAACATTCAAACCAAACGCACAATATTAAACTCAATATAAATCAATGCAAACCTACTTAACCCAACACACGAACCAAATACGTCCCAATAGTCTTGTTAATGTTTTATGTATACCTATTAATCCTAGATATAATTCCTAGTTCGTAAACATGTCCCAATAGTCTTATTGAAGTTTTATGTATACCTATTAATACTAGATATAATTCCTATATTTATATCCTTGGAAAAATTGGTAAAATATCATGCTAAGTTTGGGTTGATAAAATTGTCCCATAAATCATTATTATTGTTATTTTTCAATACCACGGGAATCATAAAAATTCTAAGAAAATACGTAACTACTAGATCGTGTAATTAAATAACCGAATTTTCGCTGATAATTACACGATTCAAATAAAATAAATGCAGCAGAATATTCAGAGTATATAAGCCAATGCCATACGTACAAGTTTAAGTTATTCGAATATTCCGCAGATTTTGGGCTTTTTTCCCATTGGATATCCCATTCGCATATTCCCATTTCATTGGATCACTGCACTAAAACGTTACTTTATTTTGCAACAAATGGGTGTCCTAATTAACCTGGGATTATATTCTATCTTATATAAATAAATCTCTCAAATCTTAGCAAATCAACTTATATCATCCTCCCTTATTTCTTCATGCTTTTAGTCTTGTCTTCTCTTAGAACACGTTTCTGCTTCTCCTGAATAAATATATTAGGCAAAAAGAAAACATGGGAAATTGGTGCAGAAAGAAGAAGATGGTTGTGTTAATGATGATGATGATCATCAGTTTCCTCAATGGGTGTTATAAGATTAGAGCTGAGTTTGCAAGAATTGAACATCCCACAAAGGGTGATGGGTCACTCAGTTTCTTGGTCGTGGGAGATTGGGGACGAAAGGGTCATTTCAACCAATCCCGGGTTGCTGCTCAGGTACGAGACGATTACATATAAATTTTTGTGTTATATATAATAAATGTTTTCTTGAATTTCGATGTGGCAGATGGGGAGAATTGGAGAGGAGTTGGATATAGATTTTGTGGTGTCCACAGGTGATAATTTCTATGATGATGGATTGAAGGGGGAACATGATCCCAACTTTCTCCATTCTTTTACCAATATTTACACTGCCAATAGCCTCCAAAAGCAATGGTTTAGTGGTAAGTTTTGGTCTTAATTAGATTCATGTATAAAGCTTTTTCTCTGTCTTTCAATTAAAAAAAAAATTAAGTATTAGTATTTTTGATGCAGTTTTAGGGAACCATGATTATAGGGGTGATGCAGTGGCTCAGCTGAGTCCAGTCCTTAGAAAAATCGATGCTAGATGGCTTTGCTTGAGGTCCTTTATCGTCAATACAGGTCCTCAATTTTTATTTATTTTTATTTTTATTTTCTTTCAATTTAGTACCTCGAATTTAATCCTTATTTTCGTGTGAACAGAAGTTGCAGAAGTGTTGTTTGTGGACACGACTCCATTTGTGAGAGATTATTTCACTAATCCAGAGGATCATGTCTATGACTGGCGTGACGTGTCCCCTGTCAATGCCTATACTGCCAATTTATTACAAGTAAGCATTCTACTTTAGTATATTTAAATTCAACTTAGAGTAGGTAAATAAAGTTTGAACAAACTACACTTGTGGATACTGAGATTTCAAAATTACAATTCGTAACCTATAAAACAAATTTGAATCGTGAAACTGTATTTGGATTAGAGTAAAATTAGATAACGTGTACATAGAAAAGATTTTGAAATTCATAATGGATAAGTCCGTCCGCGTTTAATGCACGTCAATTAAATACTTCCCACGTGTTTAATTAGGGCTCATGTTACCTAATTTTTAGTTTTTAGCATTTTAAATAATGGCATATCCCTTTGCCACACTTGTCGTTTTATTACTGTACATCATTAATTATATTCAATCGTGTTACATTACATGTGCATTTATTTTTCATACTTAGAAAATCTCTCATAATAAAATAATGCATTTTTATTTTAACAGTTTAAAATTTATATATGGACCTAATAGGTCCAGCACGACCAATATCTGGCCCATTATAACTGTCACATCGGCATAAAAAGAAAGATAAGGACAAAATGAGAGAAATAATTAATCGTTACTTATAATAAAAAATAAAAAGATAAATTCAAACAAATGACTAATGGATAATAAAGTTATCATCATCTTTTACTTATTTATAAATAGGATGTGGAATCAGCATTGAAGGAGTCACGAGCAAAATGGAAAATAGTAGTGGGTCATCATGCAATCCGAAGTGTAAGCCACCATGGTGACACTCAGGAGCTTGTTCATCACCTTCTTCCAATTCTTCGGGTAATTTTTTTTTTAAATTTAAATTATTTTAAATGTTTATTAATTGCACATTTTAATTGTAGATCACTAGATTTTGTTATCTAAGTCACCTTTAATTTCTTATTTTGAATTAAACCAATACATAGTTTTTTTTTTTCCAATCTGAAGGATTTGTAAAATCTTAAAATCGGAAGGATCTGATTATGTAATTTAAACAACGAAATTTTTTAATTTTTTCTATCATAATTAGTTCAACCATATAGATGGAGTTTATTAATAGAGACATTTTAATGAATCTTAATCAGGCCAACAACGTCGATATGTACATTAACGGTCATGATCATTGTCTTCAACGCATCAGCGATAGTAAAAGGTGCGAAATCACAACTCTCTATGTATTATTTATATATCCAACTAGTTTAGATGGTAATCTACACATTCAATATAAATTTAATTAAATCCAAAGAATGATGTATTATTATTATCGTTTTATTCATATAAATGTTTTTTTTTTTTGTACAGCCCAATCCAATTCTTGACAAGTGGGGCCGGTTCAAAGGCATGGAGAGGAGACATTAATACATCGAACCAAAAAGCGTTGAAGTTTTTCTACGATGGTCAAGGCTTTATGTCTGTCCAATTGACACAAATTGATGTCCAAATTGTGTTTTATGATGTTTTTGGTGCCATTTTACATACATGGACTATGTCCAAACACCACTTTGGTCATTGGGATATGTAAATTGAATATATATATATATATATATATATATATATATATATATAATTTTTTTTAATATAACTAAGTATTTTTTACCTCATAATTCCCCATGATTATTTCTTTCTTTAATTTTATCTCACTTTTTTATAAAGATAAAGATTTTAATGGATATAAAAGTGGAGTAGTTGAACTAGAAATGTTGTATGGAATGAGATCTTTGAAAATTGATGATTTGATTTGTCACTTCTCGTTATCTTGTATTTAGAATGTAGACTTTCAATCTTTTTTGTTTAAGTTATTTATAGTTTTGTGTGTAATTGTTTATATCAAAATTTCTAATATTATCAAATATGAGATACAATTAATTAGACCGATCAAAATCTATTTAAATTATTTATAGATCCGTATGTTATTATTTGTATTATTTCTAATGTTATTAAATATAATTATTTAAAGATGAAAATCTGACATTAAAAATATCACATTTATCTTTATCTTATAAAAAGGATTATATATATATATATATATATATTTAAAAAATTATATCTAAAATTATGAAACATTATCTAAAATATGAACTTTCTATAATTTTGATATTTGGATCTTATATAAAGACAAAAACAATTCAAACTATCTCCTCTCATAATTTAAAGAGCCGAAAGAAAAAAAACAAAACAAAAACCCATTATTAGGTCCATTAGTTTTGTCAACCCCCACTATATTAATATAATTAAGCTCTAATGGGACTTTGATCCTCTGTCAACCCCACTATATTAATATAATTAATTAAGGACTTGGATTCTCTAGTGGTTGAAAGAAAACCAGATCAAATACATCGCTATTTTAATGCAACAATTTATTCAATTTATTTTATTTTTCATTTCTTTCCATTTCATTTATATTATTTATTATTATTTTATTAATCTCTCTTATCATGAGGATTTGTATCTTTGTTATTAATTTTTACTCTTTCTTTTCAGTTATTCTGCCGCCATTTATTTTATTTCTACTCCATCCAATTTTTTCCTTCATATACATGTTTTAGAGAATATCAAATTTCAGTAAAATATCAATAATCATGTATTAGAATTTGGGCAATAAAGGTTATTCAATCTTTCAAAAAATTTCTTCTCGATCAGATTTGTATCTTTGTTATTAATTTTCTCTCTTTCTCTTCAGTCATTCTGCCGCAATTTATTTTCTTTCTACTTCATACAATTTTTTCCTTTTAAAGAATATCAAATTTCAACAAAATATCAATAATTATGTATTAGGATTTGGGCAATAAAGGATTATTCAATCTTTCAAAACATTTCTTCTCGATCAACTGATTTTCCCTTTTTCTTTTTTTATTCTTTTGAAATATGCTCTTTGTATTGTTTGAATATTTTTATTTATTTAATTGTTTAAATGATTTTAAATCTAAATTGTTTTTTTTATTGTAGGCACCGCTTGATCATCCACGATATTCTAGGTTTCAATAAAGATACATCCAATACAATGAATTGATTAGTTGTCTAACAGTTTTTTTTGTCTAAATGTAATTCGATGGAGATCTTATTATAATTTTTATATATTCTAATTTTTGATATTTGTATTATTGATATGTTATATTAAAATATGCTTTTAGATTATTCTAACTTTTTTTAAAACTTGTCGATATTAACGATATCAATCATATTAATATTAAACTTTTTTTAGAACTTGTTGATATTAACGACTCAATATTTAAATTTTTTATAACTAGTCGATATTAACGACATAAACCATATATATTATTGAAAGATCTATATATTAATATTTAACTTTTTTAGAACTTGTAATTATATATATAATCGAAATATCTATATATTAATATTTAACTTTTTTAGAACTTGTCGATATTAACGACATTAATCATATCAATATTTAAATTTTTTAGAATATATTAACGACATCAATTATATCAATATTTAACTTTTTTATTAGAACTTGTCGATATTAACGAAATCAATTTATATATTAATATTTAACTTTTTTTTAGAACTTGTCGATATTTTCATTACACTATATATTTGCTTTTTAAAAAATTATTTTTATATTTATGTTTAATATTTCTATTCAATTTGATTTTTTTATCTTATAAATAAACTTTTCATTTCAACTATATTAACTCATTTTTTTACCTTATAATTATTAAAAGAGAAATGAGAAAATACTTACTTCCTCAAAAAGAATAAAAATAAAGATAATGTAGAATTAAAGAAAGAAAAGAAAAAAAGTTCGAATGAATCAGTGAAGTGAAAAGAGCTAACTTCAAATCCCTGAAAAATGAGCAAATGTAAGGTAAAAAAAAAAAAAATCTTAATGCATTGCTGAATTGACAGCATATTAATAAAAAATAAAAAATATATCTTAAAGAAAGAGATTAATAAAATATTAATAAATAATATGAATTGTTGCATTAAAAGCAGCAGAGGATCCAAGTCGTCTAATGCCTCTCATTTCAATGTCATCATTCTCTGCCACCATTCTCTCCCAACAGTACCGTTAGTTTTTGAATATCCTCTTTCATGGCAAACCTAAATTAAAGCGACTCGCTTAATGCCTCTCATTTTAATGCCACCATTCTCTCTCAACAGTATCGTTAGTTCTTAGATATCCTCTTCCATGACAAACCTAAATTAAAACGTCGCCGCCGTCGCGGCCGCCTTCTTTTCTTTATTGCCGGCGGTACCAAAATCCTCCATATACTCAAGTTGCAAGCCATGCTCAGAAGTTCTTTCTTTGTTGGAACAATCACAATAGGTGGGGCCGATCCAGTCTTTTTAACATCACAACTGATGTAGTAATTCATCTCTTTCAAATATTGTCCATTTTAATTATAGTTATTTATAATATTTACTAGCTATATTATATCATATTGTCTGTTTATTTAAGTCTTGGTAGTAATGATTGATTCAATTATTATGAATTTGTTACTAGGGGTATAGGTGAATAAAATCAGGACGATTTGGATTTATGCGAATAATTGCATAGCATCTAACCTTGATGCCTTTATTACCTCTTTGATTTTGGTAAATTAGTAATGTAATTTCTCCATGAATCCTTCCTTGTTATTTTTTTATTTTTATTTTTTTTGTAGTTTCCTGACTTTTCTTATTAATAACAGGTTGTGAGCGATTCAATTGAAAAACAAATGCATCAAGAAAATTTACTTCAACCTCCAACTATATAATAACAGAACATGACCAACAATGCTGAGAATAGGAATTCATTTTCATCCCTTCATATTATCATTCCCTTCATCTCTAATCCGTGGCCTATAGTCTAGTTGTCTTCTCATCTAACCTAATTTGTGGCCTAATCCAGTTATAATTGCGGATTTACTGGTGATAAATGAGGAATTCCAACTGGTCTAATACAATTGTCTATGGGTAATTTGAATGGCCCAACAGTTAGGTTGAGACCCTTAACAGTGTTCTCTTAAGTTGTCTACTGGTGATAAAGGAGGAATCCCAACTGATCTAATACAATTGCCTATGGATAATTTGAATGGCCCAACAGTTAGGTTGAGACACTTAACAGTGTCCTCTTAAGTTGTCTCCCTTAACCTAATCTGTGGTCTAATCTAATTACAATTGCGACTTCGCTAATGAGAAATGAGGGATTCCAACTGGTCTAATGCAAGTGCCCATGGGTAATTTGAATGGCTCAATAGTTAGGTTGAGACTTTTAACAGTGTCATCTTAAGTTATCTTCTTTAACCTAATCTGTGGCTTAATCTAATTACAACTGTGGTTTCACTAGTGATAAAGGAAGGATCCCAACTGCACTAATGCAAGTGTTCATGGGTAATTTGAATGACCCAACATGTAGGTTGAGACTTTTTACAGTGCCCTCTTAAGTTGTCTCTTTTAATCTAATCTAATTATAATTGTGGCTTCGATAGTGATAAAGGAGGGATCCCAACTGGTCTAATACAAGTGCTCATGGGTAGTTTGAATGGCCCAACAGATAGGTTGAGACTCTTAATAGTGCCCTCTTAAGATGTCTCCTTAACCTAATTTATGGTCTAATCTAATTATAATTGTGGCTTTGCTAGTGATAAATGTGGGATCCCAACTAGTCTAATGCAAGTGCCCATGGGTAATTTAATGGCCCAACAGTTAGGTTGAGACTTTTAATAGTGTCCTCTTAAGTTGTCTCCTTTAACTTAATTTATTGCCTAAACTAATTATAACTGTGGTTGTGCTGGTGATAAATGAAGGATCCCAACTGATCTAATGCATGTCTTCTGGGGTAGATCCACATGTTATTATTTGTATTATTTCTAATGTTATTAAATACAATTACTTAAAGACGAAAATCTAACGTTAAAAATATCTAATTCTTTTATCTATATTGAAATTAAAATACAATTATAATTTCATGTCAAAATAATATGTCATTACATTTAATTTTTTTTACTATATATTTCTCCTTCTGGTTCTATTTAAATGTCATTTTAGATTTTTGTCAAAATAATAAGGAACACTATTTTTTTTTTAATTATATACTCTTAACTAATTAAGAAAAAAGATAAAATTAACAAAAAAAGATATGTATAAAAACATTTACATATTGTAACATAAAATAACAAAGAAAATAGACTTTTTCAATCATAGACGACAACAAAAGATTAAAATTGAAAATAGATGATGAAAAATTTAGTGAGACAAACATTAAAAAAATATATATATCTTCTAAAAAATAGGAAAACTTTTTAGGACAGTGTAACACCGCACTTTTCTTAAGTAATGAAATCTCATAAGAAAAACATTTATAAAAGGGTGTTACAATTACAAACAACTATATAGAAATAATTTTGGAATACAATCATATAAAAAAATTTAAAAAATAAATCGAAAATAAGACTTTCCCATTAAAACAACACTGGTAGATTGGGAATGAGTTTGAGAAGTAGTTAAACGCATATTAGTAATTCTCTCTAAAAAAAGCTTTTTGTGATACATTGAATGTGGATTGGGTTGTGAAGGTGAATGTTATATATATGGTAGGTCACCCATATCAATCTCATGATCACCAACTTATTTTGATTTATATTAACTGATTTTGAGAAGATTGTTAGGCGATAAAAGTTTTCCTTAATAAATAATATTCTCTTATTCATCAAACATGTCTTAATTTATTCAACTATAAGTAAAGACTTCATCTTTTTAATTAATTTTTATTAAATTTGTGATGTATCAATAATAAATATATTATTATATACACACGGTGGGTGGTAGAATAGCAATCTTGTATAAAAATAAAACTAATTGCATTCAGAATAATATATTCCATATATTTCAATACCATATTAATAAAATAAGGAATATGGAATTGATTTTTTTTATTGCCTAATTTAGTCACCTATTTAATTAACATAAATTTCGCTCGAAAAGTAAATGTGAGGTTATAAACTTATTTCAAAGTAATGGGTTTGTATTAAATTGTTTCATTTTCAATTATGTGTATGTTTTTTTTTTCCTCTTACATATATATAGTTCTGTTATCCTACCTATAACACATTAATATATGTCTACAGTTAATGTATTGGATATCAATCATGCATATAAATTTCATTTTTCATATTATCAGGAGATCAGGAAATATGATCATTATAAATTATGGGTATATTAAGAGTGGATGGGCTAGCATTTTCCTATATATACATATTTATTTTTTTGAAATAAAATTCATATTTATTTAAAATTTGTTATTAAAAATATTTTACAAATTACAATTCTCGTGTGATACTCAGAATTTGTCAATAGATAATTATTAAATAACGATATAAAAATATATAATACCTTACAAATAAGAAAACATAAATCAGAGAATAATTTTGACTTCTATAAATGAAGTATCTCTATGTTAGGAAAAAACATTTATTTTGATTTGTAATATATATATATAAATATTATATTGAAAATAAAATAAAAATCTGTAAAATATAAGAGATACAACATCTTTATTTTTAACTGATTTCAAAATCAGTTTTCAAATTATATTTCCTAATATTATCATTTATATAATCTCTACTTTATAATTTATTGTCCGAACCTACTTGTCGGAGACCCCCACAGAATACTTATTGAAAAAAAGTTAAGAAAAATGGGACAGTTGATTCGATTTGACACCCTATTACGATTTGTGGATATAAATAAATAAATTTAGGAAGAAAAATAACACTTCTTTTTTACTGGTCTAGGACTCTAGATACTTCCGTTTAAAATTAGTGGACAATTATACCCTTCACTCCTTAATTTTCCATAAAAACCTTATCCTAATTTAATTTCCCAACGATACCCAAATACTAATAATGGCCACGCATCTATTGCAAAGTCATTCCCACCCATGCATTGGACGACACGTGTCCTTTAAATTGCTAATCTCCGCATATTTCGAACACGTGGCAGCTTGTGGCCCGTTATTTCGGCCCGTGGGCTGACCCACTTTTATCTCTCACCTATTTAGTACGTTTCCTTCTGTGTTTCCATTATCACCAAAAACAGAAAGAGAATTCCAATACGATATTTCCTTTCTTAATTATCCATCCCTTCTCGTCAGATTCTCCGATTTGATCTTGTGAATTGTTATTGCTTGCTTCGATAATTTTGCAGCGAGGCTGATTTGGAGGAAGAAGGATTTTTTCCCCATTGTTTTTTCCGTGGGATATCTGAAATTTTGCTGATCTTTTGATCCTCGAGCTTTTTGTGGGTTTTGAATTTTTTTTGGACATTTTCCCCATTTTCTGGTTTATGATTTGCTTGGCATATCCGAAGCCGAGTTTTCTGATACTGAATGAACGCCATTTCGCAGCGAAGATCGATATAATCTTCAGACGCAGATTGAAATTTAATAAAACTCTATTCACAGAGAATTTTGCGTCGACGGGACTGATATTAGAATCGCCGAGGAGAAGAAGAATGGTGACGAAATCAAGCGACGCAGCCGCCGTTATGCTGACGTCAGGCGCGAGCGGGAGAATCAATGCTCTGTTTTCTTTACGTGCGTTGAGGAGTGTATTGCGGCTGATCAGCGCGTTTTTTTTGATTCTACTGCTGCCGTTTCGCGGGAGGCGGCGATGCATGGCTGTGGCTGCTGCGCCAGAACCCCCGGAGAAAGGTGGCAGAAAGGAGGAGAAATCCTCGGTAACGACGGCTAAGGTGGTTAGGGTTCCGTCGACCATGGTGCCGAAGAAGATCGTCGACAAGGATGTGGCGGCGCGGCGGGCCCTGGCGATTAAGAGGGTGGTGGAGGGTAACGGAGATGATGAAGATAATAATAAGGAAACAAAGAGGGAGTTTTCGCTGTTTGATACGTTGAGAGGTGACACCATTTTTACTCAATCATGGTCCCCTGTTAATGTCCAAATCAGGTAAATTCTCCAGTTTTCTTAATTTTAATTGATTATTATTTTTATTATTATTTTGGTTTTATGTTTGATTTTAGATATAGGAATTAAAATGCAGCAGTTGATTTTACTATGATAAAACAATTTACTTCTGCATATAACTTTGGTGTTTTTATTGGGAGGAGATGCAATTTGTTTCTGTTATTTCCTCTTGCTATTATTTTCTAGCTGTTACAGATTCTAAGCTTGATAATTTCATGTGTACAACAATAATAGAGCCATAATATCTATCGAACTTAGCAGCATCCGAGAATATCTAGACATTGAGGAAGTTGAGGCCAAAACATTACTTGAAGATTCGCTTAAAATATCAGTAGTGTGTATTGAAAGAGACTATTCTTGTCTTTTCGACACCAAATAAATAGAAAATTCCAAGAGTTGGAAAAACCGGACCGCTTTCGTGATGCTGATGGGTGTTGTTTTCTTCATCAAAGTATTATTCTTTCTTGTGGATGGAGGAGTACAAGATATTAGCGTGCTTGTTTATGACAATATGAAAATCATTATGGTGAACATCTTCAGTTATTGATGATTGGCTAAACTGAGCCAAACATAACTGGAAGAGAGTACTTGATTATGTTAAATGTTACGATATTGTAATTTCAATGAACTTTGATCATGGAGTTATTGGGCTGTTGCATGATTTTCTTTGGATCTGCATACCCAAGTCTTGTTATGAATAAATTGTCTCGGGATACAGGAATCAAGAAAATTCTTGGTCCTCTAGTATTGGACAAGAAGAAAATGTTGAGGAAAATCATATGAATTGCAATGTGTTGTACTGGTTTATTATTTGGTGTGTGCATAACTAATTAGACCATGAAATCAATTTTAATCACAAAAATAAGATTGTGATGGACCCAAGGGCAAATTACACAGATTGATTAAGTTCACATATCATTGAAAATAATTGCATTCATCAATTTCTACATCTCGTGCCTGCATCTCTTTCATGGAACCTTTACATCTTTTTTACAGTAACAAGAGCTTCATGATATAGCATGCACCTTGTTGAATTATGTTTCTTGCATGACATTGTGTTTTTTTTTTTTTTTGTGTGATATTATTTCTTCTGAATTCATATTCCTACAAATTATTTCTCATGATTAGAAGTTGATCATATTTGTTTCCTGATATGTAGGGGACTGGTTGTTATCTTGCATGGTCTCAATGAGCACAGGTTTGTACTCTATTAGTGTATGGTTAAGGGTCAGGGGCAATTCTATTTCAATTTGGTTTATTGTTTTCAACTTTTTAAGACTATTTTTCTGTTTTCTAAAGATGTCTATATTTTTAAACAGTGGAAGATATAATGCTTTTGCCAAGAAACTCAATGTGAATGGCTTCAAAGTTTATGGAATGGACTGGATTGGTGAGTTAAAACTCTTCTACGTCTGAATTGGTTTCATACATGCAGAAATAATTCTATTTGTAAGATAACTTAGTAATGATATTTTGGATTGGTTTCATACATGCAGAAATAATTCTATTTGTAAGATAACTTAGTAATAATATTTTGGATTTAGAGATAGAATGGTGGGAGTATTTTTATTTTTCTTAGTTTTGCAATATCATGTGTTCTATTTCATGCCTTTTATCTTTTGACTATCCAACAAAGAGAGGCTGAAGTAGAAACCAAATGAAGTTATTTCATTTGGATTTTATTATCCTAATTATTCTGTGGTCAAATGTCTTTAAATGTGCTGCTTCTATTGAAGGGCCAACTACGGTTTTTTTTTTTTCCAGTTGAGATTCGCCTTTTGGCCCCAACGCAAATGCTAGCATTAGAATTCAAAAGTTTTGTAAAAGAAAACCCTAGTGGGCAAAAGATGTGTGTGAGAGTGTCTTGATCTGGGAACCTGTTGATTAAAGTCAGTTGCTGCTCATTTCAGGAATTTTCGTTTTTAATCTGAAATTGGAAAATGTGCATAAACGTCTGAGAGAAAAAGAGAGAGAGGCACTGCATGTTGAGAGCATATAGAGGTCACAAAGTAAAACATCAAAACAAAATCTTTCTTGCTGTTTTCCAGACGCACAGTCAGCTTTATTTTTTCAAACAGGAGATCTTTTCACCGCTAAGTGGAGAGTAATCTTTCCCGATTTGATGAAGCTCTCAGTCCTTTTCAAATAGTAATGTTTTTCCTTCTTCATCTATTGGATGATCATCGCAGAAAAACCATGTTTGTTTTACTAATTTATAGTCAGACTTCAACTATGCATATATATTTGGATGTTGCAGGGCATGAGTATTTTTCAATGTGGATGCCATTGGTGCGTAAAAGTAACATGTGAAAGCCCTCCTTCATGAGTAAGCTTGTTCTTCGAGTCTTTACATCTACCTTAAATGTAACCATTGGTAGCAGGGGGTGTCATGCTTTTGAAATCTGGACAAGATTTTTACCTTGAGAAACGGAAAGTGAAAAGAGTCTTTGTATAAACATTTACGGTGTTAGAAATGCATGTAGTTACATAAGAATTGCCCTCCTTGAGCAAATTTATCCAGAGTTTCATAGACGGGTGCAGTTCACCTTAGTGTGTTTGTTATGGCTAAGTTTTGCTGTGATTGCTCTCTCTATATGTGTTTTTTTGAGTTACCACTTTCTTTGTTTTATTTAAAGCATAATTAAACTGATATTCTGTGGATTAAGATGGAACCTATTTTGGTGTTGGCTATATTGCTTTTTCATGATACAAGTACATCAAGAAAGATCCGTTGCTCATTGGCTCAATCTTTCCCTTATTATTGTAGGACATGGTGGCAGTGATGGATTGCACGCATACGTTCACTCTCTTGATGATGCGGTTAATGATATGGTATGGTATGCTCTGCATTTCATGCAGAGGATAGGGAACCAAGTAGGTTTACCCAACTTTATATACAGTTTTTGTTGATTGACTTCCCTATATGATGATGTGCAGAAAATGTTTCTTAGCAAGATTCTGGCTGAAAACCCAGCACTTCCCTGCTTCTGCTTTGGACATTCAACTGGTGGAGCAATAGTCTTGAAGGTAACATCAGATAAGATTATCAACAATTTACTTGCATCCTCACAATTACCCCTCTTACTCTATTAAGTCATGATATGAACAGGCAGTACTAGATCAAAAAGTGAGACACCGTGTAGCAGGCATCGTATTGACTTCACCAGCCGTAGGAGTTCAGCCATCCCATCCAATCTTTGCCGTAAGTTCGAACTCTTTCACCGTGATCTCTTACTGATAGGAAAATTGCAAAATGAGCCATGTTTTGGAAATTAAATTTGCAATTTAATACTATATCTGAAATTAAATTCAGGTGCTTGCTCCGGTTTTTTCCTTCTTTTTGCCGAGGTTTCAATTCAGTGCAGCAAACAAGAGGGGCATCGCAGTGTCGAGAGATCCAGAGGCACTGGTGGCTAAGTATTCGGATCCACTGGTATTCACCGGGTCCATTAGGGTCAGAACCGGGTATGAGATTCTGAGGATAACCAGCTATTTGCAGCACAATCTAAGCAGGTTAACAGTGCCATTTCTAGTTCTTCATGGCTCTGCAGATTCTGTAACTGATCCTGAAGCATCTCAGAAGCTCTACGACGAGGCTTCATCAACCGATAAAACCATTGTGCTCTATCAAGGTCTTTTGCACGATCTACTTTTTGAACCTGAAAAGGAGGAGATCATGGAGACCATCATTGCATGGTTGAACAGTAGACTGTGAATTAGATGATTCGTGGGAGATTGAGGAGGCTGACGACGCCATTGATGCAACTCCTCGTTTGGGCATGTTAGAGTTGAGTAGGCGATGAAACATTTGTCTCGATGAATAAAAAGAGTAGAACAATGCAATGTCTAAAACCCCCATAGATGGAGGAGTAATCTTGATTTCATCTTCTCCCTATTTGTTGGAGAATTCATGCTGCATTTTTGTTTGGATATTCTTAGCTTCATGATTAAAAAGAAAAGTGAAGTAAAGATATCAACCATAATGCAGATATATATATATATATATGATATTTATTTGAGGTTTATTGAATCTTTGTAATCTTGCTTCGTCTAAGAAACTTGCATTCTCTTTAGATTAAAACTTTGGCCAAGGTCAGGTGTTCCAAATGCTTAGTTCATACATAAATTTTTTATCATAATAATATTAATATATATAGGGTTAAAATGAAGAATTTGGTGGTGTTTCTACCACATTGAATATAAGGGATTACTTTTTTTTTTTCCTCATAAATGATGGTGGTTTTGTTATTTTTCTATAACAAATTGGAAAATTTGATAAAATTATTCTTTTGAAGAAAGAGAAAAAAATAGACTTTACAAGAAATTTGAATAAGGGTTGCACAAATTTGTTGAAAAGCATTACCAGTAAAGCGCATTACACGCTACAATGGTAAATGAATTTCTTAGAAAATGCCATACACAATTTCTTTGGTGAAAATATCTTCCACGAAATTTCTTTGAAAATGCGTTACACGAAATTTTGGAATTTCATGTTAAGCCTTACACGAACAACTTATTTCTTTGAAGACAATGTTACATGAATTTTTTACTTTGAATGCATTATAGCTTCTTTTATAACCAAAGATAATAAAAATGTCTCCGCGGCTTTGTTGCAGCGATGCCATTAACTTTCTGCTCGTTCTTGCCTTCCTCCTCCCTCGCTCGACTTCTGAAACCTTTTCACTTTAAGTAGTAGTCAGTCAAGGCTTCTTCTCTACTAGTGAGAGCGGATTCCTACCCGAAATTAACATGTCTTAGTTGTATGTTATACCAAAAAAAAAAAAATGCTCATTACATATTACAGACATTATACATTACACTTTATACGAAAAATATTCAAAAAAATTGAATCAGGAATTAGACTTTACACGAAAAAAATGAATAAGCATTACACGATTTTTGTCATTTATTAAAAAAAAATGATTTTGTCTATTTTCATGATTTGTGATAAAAAAAAGTAACAAAATTATCATTTATAGTAGAAATGTATTGCACTATTTGATTTTGTGGTGTCTGGCCATTATAGCTAAAATAAAAGACCAATCCAATCAATTTTATATTTTGCAATTTTAAGTTAATTGCACCATAAAGTTCAGGTGGTTTTCATTTTGCACTTCAGATTATTTTCTGATCAAAGTTGAAAATAAATGTAGTTCAAAATAGAGCAGTCAAAGAATTCAATTAAATGTAGTAGTTATCATTAATGTCAAATAATAACTCCAAATCCTTTAACCCAAACTAAGCCTTAAGGAAATGTTTAGAAATAATACATTTTAATTTGCGCATAAGAGCAAAGGACCACTGAGGTTGGAAGATAAAATTAAAAAAATCAGTAATAAACTTTTGTTCCCAATTAGCCAAGTTCCAATTTGAAGAGGATTAATTAATAATTAATTTTTTTCCACAGCAATTACTGGTAATGACACACTCTGAGAATGACAAGCAATAGATTATTTGGCATACAAATTTAGATATTAATTATTTAATTTGAGTTCCATCACTGCTACCGTCTATAGTGTCCCATTATTTGTTTCTTTCTTTCACAATAAATTATTATGTAAATACATCCTATCAAAATTCGACACATCACCCAATCCCCCAAGATAATTGTCATATATTAGTGTTGAATTTAAAAAAATTTATGCAAATTATTTAGTGTTTTATGTTGAATTTATCGTATCGGTGGACCATTTTATACTAAATAGTGATTTTATTTATAGCATGAAGTTAGCATAAGTTCCGTGTATTACTTGGAGTATAAATAAATTGAATTTAGTAAAACTAGGAAATTTAAAATATTATTCATATTGATTTTTTTTTTTATGATTTTACATTATAGTTATCATCTAAGTTAATATTAAATGTAACGTATTTTTTATTAATATATTATTTAACTATTAAAATATATATTGTATATTTATAGGAACATAAATAGTCTATATACTTATTTGGAGAAAATATATGTTGGTACTATCATATTATTTTATAGGAACATAATATATGTTGCATATATATAGGAATATAGATAAGTTTGTATTTTTTTTCTTGTATATAATTTTAAATATAATGTCTATATTGATCCTAAAAATTTATTTCGACAACGTTTAAGGTATAAATTTGTTGATATTTACATATTTAAATAATTTCTATATTCTAAACTAGTATTTACATTTTTTAAATGAAATTACAAATTTTTTTAGATTGAAATATTTTGTATATATTTAAATAATTATAGATTAATTCTAAAATTTGATTTTATTGAAATAAACGATTTCTGATATGTGAATAAATAATATTTTACACATATTAAAATAATTTTAAATTTTACTTGTTGATTTTAAAATTTTAGATTTAATATTTTAACTTAATAATAATAATAATAACAACAATAACAACAGTATTGTTGTACTAAAAATACACTGATCAGGTTCCCACTTAATCGAGACTCGAGAGTGTCATGGACAATATTTCGATTCAAGAAAAATATAGAGGATTCGAGCTCATGTGTAGGTTAGTACTAAGAATATGTGAATAAACTCACTGAAAAAATGAGATGAAGTAATGAAGCCGAACGTCGAGCTCACTCTCAACTCGGTCAGGAAAAACCACGAAAAATGTTACTTACATCAATCACTAGAAATTCGATGGAAGCTGACTGACTGATCATTAAAATACTGACATTGAATTCTAAGACATCAAAAAAATAGATCCACCAACTTCTAACAACTTTCCCAACACGCATAAAATGTGTCATTTCAACATCAAATCACACATAAAACATGAAAATCACACATAAAACATGAAGGCTAAGTATGATGGTTCCCCTAAGTCAAAGGACATTTACAACTGCAAATAGGCTCTCAAATTGTAATAATAAGAGTTAGCAATTTAAGACAAGAAAGGCTCAAACATAGCAACGGAAAAGTGAGCGAGCCACCAACGTTTTTAACTGATCCTTATCTTGGTGATTTTTGTGGATATCTTTGGCTTTATAAATTTATCATACTGAAGTCGGTGAAGATATTACAAAAAAATATGATTATTTAATTTGTGATCATTTAAGAGATAACTTCTAAATTGTTTATTAATTATCAAAAAACTTAATGTCATTTATCCCAAAAGAAAGAAAAAGTATTAATGTCGCATCCCAAATATTCAAGTTTGACAACAGTTTCGAATTCAAAAACTACTTCATTTTTAATTTCTTTTTCACTCTAAAAGATAATTAACTCAAATTGTTCGAAAAATATATCCATTTTTTATAAACTTTTATATTTTACAGTCTACAACCTATGTTCATTATCAAAGGCAATCTTAAGAACTATTTTCGTTCTAAAGAAGGTAAATATTTCCTTAAAAAATATTTAAATATCTATTGTGGACAACTCTTAATAATACTCATCAATGATGTGTAATAATCTCATTAACTCATTATATAAAACGTAAAATTAATAGATATTTTAAACTTTTAACATATCAACCATGAATTGTGTTCATAGTGAATAGATGAGCAGAACTGATATTTCCTTTTGTTTAACATGTGAATAATCTAAAATACCTAAAAACTCCAAATCCATTAATCCAAAACCCGGCTTAAGAAAATCAATAGAAAAGAATTGGAGAGACATATATATATATATATATATATTGATGAACAACAAAATCCCAACTATTGTTAAAATAACGATTGGAAAGAACCACAAAAACTCTAACATAATAGTATACTAATTGTAGTTTAGTCCCCAATTGGCCAAATCTCAATTTAGAGATTCTTATTGGCTACTGCAAAATTGTATTGGTAATGACACAGAGTGAAATCGACATGTTATTGTTTTATCAACGTCCTTTTATGCTAATTGCTATCTAACTCAATATATATTTTATTTATTGTTTTATTGCACCATGGGACAAGGACCTCATATAAGTAATTAAGTTATGATAATTTTGCTAAGACGTGTAATATTTTATATATATAACATAAATGTATTGGCTACAGATATACCAATCAGATTGGCAGTCTTTTGTATGTGCCTAATTTTGAATAAATAAATAAAAAGGATTCCACTTTATACATATATAGTAGTGTCTTACCCTATTATCCTATGAGTAGTGATATAATTTATATGTTGAATTTGATAAGAAATAAGATATTCATAAACTCCATTTCAAAAAATATGATCCATGTAATGATTGTCTTACCTAAACTTTTTAACTTTTATTTTTCCATCTAGTAATTGATATCTATCTCACAAGAAAGGTAAGATTTGTTTAACTTTTTAATTCGAATGGAATTAATTTTCTCCAATCCCATTAAAATTTATTTGTTTGTTCCAATCAAGATAATTGATTGGTTTTCCACACAATTTGACCCAACAAATGCTAGAATATTAATATATCTTCAAGAAAACCAAATATAAAATAAAGAAAATTGAAATATCGAAGAGGCCAAAGTTCATGGCCTGCACCACGATGATTTTGGCACAATGCATGCTATTATAATTTTAACTTGCTAAAAAAAGATGGGTTTTTTTTTCTTTTTTTTTATAACCCACAAGTTATGTTTGGTTTTATTTTAACTAGGTTTCAAATGTCAAAAATTCAAACTTCACGTATATTTTTCAATTCAAACTAGTCTATCCACCAAAATTATACCCTATATTACTATATAGGGTTTAATATTAAAATATTATTAATTTTTAACCTAATTTTTCTTTTATTCAATTACAATCTTAAAATCCTAGAGATTATATGGTTTCAACCTAAAACACTTTTCTAACCATGTTTCCGACAAATTGGAGATCTCGCACGTGATTTAATTTCTACACTTTACAACCTAATTTTATTTTTTCCAATTGCAAACTCAAATTTTGAGATTTATCAAAATGTATCATAAATCAAAGGTTGCAATTTGATTTTAAAAATATTAAAATTAGATTGTAAAGGGAAAAAATTAAATTATATGCTAAAAAATGATCAGGAAAGTGTTCTATATTGCGAGCAGATAAACTCCAGACAAGATGCAATCAATTTTAAAAAAAAAAATTAGGTTGTTCAATTAAAAAAACCAATACTTTTATAAATTAATTTTTACATTTAACCCTACCATATATACTACCAACACCTACTAATACATAATTTTGCAATTTTCAATAAAATCTAGATAGTCCCATCCTACGCTATACAATCTCAACTAATATATTTCTTTTCACTATTTATAAGAATTTAACTATTCAAGCATTTTGAAAATCAAGATATTCTCAACCCACTTAAACATTAACCAAACATACTTAATATGACTTGAGTTGAAAACAACATGAATAACACTACAATATTATTCTTTTCTATGATTTCTACTTTTAAATATTTTATATAACTCAACTTATGTCGTTATAATCAACTTTGTTAGCTCTAACCAAACCTACCAATTGACTTTAAAATGGTCCCCTCTCTCAGGATTCATATTCAGTTATCACTTTTTTATTCTTTTCAATTAATAATTTTGTAAAGTTTCCAAACTTTATGTTCTCTTACATGATTGGACTAAATTGAAAATAAAAATTAGTTTTATGGTCCAATTGCAGAGATTTAATTAATCCGCAGATAGGACAGTAACTGTTCATTAATGAAGAAGCTGATTGGTTTGATGTCTTTTAATGATAATATTTTATTTATTTATTTCAATTAAATTAATTCGATTGACATAAATCTTTTGTGCATTTTAATAAATAAAAAAAACTATAGAAATCCGGCCAGCCAATTAAATTGCTACAACCAAAGTAAAATTGCAATTGTGTGGAATGTACAGTTACTATACATGAAATCGAAGTGATTTATTTAATATGATTTGTTGAATTTGCTTCTTTCTCGGCTGTTGATTGATAATATTATCTTAACAAATCATTGTTGTTTTAATAATTTTTTAATGGTTTAATACTGTCAGTGTGTTTGTCCTGGTAAAGATTTGGTGCTCTTTTATTATTTATTTGACAGCCAAATTGTTAAAAGTGAAATTATTGAGAAAATGACCCAATCAATGTCCTATGTTTTTCACCATTTTCTAGGTTTGCAAAAATGACATTCTCTTCCAATTATTCACATCTCTTCGATCATCTTGAGCGCTTATCCTTTTTTTTTTCTTTTCTCTAAGAATTATTTTTCAAACTTACATTTAATTAAATAAGATTTTTAATCCTATAAATTTACCTCATTAGATTTTTCATCCTTTATCTTTCACCTTTTAATTTTTAGTCATCTATATTTAAAAGATATCATTTTCTAATCCTCTAACCTACCACAACATGTAAATATTTTTTTTAATTGAAATATAATTTTGACACAATTTCTTTTAATTGAGAGAACACTACTTTTTTTTTAATCACAAATTTTTATTCTTCATCCAACATGCCTAAATTAATATTAATAAATAAATAAATTTATTTTTCATCTCAAGGCGTGGATTAGAGTTTTGTTACTAATTATTAATATTAAGAATTGGAGCATTCCGTACTTAGAAATATATAAAAAAAAAAAATTTTTGTTTTAATTATTAATATTAATTCAGTGTTTTATCAATTAAAAATTATTTTTTATATTAAAGATGAATTTTAATTAAAAAATAAAATTTTACCTATTACAATAGGTAAGAGCCTAAAAATGACAATTCTTAAACATAAATGACTAAAAATTAAAGTGAAAGATAAAAGATGAAAAATCCAAAAGATAAATTTAGAGGATTAAAAAACTTATTTTTATTAAAATATATTATGGTGAAACTATACACTTCCAAAACTTACTAAACACACCCCAAAACTTACTAAACACAACGCCTATTTTGAAAAATGAGGGCATAAAAACACAATTTGTGAGCGGTGTTTATTATTTTTTGGTGTGTAAGGGCCTACACAACATATTATTACAGCTATTATGGGATGGTTAGTCTCGAACAACAACATTGTCTCCCTACAACCCCCACCTACAGTGAATCTAATCTTGTACGATGAAGTTACTCGAGTGTATTCAAAAATCCATTCAAATTAATCAAAAAATAGTTTGAAATAAAATTGATTGATTTCAATATAATTCACAAATTACCCAATTTATAGATTAGTTCTCAATTTTAAATCCAAAATTTTAAAATTTCTCAATAAGAGGCTCAATTTAATATTTTTTATCTCAATTTAAGGCTTGAAAATTAGATTAATTCTCAATTCAAGACAATTTTATTTCCTTTTTCTTTTTTTTATTTATATTTTAATACGTATATATAATTTAGATAAATTAAGATAAGATCGTACAATTTTGAAACGATCATCATCTGACTTATATATATATATATATATATATATATAATAAATGCAATTTAAAAAATTAAGATTGCTTTATTTTTTAAAAATTTTATGAACAAAAATATTAAAAATCGATTAATATTAATCAGTTTAATATAAATTATATTTTATAAATTTAATTAATTATATTTTTTTCTTTCTTTTTTTTTCATATAAATTCAGATAAATCGGCTGAAAATTGTTCTTAAAGTATACTAATTTATCTTAATTTATCCAAAATATGAATACATATTGAAATATAAATAAATTTATAAATATAAATAAAAAAGAAAATGAAAATTTATCCTAAATTGAAAACTCAATCTAAATTTCAAGCCTTAAATTGAGAGAAAATGTTAAATTAAGGCCCTTATTAAGAAACTTTAAAATTTAAGTTCAAAATTGAAAATTAATTTATAAATTCGATCATGTTATGAAATTTATCCTTTATATTTATTGCATACACTCTCAGAATCTAGTCATGAAAAAATAGAAAAACCCCATACACACACAAAAACGCAAGTTGATATAAGATGTTAGCCACACTTACAATAAGTAATAAAAGAAACGTAAGACAAAAATGAAGGAAGAGACTCTTATTAGCTCATAGGAACTGGGAAGGCTAACTTATAATTGTGATATAAACAACCACAACCACAACCACAACAACAAAGTAAGTCTTAATTTCATTATATGTGATGGGTTATAAGGATCATATTTCATTACTGTGCTCAATCAAGACACATACATGTTCTCATTCATATTTAATCTGATATAATGAGTTTCTACTTTCTATACATCATCTTAAGCTCTCGTATCGCCATACATGATATAAACTGATGGCACTACAAAAACCACCTCACTAATTCTTTCTATGAACCTCTCCAAATGTCTTTGCCTATTTCTAGATTGCATTTTTTATGTTTGGCAAAGTTGACTCAGCAATTCAAGAAAACTAAACCAAAAAAAAAAAAGATAGTCCAGAATGATCTTTAAAAGATATAAAATCATAAAAGCTCATAATCATCAGAATAATTACAAGAAATATCTAACTTAGGGGGCCAAAATCCACAAAATTCTTGAATAAATTAAAGCAAGGTGGTCCAGTTTCCAAGTGGAGATTAGTTTCTTTTACTCGGACATCGTTTTCAATAATAGTTTATCCCAATTTCCCAAAACAGATTACCTTTTGCTTTCAGTAGAGCCCACAAATAACAACCCCTTCCAACAAGCCAAAATAGATCTCTTTCCATTCCATTTCTTTTCAACTACTGTTCATTGATTCAGTGGGTTTCACCTCCTATATATATATCCTTCTGTGAGTTATGTATAACCTGAACAATTTTCTTTGCTCCCATGGCCCTGTAAAGGACACCATGATTCAAAAATCGGCCAAGTAAGCCTACTCTAGGTTCATCTTTTGACACCAGTCATCATGGAGGCGTGTAATATCCTTACAAGGAGAGTGACCAACGACATCCTTTGCACCCAAGAGAATTTTATTACTCAAGAACCAGCCAAGTACAAATCAACTTCTTTTATGCTCCCAGCTACATTAACTAATTACTATTATATTTCTAACGTTTATATTCTTTTGCAATCTTTTAAACTATTTTTACTCTTCTAAACACAGTTAAACCTCATCTGATATATCTTCTTGTTTTTCCTTCCCCCCAACAATAGGCTGTTCGTAGGATCTTGGAATGTTGGAGGCATCCCACCACCAGATAACCTAGACCTAAATGAGTTGCTCGACACTCAAAACACCATGGCAGATGTATATGTGTTGGGGTAATCTTCAACTTTTACGAGCATGTAAAGCTACACAAGGACTAATTGGGTTCTTTTGTATTAACAATAAGAAATACAATTATTGTAGGTTTCAAGAAATCGTGCCTCTTAATGCTGGAAACATTTTTGCACCAGACAATAGTAATATTTCAATGAGGTGGAATTCTCTAATCAAAGCAGCTCTCAACAAGAGAACAGTTACAGAAGAGACAGTACAAAAAACAGAAGCTGGAGAGATGCAGAGAATTTATCCCCTTAAAACACTTAGTTCCACCAACCCAAGTGTTCCAGATTATGAGTGCATAATAAGTCAACAAATGGTAGGAATATACATTACTATGTGGGTGCGAACAGAGCTACGTCGTTACATCAGTCATCCAAGGGTCTCATGCATAGGCTGCGGTATATTGAGGCTACTGGGAAACAAGGTAATAAATATAGTATTAGTATTGTAGACATAAACTATATGACATTATTTCACAGGAAATTAAATAAAGAACGTAATTAACCTACACCGATATTTCTTTCATCTATTTGTTTCCTAAAGGGTGTATATTGACTTTACCAGGAGTAAGAAAGTAACTAACAAAAACTATTTGTTATAACAGGGTTCGGTCTCCATTAGATTTCGCTTGCATGAGACAAGCTTTTGTTTTGTGTGTAGCCATTTAGCTTCAGGTGGTAAAGAAGGCGATGAGAGACACAGAAACACAGATGTAGAGCATATATTGGCACGTACTCTATTTCCTGCTGAAAAACATTTGCCTAGAAAAATCCTAGATCATGAGTACGTACATCGGATTTATTGCTCTTTTTCATTTTTTGTCACTTTCACACATCAGCCACTTAATGATTTTTGTGCCAATACAAAGAGTTCATATATAGATCTTTCTATACCGGGAAAACATAACTCTTTTAATCATATTTAACAGTTTTCCTAAGTAATCTTATTGGGGCACCACCTGACACTGGAAAGTAGTTTATCTCTATCATACAGCCGGGTGATTTGGCTAGGCGACTTAAATTACAGGATTTACCTGCCTGAGGCTATAACAAGATCCTTGGTGAAGAATAAAGAGTGGAGCATATTGTTACAAAAGGATCAGGTAATGAAAACAGGAAAACAATTCAAGATAATGAAAACAAAACTTCACATTGAGCAGTATAGTATGTGTCAGTTATCCTAATAGTTCAGTTGTGCACTTTTGAAATGAAGCTGAAAGCTGAGATGGCCAAAGGCCGAGCATTTGAGGGTTGGCATGAAAAAGAAATTGAGTTTGCACCAACATATAAATACGATCAAAACTCAGATGATTATTATGGATCCAATCACCAAATAAAAGGAAAGAGAATGCGAGCTCCTGCATGGTGAGTCACCTTTGCCTTTCACCTTCTTATTGAATTGTGGCAATATCTAATGGGAAAAAAATTTGTAGGTGTGATCGGATAATTTGGTTTGGTAAGGGATTGAAGCAGACCAAGTACAACAGAGTCGAATGTAGATTATCTGATCATAGACCTGTGCGCGCAATGTTCATTGCGTATGTCGAGGTATCTCGACCCCCAAAAGAGCTAGGCAGGACCTTGTCAAAAACAGAACTGTTGATTCATCAAACTAAATTACATGAAAATCTGAAAGACTAATTCATATACTTTCTAGCTACTTGTGGTTTCAAGTTAATAAGCAGATCTGGATACAACCATCCCCCACCCTTACAAAAAAAGAAAAAACAAAAAAAAAAAAAGACCTGGCCAATACATATTGGGAAAGAAAGAAGAGAGAACGCACTCAAAAGAAATCAAAAAACAAAGGAAAAGGAAAACTGTAAGAGACCTATATCCATACTAGTCCTAACGTGACGGATGCATTCCTAGGAAATATGATCTCACAGAAAAAGCTTAATGACATGATTAATTTTCAGGACAACCAAATAATAAGTAGATAAATATGTAATAAATTTAATAATTTGACTATTAACTCGCATGATGTCAATTCTATAGCAATAACTGGTGATAGAAATGCAGATATTTAATACGACAAAGCCGTTAATCCAATTTGTGTATGTATTGTCTCTTTTTTTAATTGATGTACAATCTTTTAATTGTAATATAAGCATGATTATATGGAAGTTAAGTAAAATAAAAATTAAACTAATTCCCAAATAACTAGATGTTTATTTATATACAATTCATTTAGAATTCTTTCAATACTAGTGCAGAAATATAATAATATTATTTATTTTTATTGATTATTTTCAACATTTTTTCTTCTTTTAGTAATTATTAAAAGACCATACACATCCACAGATAGGTAGATAGATAGATCGATGGATGGATGGATAGCCTTGTGTGCCTACTGTAAAAATATAAATAATTTATAGCATTTTTTGTTTCTTAATTTTATGATAATTAAAATAGCGATGTATGTTTTATAAAATTATAAAGTCTCTGTACTGCTAAGTTACTTCATTATGCATCCAATCATACTTAGATTACAAATTATGATATGAACCTTGCCAACACATTCCAAGATCTAAGAACAAATCTCTTGAGCCTTGAATCTTATCTATAGAGAGATAAGATTCAAGGCTACAAAGAAAGCAACGAACCTGTCACCAAGAATCCTTAGACAATTTCCATTTTTAAATCTATCAATGCCCTAATGAGCATTTATCACCAAACATTTGATATCATTGGATCCTTGTCACGATATGTGGATGGAAGACTTGTTTGGGTTAAAAGTTAAGCAAGATATTTAAACAAAACTCAATGTCCTTAGACAATTAAATTAGGATCAGCAGATGCAAAATTCTCCATTGGGGACTAGCCTCTAGGAACTTGAATCTACCCAAGTTTGTTTCCCTCCTAGAGATGCTACTTAGCTTCAATCACCTGTGATGGTAGGTTGAAACAAAACATCCCATTATTGTCTTCAACCCGCGCATGTCTGAATGGGACATTCTTGCTATCCCACCAAGTAATAACACAGGCAGTTAATTCAATTGAAGCAAGACCATCTCCCTCCTACACTTGCACTTCAGATACACTATTATCATCTAGTTTCTACCTTGGAAAGATGGAATCTTTACTCAACTAGACCTGGTGGCTGTCTTATGTAAATGCTTTGAGACTATTCGTTCATCGTCCCCTCTTGTAACCTATCAAAATCTCAAGAATTGGTCTCAATGCAATCTTATGTCTTAACCATCTTTCTCATCTCCTCTGGCAATGCTTGTGTGTGCAGATCTTACATTGATTCGTCTAATTTTTCTGAGATGTTGGAATTTGCAGAATGAGGTCAAAACTTCACACACATTCCTTTACCCATACTCATGTTAAGACAAAAAAATATGCTAAGCCCCAAACCCCAGGAAACAAAAAGAATGAATTTTTTTCCTTGTCCGTATATCCGAATCTTTTCATTTTGAAATAATGAATTTATTTTTAATTTTAGATTTATCTAATTCCGTACTTTTTATGTCAATGGGTGTTGAACGACAAAGAACAACACACTTCAGGTATCACCTGAACGAAGCAAGGTAATGAGCCCTAATAAAAGTTTTCAAACCCTAATTTTTTTAAAGTAAACTATGGGATATATTCAGGTTAAATCACAGTTTGAGATAGGATTATAAGAAAAGATGACTATTAGAAAAGATGATTATTGAGTAAAATCTTGAACCTCCAAGAATGCTTGACTTCATGATCACATGTTTTACAAAGAATTGCATGGCTCTTTTGAGGGTTTTCATTGAGCAAAAACACATTTTATCGTAGGTCATACATTTCTTGCTCAAAACTATTTTACATGGTTTTACAATAAATGACGTCAACATTGCATCGGTTGGGCATATTTACGTGCTATGTTACTTTTGAATTACAATTATAATTAATTGCTGATCATAAGGCATGTTTTAACTCACCTCCAAGACTGCTTGAGCTTCATGGTCAAATGATTTACAAAGAATTTCATAGCTTTTCGCCGGGCCCAACTGCAAAAGAAATGAAATGATGAAATATAATGAAGAGGACTCAAAGGTTTAAAAAAAAGTAAGGATTTCACTAGGTGGGTAAGGGTGCAATGAGATAAAAGTTGAGAATGATGATAGTGTTCTAACCAATGGATCAACTCTCGAAGGTGAAATTGAAGAAATTGTGTACCTGCAAAAGATTAAGTATGAAGAAAAATAGTTGAGCAGCCATGCAAATTTATTCACCAAAAGCTACAAAAAAGTTTCAAGGAAGTCCTGAAACTGCTCGAGCAAAAGCAGTACTTCAAACTATTAAAAATAGCTGGAGGACAGTACATATAACAAAATGTTGATAGCGAAAATGTGTTTCTTATCTTAATCTCATAATGCTGCAGACAAGAGTAACATTGCAAATAAAGGGTGCAAAAGAAATTCCAATGGGAGAAATTTTATCATAGTGAGTTGATATTAAATACCCTGGTTGCTAGTAACAATAAAGTAATTCAACATTCTCTAGTAAAATAGGAATCAGTACGAAGATAATGCAATGTTTTCTTTGCTTCATTGAAATAATTAGACATGAGAAACAGCAGTTTGTTGAAACATATAACAATTTAACCAGAATGTTATGACTCAGCCAACATGCTGGACCAAACATGGTAAAGGCACAATTTTATGCTGCAAATGTGTTTCTTTGTATTAATAGGACCATCATATCCCAATATCCAAGGCAGTGTTGCCCTTTTTCATTCTCCAAAAATAAAAGTGAGCATCTCATTCATTCTCAAGTACATTTCCGTCCATAACAATGACTATTCCCTCATTATTAGACATCATAATCATTACACCCCAAAACAAATATCCAAAATAAACCAAAATGTCATAATTTCTCTGTATATTTCCCAAAACACCAGAAATAAGTCCAAACATTCCCTGAGCCTTTCTTTTGCTTATACATATATACGCACACACATGTATATATAACTGAACTCGGACTCTAAAGCATTCATCTGAACACAAAGATATTAAATGTTCACCGGAGTAGCAGAGTGGTATTTGTTGTCATCAATAACTACAGACAAGCAGAACATGAATGCCAGAATTCATGTGAGAACTAAAATTCAATGCAAAAAGTTATTAAGGTAGAGGAATCATGAATCTTAAGACTACAAAGTGATATGAGTAACATCACTGTGTTGTGGGTTGGTTTAGCAACACTCAGAATGAAGCCCTTATATAGTATTTAACATTTAGTATAAAGGCGGTGCGGCACCAGGATGAGATGAATTTCTATTAGCAAGTGAACTATGATACCATTTCAAGCTCGAAAAAGCACAGCAATTCAAAGCTTTCACTTACTAATTCTAAAATTAGAAAAGACAAACAAATGACCACTCAAATTATGTCAAATAAATATGAGAAAATGCCACCTACCGAAGTTTATTGATATAGAAGTCCATTGCTGACAGATTTGCTCTTTGAACAGTTAGCACCACAGCACCCATTCTATTCTGAAATAATAGTGAAAGGCAATGAGTTTCTCTGAGCAAAGGAGCATCACTGTTAGTACAAATGTGTTGTACCAAAAATTGAGTAGCATTAGCATTGCATGGGGCATGTAAGTGAAATCAATGGAAGTAGAATTCAAAGATTGCCATTAAAAGTATAGATGTCACTTTTGGCATTCGACTACCAGTATGCTAAAGCAAACTTCTCTCACATAAATTCCTTGTGTTCTTCATAGGTAATTTTAAATTGATTGAAAATAATCAGCAGCTAAATGGAAATAATAGCAAATGGACGCACCTCACAAGCAACAAGCTCAATTAATTGCATTAAGAATTTGCCTAGTCCCTTTCCTTGAACATGAGGCTCAAGCTGTAATTCATAAACATACACTACAGGCACTTCTTCCTCCAGAATGAAGCGGTAATGTACAAATCCAACAATAGGGCCCTTACAGCCGCATGCCCTCTCTTTGTCCTTAAATTCTAACACTTTATGGGCATCTTCGTTAGAGACTTCATGTACAAATATATAACGAGCTTCTAGTGATACCATTTCCCGTCGCTTTATCTTTTCTTCATCTGGCCACTCAGGTCCATAAGGTGCCTCCATATTTAACTTAAGAAGAAAATATATTCGGAGTTATGAGAGAAAAATATACATCTAGTGATATACATTTGATAAATAAAACATAATGGTTATATTACATGGAACCAATGTTACCTTGAGAAGGTTTTGTATGTATTGTTTTGTAAGAACTGAGAGCTTGTTGCCACATCCTGACTCCAAGCGTGTATACAAGCCTAGTAATGACAAAATTCAGATAGCATTAGAGATATATAAACAGTGTCACACATCACTAACTATGGGCATAACTACACAAACAAAACCACTGATAATTCAACTACTTCCTTTGGGATTTCTCGTAATTATAAAATTATCAGCCAATGTTCATTTTCAAATCCTATATAGCAGGCAGCATACATGAAAATCATTTAAACTCCTTCTCCAAGTTATGATCAATCAAACCAAAAGCTTGGGGGGGGGGGGGGGGGTCAATAAATATAATTGTATGTAATTCAAACTTCCGAATAGATTGTTTAATATCAGAAAACTTAAAATATGCATAAAAAACACCTAGTTGAAGAAATAAAAAGCACGAGCAGGAGATAAACCGTTTCTTCGGTAATGGCGAAAATGGGGAAAATTAGAGAGATTGTCTTTCACCAACGAAGCAGCTTTGATTATGTTTTCGATCGTTTTCTTCTTTTCCAGTATCTGCCTTCAAAATTAGATCGTAAAACTTCAATTCAATGGAGTTACCAGAAAACAATAGTAATAAGGATTAATTCAGCTAATCAAAGGATGATACAGAGATACCTCTTTCCTTGTCTTCTTCTTTTCACTCTGGCAACTTTTTCCTTGTTGCTCCATTGCTAAACTGATGCGCTAACTTTCTCCTTTGCCTTGCACTGTTGTATTTGGTTGCTATTTATATTTATATTAGAAAAAAAATTAGCCCTACTATTGATTTTTTTTTTTTTTTGGTCCTGTGATGTTGAAAAATATATTTACGTCCTATGAAATTAAAAGGATTTGGTTTCTTATGCGCTTGGGTCAGGTTCAGATTGACCTGGATCCCTTTTTTTTTTTTCCTTTTTATATTGTGATTTTTATACTATATTAATTATACATTTATATTATATTAATTATATATTTATGTATAAATATCATAAATTTTTTTGCATTTATATTTATCCTATATTAATCACATTTATGTACAAATATCATAACATTTATATAATACTTTAAATTTAGAAAAAAACATTTTGACACAATTACCTTTAAGTGATATTACTCATATCTTTATATGATATTATTTATACTTTTATATCGACATAATCATATATTTATGTAATATATAAAGGTACAACTAATATAATTAAAATATATAAGTAACAAAATTAAAAAGTATGACTAACATAATTAAGAGGTGTGAAAAGTTAATATGTTTGTCTAAAAAAAATGTTAAGGTATTGCTAACATTACTAAAGGTATGACTAAAATAACTAAAAATAATAACTAACACTACTAAAGGTATGACTAAAATAACTAAAAATAATAACTAACACTACTAAAAGATATGGCTAATATAATATAAAAATATGACATTTGGGAGTAGTTTTGACGAGTTTGTGGACGAACCTAGCAACGACACGTGACAAGTCAAGTCGACCCAAATGTATGATCTTAAATTCATGCACCAAGTACATTGAAGTTTTGATATTTAAAAAAATACTTCATTATCCTCTGGCTTTGTAGAAATATTCTTTCATTTATTTTAATTGTGAAAACTATTTTTCAATCTCAACCACATGTAATTACATCTACCAACTATCCAATTGACTGAAAAAAAATTAATGTGGTAAATAAGATTGATTAATTAATTAATTAATTAAAGTTGAATAAGGTAGTTACCATGTTAGAAATATTATTTTTTATATCTCATGTAATTTGGGTTAAACAAAAATTATTATGTATCAGATATGCAGATCTAAAATTCGTATAATGTGGGTTGGGTTTATTGGAACATGCCTCCATGCCCTTAGAAGGGACGTCATACACTTAATTTATTTTTTTAATTTTTAGGAAAAATATGTATATTTTGTAGTTATAATTTTCTTATATTTATGTTATGACATTTATATATTTACATTTTTAGATAAAATTAATACATATCATACATTTTTTTTATATTAGTCATACATTATAGTTATGTAATCATATATTTTAGTTATGTTAGTTGTAACTTTATATATTACATAAATATATGGCTATATTAATATAAATGTATAGATAGTATCACATAAAAGTACGATTAATATCACATAAATGTATATATGTACAAAATGTGTTGAAATTCTTTTTTTTTAATTAAAATATTATATAAATGTAAGAATATTTGTATACATAGATATAATATAAAAATAACATATGAATTATAAAAAAAAAACTCACAAATCCAAATCGATCCAATTGCACTTGTGCACCTGATGCAGGTGCACGGATGAGTGCTCTTAAGTTAAATAAAATTTAGTTGATAAAAAATATCAAATGCAAAGTTGATAGTATTTACAAATATAATTGATATAAGTTTGTTAAAAAAACCAACATACTAATATAGGGGATTAAAAATACAAAATTCTTCTATATTTTTAAGTTAAAGCAATAAATTTTTAACTATTTTAAAAACTACAATAAATAATTCCTTGGATTGACTCTTGGTTCAAGAGGAAAATAAGAAAGTAGATGGATGCCTTTAATATGGTCCAGGCTCGCATTAGTTGAAATCCTTTTTCAATTTATAGTACTAGTTAAAAAAAGATGAATAACTGATTTTTATATTTGTGAAGATGATTATTTGGATAAATTTCATAATAAAACTTAATTTATAAATTAATTCTTAATTCTAAATCTAAATTTTAAAGTTTTTTAATAAGTGGCTCAATTTAATATTTTTTTTTAATTGAAGACTTGAAAATTAAATTGAGTTTTCAATTCAAGATAAAATTAAATTTTCATTTTATTTTTTATTTTTATTTATATCTATAAATTTATTTATATTTCAATATATATTTATATTTTAGATAAATTAAGATAAGTTAGTGTAATTTTGGAACGATCTTCATCCAATTTATATTAATTTATATAAATATATAATGCAATTCATAAAAGTTAAGATTCATTTGTTTTCTTAATTTTATGAATAAAAATATAGAAAATCGATATTAATATTAATCAGTTTAATATAAATTATATTTTATGAATTGAATTAATTATATTTTTCTTTATTTTTTTTTTTCTTTATATAAATTAAGACAGGTCGAATGATGATTGTTCTTAAAGTGCACTAACTTGTATTAATTTATCAAAAATATGAATACATATTGAAATATAATATATATATATATAATTGGAACTTTGTCTTAAATTGATAACTCAATCTAATTTTCAAGTTTTAAATTGAGAAAAAATGTGAAATTGAACCTCTTATTGAGAAATTTTAAAATTTAGATTTAAAATTGAAATATAATTCATAAATTGAGTTTTGTTATGAAATTTATCATAATTATATTATTTACATCTGAATTTCTTTTTATTTGTAATTGATGTGGGAAATGTATGTAAATATGTACACAAATTTTTTTTGTGCACCAGATGCATGAATCTAAATTCATGCAATTCGGATCGATTCGACTCGAATTCATGAATTTATTTATGTATTTATTTTAAAATTTGATGTGTTGATCTTTATGTACAAATTAAGTGACATTTATGTATAAATTTTGTGATCTTAATGTACAAATGATGTGACAATTATATATTATAACTTAGAAAAAAATGAAGAATTTTAGTAAAATTTGTACATAAGATACATTTATGTGATATTGATATGATCCTTATATATATTCATGTGACATTTATATACAAATATCCACATCTCAAGTGTCACAAAATTTATACATAAAAGTCACAAAAATTATTCATAAAATCCACTAAATTCCGAAACATATAAAAAAAAAAAAGATTCAAATCAATCAAGACAATTTAAATTGCATATGCACCAATTGCACAATAAACACACTCAAATATGTAATCATTATCATCCAAGATTTCATTATGTTGTAGATTTGATATCTATTTCCTTGTATATGTATATTTTTTTTAGTAGTGTTTGTGTGCATCAGGTGGTCATGATCCATGCAATTGGGCATACAGGTCGAGTCGGGTCCGGTTTAACTCGGATTCGCGCCCTTTTTTTTATTTTTATAATTTATGTCATAACCTTTATGTTGTAATAATATAACATTTATGTTGTAATAGTGTAACTTTTATGTACAGATTTCATAACCTTTTCACTGAATGACTTATACTTTTTTCACTATAAAAATTCATGCAATATAACTCAAACCTTTATGTTGTAATAATATAACTTTTATGTTGTAATAGTATAACTTTTATGTACAGATTTCATAATCTTTTAAATAAATAATTTATAGTTTTTTCACTATAAAAATTCAATATAGCCGAAACTTTTATATTGTAATGATATAACTTTTATACTGTAATACTATAACTTTTATATACAAATTTCATAACATTTTCAGTAAATAAGTTATACTTTTTTCACTACTCAACACTGCAAAAGGTTATGTGCATATAACTAAAAGGTCATAAGGATAGAACTAAAAAGTTAAGTTTGCTAAACTAAAAGGTTATGTCAATATACAGCAGAACTAGAATTTGAGTTAGGGTTTGGGCGCGTGGGCCGCGTGAAGCACGTGAAAGATATTTTGGGTCGGATTGATCCGCCGTGCACTTAGTGTATAGAAACAATTGTATATTTTTTTATGTATTTAGAATTCTTTATATATATAAGTTTTCTTATATATTTAGGTTTCGTTGTTAGATTTTAATTTAAGTTATATTCTATATATATATATATATGAATATGAGGTCTCTTTATCTGTTGATACATATAATAATATAATTTCTATTCGGTGACACATTATATATTATATTTCCACATTCTTTCTTTAAACTTTTTTCTATATCCAAAGTTACAAAACCAGCAAAAGGAGTGAGAATTGAAAATAGGCACCCACACGCTCCACAGTCTGCACGCTATACGCTCCAACTCTTCGATTCCCAAAAATTGAATCTGTAAACAGAGATTGTTTCTGAGTTTCACCGCAGGATGAAAAGTGATAGTGTTACTGATTTTTCGAAAAACCCATAGTTCTGATTGCGGAGCTCTTAAACCCTGAAGAAGAACAATAATTAGAATAAGAAGAATGATGGCGGAGGTGGGTCAGTTACTGATTAAGAAAGTAGCCGATCGTTACCTGAAACGGGAAGTCCTTGGTGAAGGTACTTACGGCGTCGTTTACAAAGCCATCGATACGAAGGTACCACGCCTTTATGCAGTTTTGGTATGCTTAAGTGGGCTCTAGGGTTCAGGCTGTATTGTGCAATCCAATCGCTACGGTTTGGGTTTTTCAATCTTAATGTTTCAAATGTTTGATATATAGGGTTTTGTGGGCGCTAAATTATTGGGAAGATATACGCTAGTTTTTTTTTTTTTTGGTGAGGTTGTGTTTTTTCAGGTTTTTAAATGTTATTCAAAGAATTCATGCATTGTGTGTGGAAAGAGGTGGTAAAGTAGCTTCTAATATTTCTGAGGTTGGGGAAGAATAACAAAATGAGTTATTGTTTAGGGTTTTTACTGGGTCTGTAGATGGATATGCTACATCAATTCTATGTGTGTACTTTCTATGTGCTTTGATGCTGGAGTCTTTTGCTAAAGTATAGCTATAGGAATTGTCTCTAATTGGTTCCATCACTTTGATTATAATGAACTGTGCAGACAGGGCAAACAGTTGCCATCAAGAAAATTCGTCTGGGGAAGCAGAAGGAAGGGGTCAATTTCACTGCTTTGAGAGAAATTAAATTGCTCAAAGAGCTTAAAGATCCGAATATAATCGAGTTGATTGATGCTTTTCCTCATAAGGGGAACTTGCACCTTGTTTTCGAGTTTATGGAGACAGATTTAGAAGCCGTTATTCGTGATAGGAATATTGTTCTTTCTCCCGCTGATATCAAGTCATACCTCCAGATGACACTGAAGGGGCTTGCGCTTTGCCATAGGAAATGGGTCTTGCATAGGTGACTTTTTTTTTTAGGAGCCACTTACCAAGTCCGACATGCTTTATTTCTTTCAGTTTCTTATATTGGTTTGGACAGGGATATGAAACCAAACAACTTGCTGATCGGACCTGGTGGGCAACTTAAACTTGCAGATTTTGGGTTAGCTCGTATATTTGGGAGCCCAGATCGGAGGTTCACTCATCAGGTATTATGTCTCTTACTCTGTCCAAAGTAGGCAGAACGTGAAGTTCATTACATTTCAGACTTTTACATGTGATGGATAGTTGTGTTGAACCATGTATTCTGACTTCTGAGTAACCGTGAGTGTGTGTACTCATGTTATTGTTTCATTTATGGAATTTAGTCATGTGGAAATATAGATGACATTTTTTGTGTTACAAATTCATGGAATTGGTACTTTTTTTTTTTTTTTTTTTTTGTTATTGTTATAGAGAAGCATATTAATGAGCTAATGTTGCCTGGAATAAACTTCGTACGTTTAAGTGACTGTTCCTGCATAGACTGCGATTTTTCTTTTCAGCCAGTTGTTTGGGCATCTTGTTTGATGTGAAACTAATGAATAATTAAAGAATCTTTATCTTAAACGTATAAAAGCTTTTCCTGGTCTTACTCCACCCTTTGCATTAATTGTTTATTTATTTCTTGTGGCAAATCTTATTGAGCTGTGTAGTTTTGTGGTAGGTTTTCGCCAGATGGTACAGAGCTCCTGAGCTGCTGTTTGGTGCCAAGCAATATGGTCCAGGTGTGGATGTATGGGCTGCAGCGTGTATATTTGCTGAACTGCTTTTACGAAGGCCTTTTTTGCAAGTGAGATCAATCTCCTGATGCTCATTCTGTCCCTTGATCTTCTGATGCTTTTTGTGTTTTTATTTTAATGTAATATGATAAGTTTTGAGTTGTATTGTTTTTGTTATTATAAGAAGTGTTGGTGCTCACTATTCATCATTAAAACTGTTTATATATGAAAGCTTGAAAGTTGAATGCACTAACTTTCATACAATGATGTAAATGTGTGAAATCTATTTGACTTATGCATGCGTTGCTGGCAGCTTCAATCTCACACATGTAGTTGCTAACTTAAAAAATTTAACTTTGAAATGTTTTCATATTGCAAAGTTATTTATTGCAACATCTCCTGCTAGTGCCAAGGCATCCATCTGTTATCTGTAGTAGCAAAGTTATGGATCTCAAACTAGATTTCTGCAGGGAAATAGCGATATTGATCAGCTGGGTAAGATATTTGCTGCATTTGGGACGCCAAAACCATCACAGTGGCAAGATATGCTCTATCTTCCAGATTATGTAGAGTATCAATATGTGCCTGGTCAACCACTGCGTACGTTGTTCCCCATGGCTAGTGATGATGCGTTGGACCTTTTAGCGAAGATGTTCGCATATGATCCCAAAGCAAGAATTTCTGCTCAGCAGGCACTGGAGCATCGGTATTCTTATTAAATTCTTTTTGATGGTTTGTTAACACTTAACAGACATGAGTATTCATCTTTGTTTGCTTTTCTTTTTAGGTATTTTTCCTCAATACCTCCACCTACAGAACCTGCTTTGCTTCCAAGACCACCCCCAAAGAAGGAATCTGTCAATCCTATGGTCTCAGACTTTAATCCTCATGATGGTCCAACAGTCTTGTCTCCTCCTAGAAAACAAAGAAGAGTGATGCCTCATCGTGAAGGCTTTGATGTAAATGCGAATAACATGATTAAGATAGATGACCATGGTAATGAGATAAGGCAGATAGGTGGGGAAAGGAGTGGGCATGCTCCAACGTCTCTGGATTTCTCAGTTTTTGGAATGAAGCCACCAAATAGGCCAACCATAAATAGGTACACAATTTCTGGTAGACACATTCACTTGATGACAACGTACATTACTTGAATGTTAGTCGTTGATTCAGAATTTGATTTTAGTTGACTATTCTAGAAACAAGCATGGTGGTAAATGGTAATGTATCAATAACCACAATGGAGCACCTGAGAAGATATGCTTAAAAGCCATATGTTTAATTTTTTTTAATTTTTTTTTTTAAGATACAAATAGGAGAATTATGTGAAAACCAATAGGGAACTATAGTAGACAGGACATAGAATCATCACCGTATACATATATGAAGATCATGTAAAACCAATGCTTGAACACTCTTGTGAAGAAAATATTTACCTGTTTTAAAGCTTACCTAGAAAACTTTCAGATACCTTAAATGTAGATGAAGAGTTAAAATTATGACAGTTTTTATTCATTCTCCTCTAGAATGATTTGAAAGCTTTAAGTTGTTCCAGGAGGGCCAACTATTATGACCTCATTTTAGGCATATTTAGGTGAATAAACTTTGTAAATCAACTACAGCTCTGGTGTTAATCTTCATCAATATGATACGGAAGGGAAATGTTGAAATTCGTTATTTTAGTGAATTCTAAGATCCATCTTTGCACATTGGACAAACCATTCCATACCTGCCACCTTCCGTCTCCCTGATACTTTTTTCCTTTGAAATTGTAGAGGTTCAAAGATGACCTTCAATTTGCAAATGATGCCATTTTGATAAACTGAATATCATCTGAACAATAATACCTATGGACATATAAAAGAATAGTCGATTGCGAATTTATTTGACCATCCTTTAAAACTGGCTTGGGAGTATGTTGGAAAGGTCAAATTGAGGAAACAAATTGATGTCTTTGTTCCTGAGTTGTCTGTTTGGTTAACTTGTATTTATACGGGTGTTGATCAGGGATTAAGGTTGAGTTGTTAGGCATAGAGTTATCCATTCAATGTAAGGTTTTATAGCAAGAATGGAAAGCCATGTAATGGTAATATTTAGGTTGTATAGCCTTGATAATGTAACCAGTTGACTAAATGCATCTGACTGACTAAAGTATGTTTGCGGATGGTGCTTGAAGCATTTGTGTGATCTTGATAGTCATCCTCTCAACCTGCTATGGTTGATTTACCTTATATGTAATTTTGTATTTGTATACACGTACATCTGTACTCATGACAAACACATGTATGCAGCTTTTTCCCTTCCACCCTAAGATAATGACCATGCTAATCCATAGCATTGAGAAGCAGCTGATAACTATGCTGATGTTTACTAGCATCCTAACTACTATTATGTTCTTCTTAACTCACCTTTGTTTGGCACAACTGTAATGATCACCTTTTAAAAAAAAATTCATTTTCCTTGCAAATCCATTTTCCCCACTTCCACTTTACCAGATTTATTGTATATGTTGGTATCTGTTACATTCTAAACAGCCAATCATTGTTTCTAGAAGTGCGAACTCTGACAACATATCCTTTAGATTGCATATGATGATTGTCAATTATTTTCTTTTCTGATATTTGGAAACGTGTATACTTCCTTCAGTGCTGACCGATCACATCTAAAGAGGAAGCTTGATCTTGAATTTCAACTACCTGAAGATGAATAACTTGTAGAAAAATGTGTCCGGATTTCAGATTTTGTATAATGTATAACTCCTCCCACCCAAGGTTTGTGCTATCCATACCAAAAAAATAGTTCTTGTTCATTTTAATTCGTTTGTTTTCTGATTTGTAGTAAAATCTTGGTACATCGTATTGTCCCTCACTAGGTTCGGAGACTCATTATGTCAGAAGATGCAGCCATCAGATGAATGGAGTTAACCGATGATTGTAATCCAGTAATTTTTTAACCGAAAAAAACCTATAAGAGTTCAACTGCCAGCATTTTCTTCTCTTAAATTAATTATATTTGATCCTTGTTTTCATTTAGATATTGATATTCAACATATGAATCGTGAATTTTTTTCTAAGTTTTGAGAGATTTAATTTTTTTGCGGGAGTTGACATTTATACATTGAAAGAACATTACTTGCTTGAATTGTCGAGCATGTTGCTCGTAATTTGTATTGTCGACTCGAATTTGACTAGTAATAATCCTTATGAAATTTGTTCATTCAATATTGTGCCTGTGGCCCATTAATATGTTTATTTTTCTTCAGTTACTTTTACCAGTTACAGTACAGGTTTTCTTGTTTTCTGAAATTGATTACCCCCATAGGAATTTTTTCCAATTTCGAAAATTATAGAACTTTGAAGTTTGGATAGTATATGAATTGAGTATCATTTTATATTTAGATGTTGAAAGAACGAGAGTTGAGGAAGGTAACAACTATTGTTCTATAATGAGGTATAACTTTTGTGATATAGTCTCAGAATGAGTTTTGATTCACAGGTAATTGAGTTTTAATTTATGGAATTGTATTCGTGAGATTATTTTACAGATGTGTTTCACTCTACTAATTTTTTTTTTCATCATATATATCTAGGAGAGCTAGGATTTATCGATCGAAAAAGAAAATCAAATTGAGAAAATTTACAAAGCATGTTATTGGCTGAAAATCTATAAAATCTTAAAATGAAATTATAGGAAATGGTTTTTCAGTCGAAATTAGGTATAATTTCCCAGTCCCCATCCCAATTAATATTTATCATATCTTAGCCTCTTATATTCTATTACTACATGAAAGAAAAAAAAATCTTGTCATCTTAGATTTTACTTATTTATCTATTCATTTTTTGTTCTAGTTCTGTAATTTAAATAACTTGTTATTTTTAGTACGGTTAACATGTTATAATCAGTTAAAAATGTTACTCATTTATTTAATCCGATGGAGAAATTTTCTCCATATTCCCATTCAAATCGAATAATGGATTCATTAAGTTGAGAGAATTAAAATTGTCATTCTTGTGATCTCACTTCACCTTACAAGGACTTGATAAAATATAGTAATGCTCCTTGTAAGATATCTCAACAATAATCTTTGTCTCGTTCTAACTAAGATTCTCACCTCGATGCAATTATGCCACAAAAACATTTGATTAACAAATTAATAGTCCATTTGTTAAGATGTCACCTTTCACTTCAACCAACTCCATTCCACCTTACACTCTCACTCCAATCTCCAGCATTAGTGCAGCTATCCAAGCATCTTATTTTTCCACGCGATACTATTTCTTTCATTAAGATTATGACCACTTTCATAAATATATTCCCGCGACACGAACTTTACCACCAAACCCATTTTCACAAGTTAATATATATTTTGTGGGTTACTATCTAGGAACAAAAGTTAAGGGGACAATTATAATACAAATAAATTGTAGGTGTAAAAATATATATTGAAGATTTTTTTTTTTTTTTTGGAAGAGTTGGTTGGGGTTGAGGGTGGGGCAGTGCACACTCCCATATACAGAGTTCCATCCCTGAATCTATCTCACGAAATTAAATCGGTTAGATAGTTTGATAAGAGTTCTATTCTGAGGAAAACAAAAATCAATGCTTTTGACATAATGTTATTTTGGTTGATTCATTTAAAATTGTCTATTTGGTTATGATTTGATTTACGAGTGCAATTTTGAATGATTTGTTTAGATGTTAAAGATCTGTTGACATGATAATTGAAGTGGGAGACTCATAAATGCTTTTTGAAAAAAAAAAAGAATGAACTGAAATGATTCGGACTGCACATGCAAATATAATTATATATTGAATTGAAACGATTCAAAATTGGTGAATTGCTAACTTTTAAAGGCACGTTGTGAATGAAAATCAACGAAAATACATAGGCAGCATTATTTTTCATCCATCTTTTTACATATAAATAATATTTGTGAGTTTGTGTGATTATAGATAGTAAATAATAATACTATATCAACAGGCTGCTCATCCACTACCGTGGACACATATTAATATGTTCATGATTGATGTATCAAAAATTTAGAATATCTATTAATTTCTTTGTTTATATAACGAGGAGATGAGATTATTATACGTTATCGGTGGATATATTAAGAGTTCTCTGCAATGGGTATTTGAGCATTATTTTTATATATCAAATGGAATCATTAAAACCCTAATTACTCTTAAAATCACATTTATGTGTAACTTGACAAAGGTTACATCAAATTAACCAAATCATGACTAAATAATTATTTTTAAATAATAGGCCAAAATAACAAAATCTCATCAAAGTTTGTATCAATTAATTTATTATTGGCATGGAGCAACTGATGATTGCCTACCCCTTGGCTGTTGGTTCCCATTTCTATCAACCGACACTAAGTAGTTCCATTTTATATTTGGCAACTTTTAGGTATAAACATAAAATAAAGATGGATATTCCTACAAGTAAGGCAATGACTTATGATCATCAATATAATTTTAGTCGAAACATTTCGTGAATTTAATTTTTCGACACATGTTAAATCATAATCATAAAATATATAAAATAGAAATCGATTTATAAAAATGAATTAAAATTATATATAAAAAGTTTTTGTCTCATAAAATTAATTTTATTTATGAGATGATGTTATAAAAAAATTTGAGTAGCAATTTTCGATATTTTAGATCCCTTTTATATTTAGTGTGCTTAGTCTGTTACTATCATATTTCATACCAGCCACCACTTTAATTTTGCACTAATTATAATTATGCACACAAGACTTTGAGACATGGCCTGACAAATAATTTCATTTAGCTAATTTTATACTCTCTTTAGTTGAAACTATCCTTTCAAACCATTGTAATATCAATTAGCAACCACTTCTACCTAATCATTAAAAAAATTATATGATGATCAATTTTCAATTGGTTTTTGCAAATTTTGAGAGCTGCTCTTTAACTTGCATACTATTAATTTTAAATATAACAATCATCCTTAATTTTAACTTAATTGATTATAAGATGTGATCCCTCAAATCAAGGTTTGAGTTACAATATACTCATTATATAGTATTGTAAAACTTGATCTTACTCTATATATCTTGCAAATGCCACCTCAATATTACAATTTGTTAAATAAAGATAAATATTGAGAATGTGCTATAATAAGTGGGATTCTCTATTATAAAAGTTGTGTTTCATTTTTTATTCCATATATCAATAATGCACTTGCCTAATGTGATGTAACAGAAGAAGAAATACCATCTACAATAGAAGTATGTATGTTCCTAATTACTAATTAATATTTTAGCAATACATTATGATTATAGAATTATGAAAGATTGTTTGTATTTATAGGTGATTTTGTAATTAGCATGGTAACTGAATAAAAGAAATAAGATATATAAGTCAATAGGAATTGAAAGGAGTAAGTGGTGGTTGCTAATCATTATTTGCTCTTTGACTTTTGGCAATTAATTCAGGGAAAGTTGATATTTTCATCTGTAAGTTTTCCCATTAATTAAATGAGTTAAAAAAGATAATCTGAAATATATTATTATTTCCATACTTTGCACCCTTAAGTCCTTAACTTTTTTTCTATCCTTTAATTGCACCTCAAAATCCACAAAATTTACACTTTACAGCTTAAATTTATTTTTGAATCACTTTTCTAACAAAAATTGAATTTGATACCCCAAATTTTCATAACCAAAATATCCCCATCTCAAGCCTAACAAACTATTACTTTCCGATTTCCATTCGATTAAGCTCAATTTAAGAAAAAATTGATAGAATTTTTTGATTTTAATCGAAAGAATAATTAGAAAATAAGTTTAGATTACAAATTAAGTGAAAGTCACGTACTTATAAAATCGTCTTATTATAAGTTGTTGCATTTCTAAAAAGATCCTATAGGTTCCACAAACTTATTGTCTAGATCATTTGATCAAGGACTTCAGGTAAAATAACTGATAATTGGACTAAACAACACTAATTATGAAACTTATAGGACCAAAAATTTGAGGTCCAAATAAATACATATAAATACCTTCCAAATTATGCTAAAATGGTACATTTTATGAAAATTACAGGAGTACATTTCATCAATAGGACAAACAACTTCTCTTATTTTTACCCTGAAAGATTGTTTATTATGTAAATAAGTAGGTAATTTTGCAGGAAACAGGCAACTGAATAAAAATATTAAGAAAATGGTGGTTGCCATTCATTATTTAAATATCATCTACTTAATATTACGCTTGACTTTTACAAGTAATTAATTTGCAAGATCGAGTGCACTCAAAGTGCAGGAGCTTAATTTAAGCAGTTGCAAATAAAGTGAGTGCAAATTGCAGCTTCATTTGCAAGTAAAGATGCTATACGATCCCATTTTTGCAAAAAGCTTCAATCACTATGATCGCAAAAGATTTGGTTTTTTTGCCTTCATTTTGTGCTTCCTTCTTGCGCTCACCATTTGCTCTACTTTCGACCCTTATTTGCATCGTTTTTCACTTTGTAAGTACTCTCTTCTCTTTACCTATGATTTTCTATGTTTGATTCTAATCAAGCAATATTTTCTATCTTTTTAGCAGTTGGAAAAAATGCAGTCAACTTGCAGTTGTTGATCAATGCTGTTGAAGACAAGCTTATAGTTGAAGATGATATCACGAGTGATCATAATAACTCCCACATAATAGGTAAAGTTTTTCATGCATGTTTATATATGTTAGCTCGTGGAATAAAAGCCAAATTTCGCAATTTTAATAAAGTGTCCAGAATTACTAACGAGGTGAAAATTTAGTACCAACAAATTTCGAATTTGTGCAATTTGAGAGCAAATTTTGCCGGGTATATCAAATTCCCATGGGAATTTCGTTGTTTCCATAAGTTTCTCCACATTCCCAAAATATTTGCGGTTGAGTTACATGCAAGACAAAAAATTGGGAATCAAGCGAAATTTGTTTTTAAATTGCACAAAGTCATAAACTGTAAGTCCTAAATTGCCACCCAATTAAATGGTGAACCAAAATGCCACTCCCAATTCAATTCTTGCTATTTCTCGCAGTCGGAAACCTTACAAATCTTCAAACGTCGAACAACATGCTCGTACTCAATGAGACGAGTTCCAAGCAAGAGCTACGCCCTCGAAGTGAAACCAAGAAAGTAGTAAAGCCACTTTGCAGAGTTCTAAAATCATCAAATGCAGACTATTGTGAGATCGAAGGAGATGTAAGGGTAGATCCCAATTCCTCCACTGTCTACCTCGTAACACCTCATTCCACGTCATCATTGTCCGTACAACCTTATCCAAGAAAAGGGATTCCACAGCTCAAGAAATGGACAGTGAAATCATCACAAAAAAACACCCCACAATGCTCCAAAAACCACTCTCTCCCAGCAATCCTTTTCTCAATAGGAGGCTACACAGGCAACCATTTCCATGACTTTGCTGACGTCATCGTGCCACTGTACTCAACCTCATTTCAGTTCAACAGAAATGTCCATTTTCTTGCCACTGATTACAAGCCATGGTGGCCCTGGAAATTCCAAACCCTAATCAGCAAGCTAACCAAACACGACATAATCAACATCGATGAACAACCCGAAAACGACGTACATTGCTACAACAAGATAATAATAGGGCTTCAATATCACCACGAGCTCGTTATCAACGTTCCATCGAGCAACGTCTCAATGTACGGATTCAAGAAACTGCTGCAAGAAACCTACTCCCTGGATCGAAGACAGGCAATCAAAAGATCAGGCCGCAGAACCAGGCCACGTATGATGATCATTGCAAGAAAGCGAACACGAACCATAACCAATGTGGACGAGGTCTGCCACGTGGCGAGAAAACTAGGGTACGACGTGGTCGTGGCGAATGGAGAGACGTCGAGCAACATGACACGATTTGCACAGCTGGTGAACTCGTGTGACGTGATGATGGGAGTTCATGGGGCTGGATTGACCAACATGGTGTTTCTGCCCGATAATGCGATCTTGATCCAGGTCGTTCCATTGGGGGCCATTGACGGGTTTGCGAAGCTCGATTTCGGAAACCCGGCGCCGGGGATGAAGGTGAGGTATTTGGAGTATAAGATAGGGTTTAAAGAGAGCTCCCTATCTCGGAAATATGGAGTTGATGATCCTGTGATTAGAGATCCCATGTCTTTTCATAGAAAGGGGTGGGGAGAGATTAGGGCTGTTTACTTGGATAATCAGAATGTCACCATTGATGTTCGAAGGTTTAGAGGGACTTTGGCTAAGGCTCTCAAGCTTTTCAGACATCATTAATGATTTGTATAGTTGTTGTATTTATATGCATGGTAGCCATTATTTTTTTGGTTTTCACAGCCTTGAAGTTCAGGACTGATATAAATTGTTTCGGTTCGGTTTACTAAATAGAAAATTCCGATATGGTTTGTTTTTTTTCTTCAAAAATCAATCTGACTAAATGACATTAAAGTTGAGCAAAATTGAATCAAACCGAGTGATTCAGTTCGATTTGGTTTTTATATACATTTCAGTTTGGTTCTTCTTAATTTCTGACCAATTTATATAATAGTTCGATTCACCAAAAATAGAGGGTTTTTTTTTGTTTTTGATTTCTCAATTTGATTTGATTTGATTTTAAACTAAATCAGTGGATTACTCACCCTTACATACAAGCCACACGATCCATCAAGCTAAGACAGGACTGATGCGACCTACTTGGCCCACACGACCCCTGGAGAGAAGAAAAAAAGAAGTGGAAGTGGTGAAATCTAACATATCTAAAGTGGAGTAGTATTTGTGTCAAATGTAACTTTTTTAGTAGAGAGTTTTCTTATGTGTTTGATAAAAAAAAAAGTTTCTTTTATCTTATTCGAATAATTTGTGTAATATTCATTTATTAAAATATGTATACAACTATACAAGTATGACTGATGTATTCGCCCAATTTGGGTTAAATAAAATTACCCTGGGTCAGAGACTTAGATTTGTACTGAAAGGCAGGCCCAAACCTTATATTATATTCAGAGTAAACATAAAATTAGAATGATTTAGGGGTCAAAGTCAAAGAAACCTGCATTGGCTGATTTTGCGTCCAAAAAAAAAATAATAATAATAATAATAATAATTATTATTATTAATAACAACCGTCTGAAATAAGTTACAAGATCTTTTGTAAAGATATAACAAACGTGCAATGTATTTAAAATAGAGAAAAATAAAACCAGTCCATTAAAACGAGATCATGTCTAAATAAGAAATATCAAAACCAATAACAAAATTGATTTATTGCAATCTTAAACTATGCTAATATTATCAGCCTTTGATACTTGAATTGAAAGAGTTCCATGATGGTCTTATTTCTCCCAATCTTTTAATTATTTTATTTCCGCAACTAGCTAGCGTGTAACAACTTGAATAAACGCAATTATTAATGTCTCTAAACAAATAAAGACATAAATACAAATCAACATTTCTAACATTGAATATGGTACATATAAATGTAGGCAAAACATTTTAATGTTCTGCTGATATTAATATATATTTGTAGTTGTCAATAAAAGTGTTGGAAGATATGCTTATGATAGACGACAAGGGTGAACACTGAGACAATAGGTAAATGCAGATAATAAGTTGAATTTGTATGATAATTTAAAAAAAAATAAAAAATTCATGTGTGTGTTTTTTTTCTTTTTGTTTTTTAACACTAATGAGTAACTTATTATATGCAGGAAGAGGAAAAATGGGTTTTAATATGAAGATAGGCAGAAGTTTTAATATTAAAAAAAGATTGGCATGTGCAGCATTTGTTGTTTGCTTTACGATTGCAATCAACTTTTGCACCAATTTGATTCTACTCGACCCTTTTCTTCATCTCCCAACTATATGTAAGCTTATCTTGATCTTTTAATCATGCTTATTAATTTTTATCTGATTTTCCTAGGAATTTCAATTTTTTCTATAGCAATGTCAAAAAAATTTGAATTGGATTATTTGATTCTGAAATCCACACAGATAGAAAATGATATTTTGAGTAAAATTAGATCAAAATTGAAATATGTAAGATTTGTTTTAGAACACTGGTCTCTTCATTTTCATGAATCGTTCACAAATGCTTAAAAAATATATCTTTTTAAAGTGAAACTATTAAAAATTTATACAAAAAATATCAAATAGGTACCGTTCCAATCCGGGGGAAAAAAAAAATAATTAACACATCATGTTGAATCTTCTTTTTACAGATTTTCCCACGGAAAGCATGAAGCCAATGATCTTAAACCTCTCCACTCCAAGATCAGATGTGTACTATATAAAGGGCGACATAAGAATCCATGGCCTCTCCTCCACCATTTTCATAGCTTCTTCAAACCCCAACCTCACTTCTTGGACTCTAAAACCCTACTCCCAAAAGATGAACACAACCAAGTACAAACAAGTCACAACTTTCAGGATCAAGACACAACCACCCAACTCAATCCCACCATGCGACCGAACCATCAAGAACATTCCGGCGATCGTCTTCTCCGACAAGGGCCACGCCGGAAACTTCTTCCACGACTTCTCCGACGTGCTCTTCCCACTCTACGCAACCTCCCACCCCTTCGACCGGACAGCCATCTTCCTCGTCACCAACTACTCATCTCCATGGCTTTCCAAATATAGGAACATCCTAAACCAACTTACCAAATACGACATCTACGACATCGACAAGGAAGATAAAGTGCTGTGCTTTGCAAGAATGATTGTGGGCCTCAAAACCCCAAAGGGTTTCTTCATTCACCCTTCAGACACTAAAGATTTCCCCACTGGAAACTTCCGGAAGCTTCTTCGTAGGGCTTTTTCGCTGCATGACCCTCGTGGCAGAGGAAAGAAACCCCGGATGCTGATTATTAGCAGGGAGCAAACGCGGAGGCTGACGAACATGGAAGAGGTCAGTAACATGGCTCGAAGCCTGGGGTTCGAGGTTGTCGTGAAACGAGAGTTTTCGAACCTCAGTTTGGATGCGAAGATTGTGAACTCTGTGGATGTGTTGGTGGGAGTGCATGGAGCTGCGCTTACCAACTTGGTTTTTCTGCCCGAAAACGCCATTGTTGTACAGATTGTTCCGTTTGGATTGGATGAAGAATCCATGGTTTGCTTCGAGTGGCCTGCGTTGAGCATGAAGCTTAGGTATTTGAAGTATATGGTGAGTTTGAAGGAGAGCTCTATTTGGGGCAAGTATCCTAATGATTTGGAGGTTTATAGAGAGCCTAAAGCAATTAAGAAGAGAGGATTTGGTTATTTTCGTGCTGTGTATATTGAAAATCAAGATGTCAAACTTGATGTCGAGAGGTTTAGGGAAACCCTAGTTAGAGCTTTGGGGCTTGTTGGTACTTAGGTTGGTTTTATTTGTTTCAATTTTGAGATATAGAAATTGTGAAATGGAGGGTTTATTTGTCTTTTCAATTCTTAATTTTAAGTTTGAATTATTGTTATATTTAATGTTTCGTCGGCTGGTAGACATAAGTGTCTGGTTTGCTGGCTTGAGTTAAAGATTCGAATGCAAATTTGAGTTCTAACTCAATTATTTAAAGAAATGTTCTAAGAACTATTGTAATTCAAATAATGTAGGCTGAGTGAAGCTCAATAAAAGTTTACTTGATTACTTGCATGTACAATGTGAAAATTGGCACATATATTGCTATGATTGAGGCAGAACAAGCATATATATGAGGAGATTTTGCAAATATGTAATAGAAATAACCAATTAAAAAATAATAAAAAATCTGTGGAGAAGTATGTATAATAAAAATAATCAAGTGCAGACTATGTCTCTATCAGTAGAGTTTGGTATGGCATGTGGGAGAAATTCTTCGATTAAACATTATGTGAGTGATTTTCACTGAATATAATATTATAGATTTATGTTTGTTTTTGGATTTGTATTTCACAGATGTCTGTCACTTAAGCATAATCTTCATTAACATCTTAATCAACTGAGGAACCTATAATGGACTTAAATATATCCCTAAATTTACAAGATACCCAATTTAGGGGTCTACAGTGGAGCGGGAGATTGCAGTCATTTTTTACAGCGCCTCATAGTGGGCCTTCTTAAGCTCTCATTTTAAAATGGCCCATTTCATACAAATAGTGAACTCATCTAACATTCCCTCGTTCATTTTGTCAATGCCTTTGTGGATTGGGCTTTTCCCAAATTAGATCCAATTGTACCGTGAGGCCCAAGCACAGAGTAAAAAGAAAAAGAAAAATACAAAACAAAACAAGCCAGATCATCTCATATTTGGTCTTTGGGGTTGGATTTGTGATCAAACACTGCAACTTTGTATCATTTAGTTCTATAATTTAGTTTATTATGGTTTGTAAGAAAGTATCAATTTTCGTTCTATAATCTAATCTTTGTTTTTTTTTTTTTAGCCAAAAATGTTATATATTCTAAATTTGATTCTTTAATTATCATTTTTTTCCCAAAAAAAAAAAAATATGGTCCTATTTTTCTTAAAATGTCAAATTTTCATACATGGACTGTAAATACATGGACATTACAATTCATATTACAATTTCGACATTCGCATAGATATTAATTGTAATTCTGACAAAATCATGAAAATTGATTTTAAAAAAAGATGATAATTAAATAACCAAAATTGTAATACGTAAAATTAGTTTTAAAATTTTGGACAAAATCTAAATTAGATGATGAAAATTACAATTAGGTTGTATTAATAACTTTTACTATTAATGATATTTCAGAAATTTATTTATTAAGAGCATTCACATTGATTGATTTAGTGGATGTGATTAAGTAAAACACAACTTTATTAATTAATATGGTGATGTTTTTAATTGTGTGTATTTCTAGTGTACTTTTGTGTGTTCTTTAATAAGAACACCTAAAACACTGACAATAAAAGCACTATTGAAATTGCAGGCGCAGAGGAAGAGATTGGCCGTCAACAACCAATGACACGGGTGCGTGGAATACACGCTCCAATAAGGCGAGTGGCAAGGGAGTGGGCAGCGCATTTTAATTCGCTCATCTTTTTTTTTTTCCCCTCTTTTCTTTTATATCTTTTCTTATTTTCTTTTGCATGTTTATTTAATGGATGATTGTGCATTGTATTTCATGGATAATCATTTTGTATTTTTTTTAATAATTCTCTATTTAATTTTTTTTAAATTTCAAATATTACACTTTGTTTAAGATATTATTTTTAATGTGAGAATTTTCACCTTTATTGTTTTATTTTAAATTTTAACATGTAAATTCTAATTTTCTTGTTTTAATTATATATATTACGTTTATAAATATATATAAAATGAAGGTGACTCTTCATTATATTTAATTATTATAATTAATCATTATTGTAAATTATAATGAAAACATTGATTTTTAATTAATGTAAATATTAAAAAAAATGGGTAGTGTTTGTGTGTACTAAGTGCATGGGTGTGCGGGTCGGGTCGGATCCGGTTTAATCTGGATCCACGCCCAATTTTTTTATTTTTTCTGTTTATATCATAACATTTATGTTGTAATAATATAACATTTATGTTGCAATTATATAACTTTTATATACATATTTCATAACATTTTCAATGCATAACTTATACTTTTTTCACTATAAAAATTCATGTTATATAGCCAAAACTTTTATATTGTAATGATATAACCTTTATATTGTAATAGTATAACCTTTATATATATATATATATATATATTTTTTTTTTATAACATTTTCAGTAAATAACTTACTTTTTCACTATAAAAATTCATGTTATGTAGTCGAAACATTTATGTTGTAATAATATAACATTTATATTGTAATAGTATAGCCTTTTCAGTGAATAACTTATATTTTTTTCACTATAAAAATTCATGTAATATAACTGAAACTTTCATGCTGTAATAATGTAACTTTTATATTGTAATAGTATAACATTTATATACAGATTTCATAATTTTTTTAATGAATAACTTATATTTTTTTAACTATAAAAATTCAATATAACTGAAACTTTTATATTGTAATGATATAACCTTTATGTTATAATAGTATAATCTTTATGTACATATTTCATAAATTTTTCAATGAATAACTTATACTTTTTCACTACATGCACTGTAAAAGGTTATATTCATATAACTAAAAGGTTATAAAAACAGAACTAAAATATTAAGTTCGCTAAATAAAAAAATTATGTCAATATAACTGATAGAATTAGGGTTTAGGCATGTGAAAAATATTCTCAGGTCGGGTCGACTCAGTTACACGGATAGAATTCACACGTAATGATTGTATTTATATTAAATAAATGTAGGAGTTTATTTAAAAAATAAATAAATTTAGATTGGTGTGGTGGCATGTAGAACCCACAACAACAAATATTAATAATATTCATTGACGTGGATATCCTAAATAAAATAGGTATAAGTCAGAATAACCAATTGTACCATGATACCATCAATCTAATATAGCATCAAAAATTTCCTTAAAATTATATAACTCTTGAGGAAACATCACTTATTTGTATATGTATACCAAACATATATATACTCATGAATTTCAATTGGAAAAAGAATCAGTCAATTAAAACGGGATCAAGTCAATAAAAGTAAAATGAATAACATTTTAATTATTTTCCTTGTTTTCGATAACGCAATAACAACATTTAATAACAATAATATATCAAATCATAATTGCTAATGTTATATATGTAGTCCATTTATATGGAGGCAAATAATTATTTTGATGTTGCTATAAATTTGTTTTATTCTCAATCATTTTTTGTTGAAGGGATCAAGACTAGGATTCATAGCAAAGATGCGTAAATGTAATTTGTAGTAGGCTTAATTGAAAAAAAAAATCCAAAATTTTACAATTTTTTTCTATTTTAATTAATTATTATAAAATTATAAATTTTAATCATAAATTAATAAATTGATAAATTGATTTCAACTTTAGTTATTTTATGATTTTGGTCGGAACTAGTTAGCATATTGTGACCTGGATATCAAGTAGATAACATATAAATGATACATCATTTAGAATTAATCAAATTTAATTAATCATGGATTGACCCACTTTAATCTTAATAAATGAAAAAAACGTAGCAAAAATTCATTCCTGCAAACAAAATCCAAACTTTTAATAGGAAGAATTAATATACAAATTTCAAAGTCATTAAATTAAAAAACACAGATAAAAAATAAAAAAATAATAAATATTTTGAATACAAATAATTAAAGAATAACTCTTTTACAAAACTCAACTTCAATTAAATCATTTATAAAGGTGGAATACCACCCGGGTTCGAATCTGGGTCACGCAAGTTTTCTAGTTCTTATTGTTCCCTCCCTTCTACTCCTCCAAACTCATTAAAAAAAAAAAAAACTTCAATTAAATCAAAATGATAAAAGCAATTTTGAACTCTTTGTGGAGCAATGGATGCTCATACTGTTTGTTTTATGGTGGAAAAGTTGCTGACAAATGTTGATGAATATTGATATAAAAAACGAGATGCTATTGACAATGTATCACTTGCATATTTTATATTTGACATCCATATCACGACACGTAATTTCATTTTGACCAAAATCATGAATTTTTTAAAATTAAAAATAATGATCGATTATTGTTAAAATTGATATTTTTAAATAATTGAAAAAAAAAAAAAAACTGCAAAGCTTTGAATTTTTTTTGCAATTAAGCCTTTGTAGTATAGTATATTTTTCGCATTCACATTTTAGTCATCTACGATCTAGCAATATCAAATATGTAATGAATATTCGATTTTTAAATATATCCCTGTGTAGATAAGGAATTCATACATTAAGAATGAAACTTTGTGAATGAATAAAATAAAATGAATATCTTTCACACATAATTAATATTCAAAAATGGTATATAATATATATATATATATGTATATATATAATTTTTCAAGTAATAATGGTTAGAAAATAATATTTAATTTCTCATAAAAGTGGTAAATTGCCAATTTGCTAAAAAAGTATATATATATATATATATATATATATTCAAGAAATAATGGTTAGAAAATAATATATAATTTCTTATAAAAGTGGTAAATTGCCAAATTTGCTAAAAAGGTAGTGATCATTGGGTGCTTTCACACGACGTCCTTGCAAACAGCGTCATTTCCTTGTCATTCATTGTTTGGTGTAAGCTTTATGAATGGGACCACCCACCACCTGTTCGATGAAAGTGTTAAATGAAAATCGTAGTAGAGCCTGCGCTTTTTACCCAGTTCTGCACTTTAATTCGGAAAGAAACAGCTTCAAACATAAGTGGGATTGCATTGGTGATGGAGGAAAAGCATCTGGATTATGTGCTGGTACCCCTTGGAATGGGGATTCTTTTGGGATACCATGTTTGGCTTCTCTACACCATTGTTCGCAACCCCAGAAGAACTGTCATTGGTATAAATGCTGAGAGCCGCCATAAATGGGTTTTCTGCTTGATGGCTGTTAGTACTCTCTCTCTCTCTCTGTCTCCCCGTTTGGAGTTGATTCAGATGCTTGCGATTATCGTAGTGATTCCAATGCCAACCTTCCATAGGATTTTGCTGTGTTCTTGATTTACTGAAACTGTTATATCTTTGCTATATTTGAATATGATTTTTAGATTGATTTAAACGATTTAAATTTGATGCTCAGATTTATGCAATTTCATGCTTATATATATACGAATTTTAGATCACGTACGTTGCATGTGGAGATCAATTTAAATTAAGAAAAGAAATAATATATACTTTATATATAACACTTTATATTAGAGTTCTAATTATATGAAAATCCTAAATTACTATTATAACCTTAAATAATAATCCTTAATAAGGATATATTTAACAATTCATATTTTGTAAGACATCCACACTTTTATATAAGTAAAATTTTGTAAGAAACATCTATATGATCGTGCTTATTTAAATGGGAAAATTTTGAAAATAGAAAAAAAAAATGAAGAAAATAAAAAACGGAAGGAGTAACAAAATTTGAAAAATGATGTTAATTGTGCAAGAAAATCGGACACAGAGTATTTTTAGTATTTGCAGCAAGCAGATAATGACTGATGAGTTCTTTCTTACAAGACAAGTATTTTTTGTGTTTTAATCAATTGGATATATGCTTCTAATAGAGGACTTATAGAAGCTCTATGTTGAGCAATATATGGTTTTGGGATTAGTTTGGTATCAAGTTAGTTGTGTTTTCAAATTGAGGATAGCCACATTTTAGCGCTACATTTGATATCGTGCACTCAACACCACCATCGTAAGAGCTTGATTGATTCAACCGAATTGCTAATAAGAAACAACTTTGATGTGTCAAAAGATTGCAATTGTCTAATATCACACTTCTACTCCGATATTTTAGATTGTTATGTAAGTCGACCATAAGAGAGAAAGTTCATCAATTTGGCTTCCATAGGACTATAGCATTTACATTTGGTCCCTTCTCCTAAAATCCTTTACCACCTAATTCATTACAGTTTGCATTACTACTTCTAACACGATCAAGAATTTTGGTGTAAACTGGCCAAATTCATGAATTAAATTATCATATGTTTACATCAACTATTTTCTTTTCATGAACCCTTTTATGAGTACTAAAAGCTTGAAGAGTATGGGTCTATCTTTCTTTCGTTCCGCCATAAAACTTGGTCTTGTGTCACAGGATCCACTAAAGAACGGTGTTTTGGCTGTTCAAACCATACGAAACAACATAATGGCATCTACACTTTTGGCGACCACAGCTATCACTCTGAGCTCATTGATAAGTGTATATGTTAGCAACAAATCGAGCTCTCCATCATTGGGATTGGTATATGGGAATAAGAGCTCAGTCATGTCCTCTGTGAAGTTCTTCACTATCTTGCTCTGCTTTCTTGTGGCCTTTCTTTGCAATGTGCAATCTATAAGATACTATGCTCATGTTAGTTTTCTTGCCACTGTGCCTACGTCCCAAGACAGAAAAGATGCTATAGAGTATGTGGCAACGAACTTGAACAGAGGAAGCTTCTTTTGGTCACTGGGACTTAGAGCTTTCTACTTGTCTTTCCCTCTCTTCTTGTGGGTATTTGGTCCGATACCTATGTTTGTGTGTTGCTTCACTATGTCGTTTGTTCTGTATTTCTTGGACACAACGACAAGCTTCACAAGAGGTTTGCATAGTCAATCAATTAAAGAGGTAACGCATATGGAAAATGTGGAGTCAGTTTGTTGAGAGGTGGACAGAAGTAGCACTTGCTGTGCCCCAAATAAGAGTTCTTGACAATCTTCGTTGTCAAGTTAGTAATTTTCAATATCTTTCAACTTTTTAGGTTCTCTTTCTCAATCATGAAGATTGTGTGAAATGTAGGTTTAGGTCTTGTCATTTGGATTCGGATTTCAATCCTTTGTCGTACTTAAAAGCACTTGAAAGATTGTTGTGCATTGAAACAATGTTGTTTTAGTTGCAGATATGTATTTCTTGTGTTGAAGATGTGGACTCGGTTTTCACTGCAGAAGATTGTTGTTGAGAGCTAGAAAGAAGTAGCAATTGATGTACCCCAAATAAGATTTTTAAATATGTTTCAAATTTTTAGGGTCTCTCTCTCTCTTTCTCTCATGAAGATGTGTGAGGTGTAAATTTGGGTCAAGGCTCGGATCCTTTGGTGTTGTGCTTAAAAGCACTATAAGAACTGATACAAACATAGCATACTGTAAATGATCTCCAGAAAACTGACACAAGTTTGCATAAATGCAATGTTTGGTGATCTTAAATCACTTTATACCTTGCAGATCACCATAAACCAATTTAAAATTTTGAATTTCAAGAAACAACAATGAGCCAAAGCTATGAAGTGGGTGTGGTGGAGTATAAAAGGGTGAAGAATAGTTGAACCTCTGGTATAGATCTGATCATTTGGATATAGCTACTCCTATTGGATTCTTCAAGCAGCAAATGACCCATCTGAGCAATTCGTGGTAGAAGTTTAGCAAGAGGCATCCCAGAAATTAACTTCTTTTCTCCGCAACGAATACTTAGATCTTCCAACAATCCATTCACCACCGTGTGAAGTGATACATCAACAACGTCCCCAAATTCAGCACTGTCAAAAGATGAAGAGTTACCATTTTTGCATGTTGAGAAATGGAAACTGCGATCGTTCCCCTTGGCGGGTCAAACATTCAACATACAACCCTTTAGATGATAGAAGAGTATAATGTTGGCAGGAAATGAATGTTTCTGAACTAATTTACCACTGGCATCTGGGCCTCATACATTCAGATAAAAATGACCATAAAGTATTTCAGTTCACAAAATGCACTAGAAAACTAGATATGCAGCAAGGAATAATACCTTGATAGCACTACACGTGTTTCCCTCATCAGTAATTCAAATTTGGTAGCACGAGTAAGATCTGAAGCACTACTGCCTGCAACAAGTTTGTAAACTCCGGCCTCGTCTGGCATCAAATAACCAAGCCAATGATGAGGGTTTCCCATGCTCATTAAAGTGTCTAATATACGAATAATCATATCATGAAGTACCACAACATTGAAGAAATCCTTCAGTTTTTTCCTGCAAACGAGAAGCTTACCCAAATTAACATAGCTTGTAATGGTAAAATAATATATAAAAATTAAACAAAAGTGAGTTTGTTGTTGTGTGGTTGATGAAGAAATGAAAACTTGAACTGAACAGAGCACAGAATCTTGACATTCTTGAGTTAATAAACAGTATCTTCTTATATAGAAACCGAAATTTAGTTATTTAAACGACTGAAAACTGAAATAGTAAACACAAGCAAGAAACTATGAACTTGCTTTACCCCATAAATGTAAGAGATTCTAGTTAGAATTGCACTCATATCATTTACAATATAATTGAATCACTATAAATACCCTATAAATTACGAATAACCGATTTTATGTTCCATCACATCGAATGTGAAAATTACTAGGTGGAGTACATTACATTCCTTGGCAGAGATGAACAGCATAGCAATAGGAAAGGGGGATATCTCTCATGGGGAAGATACAAGAAACAAAAGCATGGAAGATTAGTAGAGAAGCATCAAGCAAATGACCTGAGACTACTAGGATAAACCCAAAAAATAATTAAAGAGTGAATCCTAATTCAACAAATAAACAGTAATCGTAATTTACCTAAAGCCCTACCCCTTGAGAACCTCTGAGGTTGCTGCTTCTATATCAGATATCAAGGTAAGCAGGCCATAATTAGAAAGGTAATCAGCACAGGCCAAAAACTGCTGTTCATCATTTCTGTCAATTAATTCAGCTTCATCCTGGATCACACAAGTTAAATAAACATTCCTCAGGAAATTTAATATCAATATTAAATTGTCAAATTTTTAGCTTAATTTCATCTCTCATTCATCCACATTATCATAGAAGCCTACATGCGTCCAAATTTCGGAAGCAGGACCATTTAATTTCCAATTAAAGGATATAAACCTCCAGGTTGTCTATGGAAAAACCAAAATCGTAGGCATAAATAAGCAAATAATGATCAAGGAAGTACTAAAAATTGAAAAGGAAGTAGTCCCAATCGAAGCCTCGACAGTAATGAAGGGATTAAGATGAAGAAGATAAATAGTTTGAGTTCTTTTCAATTAAACATTGAAATCATTGATTACAAGTAATTTGCTTTTACAAGAAAACCTCAACCACATCTTGGCTAGCAAACAAAGACTCAAACACAACTGCAGGTGACAAAAAAACGTAAGAAGTCTTAAGCACTGATATAATATTATATAAGAAGATAGATGAACAAGTATTTTATATTCAATATTTCATAAAACAACTGTTCATCATTCTTACAAGCAGGAGAGAACTTTCAAGACCTCGTGCGGTGTCTATATATAGATGTCTCCCCAATATGTTGACTTGAACCCTAATATAAAGGTTCAGTATAGTCATTGCCCAAACAGATGAAACCATTTTCGTAAAGCCTGCATCAAAGCCAATAAGGTAGAAGCTACAGAAAAGCCACCAGATAAGTTATGCTGATATCAACATGATGGAAAAGAGTTAATTCATACTCAGAATTTTGAGCCTGTCCCATAATTCTAGTTGCTCGGCTCTACTTAGAGCATTCGGTTGGCCCTTTCCCTGAATCAATCTCTCCGTCAAGGGCATAAGATCCAAATTCTCAGCTAAACGAACATCTAATGAATGCATAACATGAGGCAGTGTTGTCGAATCAGCTACCCTCTGAACGTTCTCAAAATGCGCTTGTATTCTATCAACCAAACCAACAAGAAAACAACAGATCATGAGCATTAAATTGCATTGTGGCAATAATGAAAGGAGATTAAGAGGATTGGATTATCTTAACTGAGCTTTTACAAGTTCCTCGTTTTCCTTCTCACGAGCAAGCTGTTTCTCGAGATCACTGAGCTTACGCCTGTGCGCATCATAGAGCTTGTATGTCAGATACCCACTGCCAAACAATCCAACTGTAGCATACAGCTTTCGCTTATGCCTTTTCCAAAACTCCCTATATTCACACCAAAAATTTGCAAAAAAAAAAATATGAAAAATCCTACACCATAAAATACAGATAAAATACACTTGAAGGAGTTAATTCCACCAAACCATATTCTAATTGCAGAATGAACCTTAGACCACATTAAAATTATAGAAGAAATAGTGAATACCCAGCTGAAATGATTGATATGCATCGATGAACACACACACACAAGGAAAAGAGTGGACGAACCACATTCAAGCTCCTTTCCGGAAATATACGGGCCGTTCCGGGCCTTGCTCTCTCTCTTGCTGCTCGAGAAGTAGTGCTTTAAGGATTCTGGAATCTGGATAGCTAATGGCGATTGATGCGAACAAAGCTGAAATCCTCTTGTTCGCAAGGTTCTTACTTAATTCATCAAACTCTATTTTGTTCCCATTTGTTTTGAAAAGACAATAATACCCTTAATTCGTTATAACTAACAGTGGATAACGGTCTGTATGATAGAAGTTGACAGAGTGGTCAGTGGTGTGGTGGGTGATTGGGTATCCAGTGGCAATAATAGTGGCCAAAATAAATTATTGCAATTTTTCAATTCTTAAATTTTCTGACAATAACCTAACAATTATATTTTTTAAAATTCCTTTTGTTCTAAATGTTTCAATTAATATTATTTTAAAATTTAAAATTATAATGATAAAGTATTTTAAAAATATTTTAACAAAAATCTATTCTGTACCCAATATTAGAATTGAATTACAAAATATTTGAAATTTAACATTTAATATTTAATATTTAAAGCTCTTAGTAATTATCAAGAAATTTTTAAGAATATTTTATAAATCAATTTTAATAAATCTAGCCTCGAAGATTTAGAAATCGAACAACAACATGGTCACTCGATTAGCTGAGTTTACAATCTTAGAAAGCAAAAAAAAAATAAAAAATTATAATAATAATAATAAAAAAAATATATATATATACTAAAAGTAGAAATGAAAAACAACAAATATAAATTGAAAGTGGACGATGTCAAATTTCTCAATACATTTTCATTACTTTCATATCAAGGTGCCAGCATTATATATCTGAAGAAGGTATGTATTGAAAAGGAAGGAAAAAAAAAAAGGTGTTATTATCTAATTGTCCTTGTAAATTCGATTTCTTTCTATCATTTACGTTCAATCTTTTATTACAATTAGGGCTGCAAATGAATACACTATTGGTGAACGAGCTTTATAATAGATCATTTGTGTTCGGTTTGTTTATTAAACGAACAATAAATGAATCGAAATTCGTATCGTTTATTAAATGAACTTTACATAAAGAGAACTGTACTCAATTCATTTATATTCACGAACAAACTTGTTTATTGTTTATGAACAAACTCGTTTATATACTCATTTATTTGATTATTAATATTTTTAATTATTTTTTAATAATTATATAGGAAATATATAGAGATAAAATCAAACCCTATCTTCAATATTGAAAGATATCATAAATAACTATGAAAGATAGACTTGATAATAAAAATTTAAGATCTTAGATAAAATTTGAAAATATATACTATTAAAAATATCAGATGGGATCTTCTGTACCGACTCCTATATACCAGTCTCGTACCATTTAGAAAATGACGTCATTTTCATATATAATTAATAAAGATTTCAGCAGTATGTAATCTTCAGCAGCGCGGCAAGCCGTAATCTTTTTTTCTGTTTTTCCTCACACACTGTAATTTTTTATATTTTTCTATTTTTTTTTTTCATTTCACACGGTTGAAATCTTTTTTCCTTTTTTATTTTATCTTTTTTCTACTTATCTAAATTTTTTTCACTTTATTCTTTCTACACTGAAACTCTTTTCAATCAAACTGCAATTGGTCGATCTCTGCTGAGGAATTTTAATTCAATCGAAGACCAGAGGTGGAAAATATCGATAAATATTCTTCAAAATATTGTCAACTATAAGAAAGATATTGGAAAATATCGACAAATATTCTTGAAAATATAAAGAAACAAATCAAAGGAAAATATATTGGAAAATATCGATAAATATTTTTCCATACATATCTAATCTCAATAGTTTCGGCTTATATATATATTATTTGATATTTTACTAATGGTATGTATTGTTTTCTTTTACTATTAATAATAATGTTCTTTTCTTTTTATATAAATCACAAGCAAGTAACTTTTTTTTTCTTTTTTTTTCATATTGTTATAGGCACAACAACCATTTAATGTTGGTCAATCCATTTAATGTTGGTCATTTGATGAGAAATAATGTAAACTATGTAGCAGATGCAGGCGATGGTCATTTGATGAGAAATAATGTAAACTATGTAGCAGATGCAGACGATACTAACTGCAGATACTAACTGCAATGATAAATGTGGTTGCTCATTTCCATCTTCGTGACATATTTTGCAAATGTAGAATGCAATGATAAATGTGGTTGCTTATTTTCATGTCTCGGTAACATATTTTGCAAATGTAGAATGAATACAAAATAGGGATGAGACATATTTTTGCAAATGTAGAATGAATACAAAATAGGGATGAGACATATTTTGCAAATGTAGAATGAATACAAAATATGGATGATGTTTATGGATGTTAGTTCAAAAAAATATTGTTATTGGGGGTGTATTGGATTTGGATTTTAAAGGACTTTTTTAGCTGAAAAAAGTCATGCGAATTTAAAAGACTTTGCAGGATTTTTATGACTTTTAAGATTTTACAAGATTCTGTAAAGACTTTTTAATCAGGATTTTAATGGATTTTGTAGGACTTTGTGAACTTTGCAGATTTTCATGCATTTATGAAATACGATAAAAGTTCAAGATTTTTTTCATACATTCGAATTTAAAAAGAGTTAAAAGACAAAATAAAAATAAAAATAATAATTTTCCATAGAGTAGGTCTCTTGTACACTTGGTGTACATACAATTCGGGTCGACCCGGATCCGCGCACTTTTGATATTTTTTTTTTTTTAGCTTCCAGGCCAAAACTTTTATGTACAAAGTTGGTGATCTTTATATACAAATTGTGTGACCTTCATGTATAAATTCTGTGATCTTTATGTTAAATAACTTAGAAAAAAATGAAGAATTTCAACAAAATTTGTACATAGATATTTTTATGTTATATTCATATGACTTTTATGTATATTTATGTGACCTTTATGTATAAATATTCATACATTTATATACCTTTTATATATTACATAAATGTATAAATATTTGTACATAAAGGTCATATAAAATATATATAAGGGTCACATGAACATTACATAAAGGTATCTATGTACAAATTTTGCTGAAATTCTTCCTTTTTTTTCTAAGTTACAATGCATAAAGGTCACAGCATTTATACATAAAGGTCACAACATTTGTACATAAAGGTCACCAAATTTGTATATAAAGGTAAAGACATAAAATTTATAAAAATAAAATAAAATAAAATAAAGAAATTCGCTGGATCCGGGTCGGGTCGACCCGGATTGCACGGATCTTAAATCCATGTACCAAGTGCACAGGAGAATTTGTGTTTTCCATAATATCATATCCTCCTAAATAGCATTCATCCCATATTCATAGCTTCCTCCCAACATTAGCGTCTTGTTGCTCTTGGGTTTGAATAATAGGCTCAAAGTTATGGTCTTCAATAATATCCTCGTCTTGTCACTCTTGGGTTTGAATAATAGGCTCAAAGTTATGGTATTCAATAATATCCTCAATAATTATAGTAGCAAAAAAATTAAAAGTTTGCTCTTGGGTTTGAATAATAGGTTCAAAGTTATGGTCTTCAATAAAATCCTCAATAATTATAGTAGTAAGAAAATTAAAAGTCTTTAAATTAAAAGTGAATTTGAATGTTTATATTATAGATATTGTTCCAATTGAAAAATCAAGTTTTTTTTGATTTAATAAATATTCAATCAATAAATAATATCCTCAATAATTATAGTAGCACTCGAAATTTTGTTCGATATACATTATTTTCATTACTAATAAAAATATATTAAAACTCAATAAACTTTGTTGATCTAATAAATATTCTCAATAAATTTTGTTGATTTAGTAAATATTCAATCAATAATCAATAATATCTAATAATTATAGTAGTACTCGAAATTTTGTTCGTTATATATTATTTTCATTACTAATAAAAATATATTAAAACTCAATAAACATTGTTCATTTAATAAATATCCTCAATAAATTTTGTTGATTTAATAAATATTCAATTAATAATCAATAATATCCTCAATAATTATAGTAGCACTCGAAATTTTGTTCCATATACATTGTTTTCATTACTAATAAAAATATATTAAAATAATCAGAAAACAGTTTTCTAAGAAAACTAAATATTCGATTTAAAAAAAATAAAAGTCTTTAAACTAAAAGTGAAGTTGAAGGTCTATATTATAGATATTATTCAATTGAAAAATAATGTTTTTTGATTTAATAAATATTCAATCAATAATTAATAATATCCTCAATAATTATAGTAGCACTCGAAATTTTGTTCGATATACATTGTTTTCATTACTAATAAAAATAAAATTTCGATATACATTGTTTTCATTACTAATAAAAATATATTAAAATAATCAAACAATATTAGATTAGGATTGTATTGAATTAATTTTTTCATAGAATTGCAGTATAAAGACAAGGGTGAAGAGACAAAATTGAATTTTTTTTTCATAGAATTGCAGTATAAAGATAAAGGTGAAGAGACAAAAGTGAAGAGACATTATCGGAGCAAGCACTTCAACAATTACTTCAAAAGTCCTCTAAAATCTGATGGGTTTGGATGAGATTTTCGTATTTATAGATGCCACTAAAAAGTCCTTCAAAATCCATCTAACACAACAATCCTGTAAAATCCTTATATTTTTGAATACTAATGAATTATTTTTAAATAATAAAAAGTCTTGCATTTAACACAATAATCGTGTAAAATCCTTATATTTTTGAATAACAATGGATTATTTTTAAATCAAATTCTCTTTCATTTCCAAAGACACGTCACCATGTATTTATTCCAACTAAAAAGAAATAATTGAATCATGAAATGAAAACATTAGAATAATAAATTTAAAAAGTATAATACTGATAAAATATGAAAAAAAATTGATCAAATTAAGTTAGAGACAAAAACTTGATCATATCTAAAAACACAACGGGTGAGTATGTTGACGTTTAAAATTTTTCATCAGAGATCGGCTAGAGTTTTAATGTGGAAAGAGACATGAGAAAATTAAAATTAAAATTAAAATTCTTCAACAGAGATCGGCCAGAGTTTCTGGGAAGAGACGTGAAAAAATTAAAATTCTTCAGATTTGCGTGCGCGTCGATGTGAGAATCAATGTGAAAAGAGACGTGAACAAATTAAAATTGTGTAGAAAGAAACGTGAAAAAATGTGGAAAGAGATGTGAAAAAATTAAAATTGTGTGGAAAGAAACGTGAAAAATTAAAATTGCAACGTGAGAAAATTAAAATTCTTCAGCGGCCAGAGTTTCAATGTGGAAAGAGACGTGAGAAAATTAAAATTCTAACGTGAGAAAATTAAAATTCTTTAGCAAAGATCGGCGTTGAAAAGAGTTTCAGTATGGAAAGAAAAAAGTGAAAAAAAAAAGATGTGAGAAAATTAAAATTTGCAGGGATCTGCCAATTACAGTTTGGTTGAAAAGAATTTCAGTGTGGAAAGAAGAGAGTGAAAAAAGATTAAATAAGTAGAACAAAGATAAAATAAAAAAAGAAAAAAAAATTCAACTGTGTGAAATGAAAAAAAAAAGAATAGAAAAATATAAAAGATTACAGTGTGTAAGGAAAAATAGAAAAAAAGATTACGGCTGTTGAAGATTACTTAGTGCTGAAATCTTTATTAATTATATATCAAAACGGCCTCGTTTTCTAAATGGTACAGAACTATTATTAATTATATATCAAAATGGTACATAACTATTATTAATTATATATCAAAACTGCCTCGTTTTCTAAATTGTAGAACTGATAAATGGTACACAAAAGTGTTCTAAATAATAGTGAACTGGTAAAGATTGTAGAACTGATAAATGGTACACAAAAGTATTCTAAATGATACATAATTGGTAAAGATTACTTACCGCTGAAATCTTTATTAATTATAAAATGATGCAGAACTGGTAAAGATTACTTACCGCTGTTATTAATTATAAAATGATGCAGAACTGGTAAAGATTACTTACCGCTGAAATCTTTATTAATTATATATCAACCTACTTAACCTCATTTTCTAAATGATATAGAACTATTATTAATTATATATCAAAATGGTACAAAACTATTATTAATTATATATCAAAATGACCTCGTTTTCTAAATGGTAGAACTGGTAACTGGTACACAGAAATGTTCTAAGAAATGTTTTAAATGATACAGTTTTAAATGATACAAAAATGTTCTAAGAAATGTTTTAAATGATACAGAATTGGTAATTGATACACGGTGGATACAGTTAAAAATATAAACTAAATCAGATAAAAATGTTTAAAAAATATAAACTAAATCAGATAAAAATGTTTAAAAATAAATGTTTTAAATGATACAGAATTGGTAATTGATACACGGTGGATACAGAGGATCCCATCTGTTAAAAATATAAACTAAATCAGATAAAAATGTTTAAAAATAAAAATTACAAGTTGTATAGTATTTGCAATCAAACCCATTTGAATGTTTGAAATTGTTTATGAGAATTTTTTAGATTATGTAAGTTGTTTATGAGAATTTTTTAGATTATGTAAGAGAATTTTTGAGAATGCTTACGAACAATTATTCAGCATTCACAAGTAAGCTTATTTAAAAATTTAAATTGTTTGTGAACAAAATTCGTTTAATATTTGCAAACATAATGGTTTATGTTATTCAAGTTTATTCATGAACATTAAACAAATGAACATAAACATTATAGACTAAACTTAAACAAACTCGAACACAAAACACAATACTAAAATCACTCGAGTCAAGCTTAAACAACCTAATAACTAAACAAACAAACAACGAACAAATTTAAAATAATTGGACAAAATACAAACTGAATAGATAGGGAACTCTAAATATAAGAAAATAAAGTTAATGGATAAATTTTTTCCCTATATTGTTTATATAAGGTTTTTAATAAACATTTTCTTTTCCAATTTCAAGCGGGTAAATAGTAGAAGTATACATCACTTAAAGGCCTTACCCTACAGACTCTAAGAAACAAGATAAATGGCCAAATTAACTGCTTCCCACATAAACGCTAGAACCTCAAGAACAGGAGCAAATTACATAATGGAGAAACACACAAAGAACTTACAATTAACAGTTGAGCCAAAAATCCATTTTATCTAACAAAAGTATTCAAATATTAAAATAGGCAAGGCCTCAAAAGCCAACAAAACATAGAATCCGAATATTTTACTTAATTTAAAAATTGCTGTAGGAAGAGAGGCTTTCATCACTTGCTCTGTTTAACTCTTAATCCTAGTAGCGGCCGATACCCCAAACTCGGATAACACCATCAGTATAACCACTGAAAAGGGTGCTTCCATCTGCACTCCAGTTGAGACTGGTGCAGTATATGACCTACAACAAACAATTTCACAGCTTCAGTTATCTTGCAGAAAAAAACAGACAATACCCACCATGGATCGATCCATTCCCACAACTTTATCCAGTGAAGCATCATCAACATAGTGTCACTAATTGTTCACAACTTCAAATGCAATACACAGCGTAGCTACTTTTTTAAGAAGTATTTGTAAACTAATGCATAAATATGAACCAAAAACTAATGACAATTTGCATATCATCTGTTAAAGCAAATACATGATGTCAGGGTTAGGGGGTGTAGTTTATGTGTTTGGATAAAGTAAAATCACAACATTAACTGACAAGATGTCAATAATGACATTTTCTTGAATAATATAATCAAAAGATTTTCAAAATTTTACAAGTATTCTTAAAACTCCCCTTATTCAAAGGGATTTAATAAGATTTTTAACATTTTATTTGAGAGTTAATAATAAACTCATTTTCTAAATATTTACCATTTTAGGACATTTTACATGCTTGATCAGGGACTCCTAAGCATAACAAAATACTTGTATTGTGTATATAACTAGAACAAAGATAACTGCTAAGAAGAAGACATGGTAGATATTAAGTCAACAGAATAATGATCACATTTAAAACTTAAACTTTGAACACATTTAAAAGACCAAGGCAACAAAAACATGATCAGAAGAAATGATCCATTTGTACAAAAAAAAGAATCTAATATGTGACAAAAATGCATTCATAATCACAAACATGCTTCATCAAGACAAAGTTTAAATAGCATAGGCAAAAGTAATAACACACCAAACTAATAACAAAATAAATCATAATTAATAAACAAATTAACAGATAATATAATCCACCAAACTAAATAGAAAAAAATAACACACATGAAAACATTAGATGGACCAATGGACATTGACAGAAAACTTACCTTGGTTTTCCCTGCTGCAGTTTGTACAGCGTCTTCTTTGGCCATCTCGCTCTCCTGCTTTGAATCCACCTTAAGATCCACAACAACACTCTTGCTCTCCAAATCCCAAATCTTGATGCTAGCCTCAGTCGCAGCACAAAGCCAATACCTATTAGGGCTAAAGCAAAGGGAGTGGATAATCGAGCCAGCATCCAACGAGTACAATCTCTTGCCCTCCACCAAATCCCACAGTAAAATCACACCATCTTTGCCACCACTTGCGCACAGAGAGCCATCAGGCGACACAGCCACCGTGTTCACATACCCTGCGTGGCCAGCCAACGTGGAACGCAACTTGCAATTGGTCAAATTCCAAATCTTCACGGTCTTATCCCACGACCCCGAAACAATGGTCGGATGCACATTGTTTGGGGAAAATCGAACACATGAAACCCAATCGGAGTGCGCGTCTTGATCTTGAATGGTGTACTTGCACTCTCCGAGGGTGTTCCAGAGCTTAATCGACTTGTCACGCGACGCCGACACGATCTGGCGGTTGTCGACGGAGAAAGCAACGGAGAGAACATCTTTGGTGTGTCCGACGAAGCGGCGGGCGGTCGCTCCGGTTTGCAAATCCCAGAGGCGGAGCTCGCCGTCCCAGGCTCCAGAGAGCGCGAACTGGCCGTCAGAAGATAGGACAACGTCCTGCACGAAGTGTGAGTGACCAGTCAAGCGGCGGCGGGCGACGCCGTAGGTTTTGTCTTCCTTGGTCAGTGTCCATAGAATCAAGGATTTGTCCCGGGAGGAGGAGACGATCATGTCGGAGTTGTCAATGGGGGTGGCGATGGCCGTGACCCAGTCGGTGTGAGCGCGCATTGTGCCGCGGAGGATGAGCTGTTCCTGCGCCATGGCTGCGACTGTGTGTAGTGGGTGAAGGTTTGCGAAGTGTGCGAGGGCGTTAAAGAGAAATCAGAAACCCTAAATGTTGAGAGGCAGTTGGGCTTATATATGGAGCGGGTAGGGTTTTTAAACGGGCCTGCGGGCCGGATTTGTATGTCCTAATAAACCCATTTGGACCGGTCCAAGACAATCAAATCCATTTGCTATTAAATGTATTTTTCTAAGATTTTTTTTAACTAAATAACTCCTTCTAATTTATTTCAAATACCAAATATACTTCAAAAAGCAAACTGTTTATTTTATAAGTTTAAAGAAAAAAACAAAGAATAATATCGTATGTTTCATATACTTTTAGGTTTCAATAAAAGAAAAAAACCAATATTTTTCAATAATTGGATCAACCATCAAACTGAATCAATCAAGTTGGAAATGTTAAACAAGTTGAATAGTTTTATTAAAATCATAAAATACTGTTTATGTCATAACTGAAGTGATTATATAACATGTTAATTGTTATTTACTGAATAAAAATATAAACACTATTGAGTTTTAAATTTTTAGAAAGCTATTAAATGTTAATAATTTAAAATTGATAAAGGATATGTGTAAACATAAAAAAATTAAACGATCATATACATATAGGATCCAACAGAATACCAAGTTTAAATCTCCTAGAAAAATTAATTACATAATATAAATTATTATTCAATAAAAATAAAAATGAAATTGGTCAAGCTGCTTTTACTGGTTCTGATTATAAATGTTATGTACATAAGCATCGAGGAATGATTTCTAATCAAATCAGCTTATTTCACTTGGTTCTAGAAACACTAACGATTATACAATTTGTTAATATATCCATATAATTAATAAAAACTGCATTTATAAACTCTGAAAGATTTAAATAACCATATACACATCATAATGTGACATAAATACATATCAAATCTCAACTTCTTGAAAATACTTTTTAAGAAAAGATAAAATATAAACAAATTGTCCTGTCAAATAATTTTTAGTTGATGAAATGGCAAAATCTTGATGGGCCAAACCTCTATGGGTCCAACTGATTGTTTTGGGCTTTTAGTGTTATATAGACTATGTCCAGATTATTGATTCCATCAATCAATAGAAGTAGCCAATTTTTAACTTCATTTTGAAATTGGTCTAAACTTTAAGTTAATTTTTTCGTAATAGCGACTTTATTTTTATTTAATGGGCTTATTTTGCATCCACTTTATAATAACATCAAAACAGGATAGCTTGCGAAATTATAAAATTGTCATTTTTCCATTAGACTATTGTACGTTTTTATTATTTTCGAATAAATAGTCATTTTTTGTTATTTATTTATTTGTTAACATTATGGCATATTCAGGAAAATGACTATATTTTAATGTAATCATGGGATTTGGTTTTTTATCCATAGTGAATATCTTTTTAGATTTAGCTTTTTTGATAACTGCATTTTATATCTAAAATCGTATAAGGAACTTTCATCTTAATTAAACAATTCTTAATATTCTAAGAGCAACGTCCACAACAACTTTATGTATCATTTAAATAAAAAATACTAAGCAAAATTTACACATAAATTCACGAACATAAGCGAGGGAATTTTGCCAATTGAAAGACACAATCAAGATAAATATTTTTGAAAACATTTTTTTGGGATAAAACCATTTTGCTTCAAATTTTACATTTTATTTACTTTTTAATACAAGAACAAAAGGATGAAAATATCCGAAAATATCTATGATTTTTTTTTTTCAGGTAATCAATATAATAATGACCTGCATATTTTTTTAATATTTATCGATATTTCTTCAATATTTTTTCGATATTTCCATAAAATTGAGATACTAATATCCGATTATAAAACATTAATTCTCCTGGCCTTTTCTGGCGGGTGGCATCACGCGCCTTATCCGAGCGTGAACAGATCCAAAGTTCTGGCGGTAAATTTTCAACGCGACCAAACTTCAAATTATTTTCGCGGGAAACCGTCATGTTCTTGTTTCGCCTCACAGACCAATAAGAACCAAAATCAGCCTGACAGGTGGCAAAATATAACTGGCCACAGCTAAATAAATGTATCACAGGACTGTTACCCAGTACATCATCGTCTATAGTACAGGTAAGCCCTTGCTCCCCTGGATCTCTGCTATCGACTTTCTCCCAATCCATTCGTCAGCTCAAATTAATAAATTGCAAGATTTTTTAAGTTTTTATAAAATCTTGTGAGAGCAGGAAATGGGCATCAATAATCTTCTGAAATTTATGAAGCCCTATGTTGAGCCGATTCACATCAAGAAATATGCTGGGAAACGGGTAAGAATGTAGCAACGGATTGTTATGTCTTGATCTAATTTTCTTCATTTTTGCAATTATTATTCAAATTCATTACATTTATACTCGGAATTTCCCTAATGATTCTTTGCTTTGGGCTGTCATGCAGGTAGGCATTGATGCGTATTCATGGCTTCACAAAGGAGGTAGCTATATCCAAGTCTCTTTTATTTGTAATAATTAAATTTCATGCCTGTGTGTCTGGAGGATGTTGGTTATGTGGGTTTTTTTTTTTTTTTTGCTAAATCTTTTTTTTGTTGATGGGTTTGGATGAATTAATGGGTTGGAGGAATTTGCAGCTTATTCATGTAATATGGAACTATCTTTGGATATGGAAGGAGATAAGAAATTCCGGTTCTTGAATTATTTTATGCATCGAATTAATATGCTCCAACACTACAAGATTACTCCTGTTGTTGTTTTTGATGGGGGGAACACCCCGTGTAAGGCCGCCACTGAAGATGAGAGGCACAGGCATGTCAACTCTTTTTGCTTCATTTTTACTAAAAGTTTCTTGTTTGGATTTGGACTTTTTTTTTTTGTTTTCTTATCGATGAATTGGTGTTGATTTAGGAGAAGAAAGGCTAATCGTGATATGGCTATGGAAAAGCTGAAGGAGGGTGATGTCAATGGAGCCTCTGAACTTTTCCAGGTACTAATTTGTACCCTTATGCATTGAGGCTGCCTCCTTGAGGTGAACTCTGTGATTGGTAGCATATGAATTATGAGCTATTGTTTTTGGTTTTAATATCTTTAGGGATGTTATTCTTTTTTTTGTGGGAAAAGAAATTGCACTTTGTTGTTTCATTGTATGCCTTATTTGCAGCTTTTATGGCTAATCAGTTTGGTCATACTTTCTTTGTATATGTTATTTACTTAGGTTTTGAATTCTGCTATTGATACATCTCTTTTTTAATCATAACAAAGGAAAGCACTCATATTAGTCAGTTTATGTGTAGAGGGCTGTGAGTATCACCCCCCTGATGGCACATCAACTGATACAGGTAACACAATTTGATTTTACAGAACGTCGCATAGCCACTTTTACATTGGAATCTAGCATTCATAGAAATTACAACCAACTTTTTGAATTTTCAGATATTAAGATCAGAGAACATTGAATTCGTTGTAGCTCCATATGAGGCCGATGCACAGTTGGCATATCTTTCAGGCCTTGAAACTGAACAGGGTGGGATTGAAGCAATTATTTCTGAGGATAGTGATTTACTAGCATATGGTTGTGCAGCTGTGAGTAGCTTATTGGTTTCCAAAATAGACAGATGGTTTTCCAACACTTCGTTCATTTTGTGATCTTGAATGTCCTTCTATTGTTCAAACAGGTAGTCTTCAAGATGGATCGATATGGCAATGGTGAAGAAGTAGTTCTTGAAAAGGTTCTTAATGCTGTTAGTTGCACACCATCCTTCAAAACTTTTAACAGAGAATTGTTCACAGGTACTTCAACATTTTGTCTAGTTTCACACACTTTTAACTTCGAAACATGTTTCAAGAATCTGTATGATTACTTATAAGTTCATCAAGATTTGATTCTGAGTTGAAATCTAAAATATGTTTGATTTAAAAAAAAATCAGGTATGTGTGTGTTGGCTGGTTGTGATTTCCTTCCATCTGTACCTGGAATCGGAATTTCAAAAGCTTACAATTTGGTGGCCAAGTATCAGAATCTTGACCGTGTAAGAAAAATGTTAGATCTATTCAAATCTGAATTGGATCATGGTGTCTAGTTAATATCAAATTATTTATGAATTTTTATGAATTATGAGATACAAAATACATTTGCCTAACAATCCTTGCATATTGAAGTGTGAAATCTAAATTTTTACGTAAATACATGGACTGGTAATTGTTCTATGCCTTGTGAAATTTCCAGGTTATATCAGTGTTGAAGTTTGAGAAGGGAAAACAGATGGCTGAAGATTATCCAACAGCTTTCAAAGAAGCAATGGCAGTTTTCCAACATGCCCGAGTGTATGCATCACAATACATTCCTCACACCATGCACAAGACTCTTCATTTCTTCTGAGTTGTTTGCCATTTTTTGCAGGTATGATGCAGTTTCAAAGAAACTTAAACCCCTCAATCCTCTTTCACCTGAGCTTTTGCAGACTCGAAATGGAGATCTTGATTTCTTGGGGCCGTATCCTTTTCTCTTTCGACAAGTTTGAATTAACAGCAGAGTATTTATCATAACTATAAAGTTCTATAACAAATTCCTAGTCCAAATATCCCTTTGTTTATTTCTTTCCTTCACTAGAGTTAGAGACTTAACCCCGTCAGTAGCAGTTGCAATAGCTGAAGGAAATCTGGATCCATGTACAATGGAGGCTTTTGATAACTTCTCCCTGCCTTGTGAACACAATCATCGTTTTCCAGATTCTGAAAGCCAACTCTTGAGCCATGAAGAAACCACCAAATCAATGCAAGAAGGATGCTTCACTCTAGTTTCTTGCCACAAAACTGCCAAAAAAAGAATCAGAGGTAACTTTTCAGCTCTGTATGCCACTTGCTTCATTTCTAAACATCCTTGTTCGGTTCAAGAATTTTCTTGTTCTGTGTTCCCAAATAGCAATCACAAGCTTCATGGAATTAATAGGTGATATGCCACCTGATGCAACGACCAACAGTATGGGAGAAAGGAAGCCAAAGAAGACGATCACACAAGAAGTACTGCACAAAAGTGAAACTTTAGCCCTCAAAATGCTGGCTTTGACTTCAAGAACCAAAGCCTCCATAGAAAACAAACAAGTCTCCATTGGATTTGCTTTGAAGGTCCCATCTAACAACCCCTTTAAGAAACGAAAGCAAAATGAAGTTCAACTGGACGAGGTAGTGGTAGTTGACAAACCAGTTTCTGAAGTGACTGAGATTGAAAACTCGGAGATTTTTAGTGCTACTCAGGAATCAGATCAAAGTGTAGATTCTAAAGTTGTGAAGCCTAGTTATCTGAAAAGCAGAAGAAAAGGTGAAAAGCTGTTAAAACAAGTTCATTCCAACAATGTAGAATCTAAGAGAAGTAGCATATTAAATTTCTTCTCTCGAGTGTAATTCTTTTCCTAGTTGAATTCTATAAACATGCTTCATTCTTTTTAATATGAATCTGGCTAAATCATTATGAATGCTAAATCCAAGAACAAAAAGATCTATATAATTCCTCATGCTAACAAAAACAATCAAGTGACAAAATAATTTATGAGTACAGATAAGCTTTAGCAGTTTGCTGATATATTCACAGATGATTCTGAAACTGTAAAGTTCAGGGAAGTTTGTCACAATGTTTTATTCAAGAAAAGCACAATCTGTCAACTCTTAACATCATCATGAAGGCAGGGGATTTTCATTATCATGATGAAATCGAGCACGCCACTTGTCAATATACAAGGCTTCATCAGGATCTAAACATGGCCACTCATATTGCTGTAGAAGATCAATAATTTGTCGCGTCTTGCCTAAAAGGAGAATTGCTTCACGGACACTTTTCTCCCTTTCTTCAATGGCACTAGGGTGACACTTGGTGGTTATAAAGTGCTCTAGATTGGTAAGACAAGCCCCCAGTATATCTGCAATCATGTTAGTTAGCCAATCAAAAAGGGCCTCAGGATCAGTTTGCTGATCGATCCCTTGCAAAATGGTTCGACTGGTTCTGTACATTGAATTAGCAGCAATGATTTTAGCAGGCCAGTTGACAGGGTTTTCCATGAGGATATCTTTAACATCTTTCTTGAACTCCAATACGAGCCTCTCAGCTTTACCAGAGAGTTCTTTTACGACTTCCATGGAGCATCTGCCTTTAAGAGATGCTTCGTGTAGATCCTCATCATGCCATTTGTGAAAAAGTTCGACTCTCACCCAGACCATACTTGCAGCATTTCTGATGCTTATGAGTTCTCCGTTTTTATCCACGGCCGTTTCTATGAGCCTCACAAGGGAAAGGCCTTCACCCACGCTTCTCACCAGCTGTCTACCCTTGTGATTTGCAATGCTGGGAAGAGAAACTGCAATGCTCGTGAGTGTTACAACAGGTAGACTCCAACAGTTGGGAGGTTCTTGAGAATGTAAACTTGGAACCAGGATGCTATCAAATTCTATTGCCCCTCTCAAGTTGCCTAAGTTTAGTAAAAGGTTTATTAGATTCTTGGGCTGTAGCCTTTTACCTCTCTGAATCACTTCATCCATCTGGCAACATATGCTCATAACTGTTCTTCGGGGCAGCTTTGCCTCACCTTCAAGTAGCAAAGCATACGGGCTCAGATCCATCTCGGTGTTCTTGCCTTTTTTATGATCGTTGGTGGGACTGAAGAACGAGAAAAATGGACGTACAAGCCAAGCTGAGAAACGGGCAACGAGCCTGCTGACACCAACGATCACAACCTGAGCTGCAATGAAGAAATTCAGGGTGAGGCCTTTTGCACCATGGACACACCGTCTGCAATGGTGGTTCTGAATAAGTGAACCTGACAAGTTACTGTCTCTCCATTCCACTAGCCTTTGGATCCAATACCTCTGGATCCTAAATTCCATGCTAAAGCTCTTATGTGGATTCTCCAAGCATTTGAAGCTAACAGCATGAAACCATCTCATTATGGGTGCAATTGTACCCACTGCCACTCCAAAGGACTGAACAAAAAGAATCCACTTAGTTGACCATCCATACACAGACTCAGCTTCCCAGAAGCTTTTCACTCCTTTGCACAGAATAATTGCTCGAATATAAGCTTCTGTTAATGTGAGAGCAGCCACCATACAAATAGCATTTGCACTAATGCACACGACTGAACGTGCAAGCACAAACTGAGGGCTTCCAGTTTCTGCCATAATCCACTGTTTCATTGCTGCTTCTCTGTTCAATGTCATCTTCCACTCTACCTCCCTCTGAGCTGCTTTCTGCATTTCCTGGTACTTTGATTCCACAAACTTTTTGGTCGTTGGAATTGTGATGGCTGAAGATACCAAGGCTACGAGCAAAAGGAGCATGTAAATAGTGGACAACAACAATTCACCCACCATAGCCCCAACAGCCATAATAGGCTGCAGCTGAATAAGTTGAATCCACACATTAACAATGACCGTGATCACCAAAATCCCCAAGGCCATCACGTTCGTCACTATCTCCCTCTCATTCATAGATTCCCCCAGAGACGGCATGAAGTTTGCTATGGATATGGACATGAAAATCAGACTGCTAAGCTTAGAAAGCCAATCAATATTGGCAAACATGGTGGTTGTGAGGTCCACAGTCAGCTTCATTGCCACAGCTAACAATGTCAAGAAAGTGGCATTGAGGGAGAAACACTTACATGGGAACCAGCATCTTTTGCTTTGAAATCCTTTGAAGGCATCAGCTGCCATTGCAAGCGAACAGATGAAAGAAGCAGCAGCGATGTACATCCCTATCCACGGCATCGGTGCTTCAAGTTGCTTGTCTATTCTCGTGTTGTTCTTGTATGTTTCAAGATCAAACCCTGTAGCATCCATCAAACTAGTTCTTGTAAATGAAAACTCCAACAATCTCCCTCAAATTTCAATATCTAAGAGCTCTTCAATTTCTTTGGTTAGTCCATTTCATTGTGGAGAACTCCAACCGAATCAAGAATTCAAGATATAAGTTATTGAAAGTTTCTTGTACGCCTTGTCATGTCTGAATAAGTCATCCCAACTTGTAACGTTTACTTTCCTAATGACATAATGACTCAATTATAGCTCTGAAATCGTCAATCATTATATGCTCATAGATTACTGATTAGACCAAAACAATAGGAGTAGTAAATTATATTTAAGTAAAAAAAAAAACATGTAAATAAACCCTGAACACATGAAAAATAAAAAAATCAAAAACTAGAAAAAGAAGACTTGAACAAGTCATAGATCCACTTATTTATCCCAAATGTCAACTCTTGCCTTTTTCAGCATAGAATTTCTTCAAACTGAAATAGAATTCGAGCTCAAGAGTCGCTCGGGTGGGGGGGGGGGAATTGAAAATAAGTGGCATTGATAGAAGAAAAAACGAACAATCTCTTTTACGAAACTTATATAAGGATCCTTACTATTCACCAGTACTCAAAGTAGTGGAACTTAATGTCCTAGAAAAATCCTAGCCCAAGCATCCCATTTGAGTTTTAGCCCCATCAGTAGTTGTAGCAACAGTGAGGTAAATGTGGACAATGGAGGCCATTTGTCTCTTTCCTCGACCTGGATAACACTATCATATCGCTTTTTTTTTTTGTCCAGATTCTTCAATCCAACTCTCTAGGCAAGAAGATACTACTGAATCAACTCAAGAAGGATGCTTTACTCATTTCGTGCCAAGTATTTCAGCTCCTTTAGCCACTTGCTTCATTCTTTAACATTCTTGTTCTCTTCAAGAATGGCAATCACAATTTCATGGAACTTGTAGGTGATATGCCACCTGATGTGACGAAAGGAAGTACTGCAAGCCAAAGATCACACAGGAAGTACTGCACAAAAGTGAAACTTTAGCTTTCCCATCAAGAAATCAAGCCTTACAAATAAACAATTCCCGCTGGATTTGCCTCATGGATCAAACTTTCCATGCAACAACCCCTTTAAGAACAAATAACAAAATTCAAACTGGGTGAAGCAGTGGCAGTTGACAAATTTGTTTCTGTAGTGACAGATTGTAAAACGGAGATTTTTTCGGTGTGACTCATGAATCAGATCAAAGTGTAATTCTAAGCTTGTGAAGCCTAGTTACCTGAAAAGCAGAAAAAAACATGTAAAGCTGTTAAAACAAGACATATTCAACAATGTAGAATCTAAGAAACATAGCATAATAAATTTCTTCTCTCGAGGGCACTTCTTTGAATTTTAAAACGACCATTTACAAACATGTTTCATGCTTTTAATATCCATATGACAGAAATATTAAGAATGCGAGTTTATAAATACAAGATCTATACAAATCTTCATTTTTATCAACCTACTATTTGCTGAAAATTGGTGAGTGTATTTTCAGTTATCATTCCAAAGCTCAAATCTGCTCCAGAGTATAGAGAGATGATATGTTGAGCAATCTCAGTGGAGGCATTTGGTTTTGCAGCTTGCAGAGCCCTTGTGGACATCTCTTTCATCAGAGTCTCGTTATCTAGCAAAGATCAAATTATGTCAATACATTGCTAGAGCTTCTCCAAACAGAATATTTTTCCAGTTTATAGAACTATAACTAACAACAGCTGCGCGACGATGTCCAGATAGTAGTATAAGTAATAAATCATGAATGCTAATTAAATGAATTAGACTGAAAAATGGTCATTTGCATACCCATAATATCTTGGATGGCATTTTTAAGAATTGCTGAGTCCAGTTCATCTTCCATTATAACCCTTGAACCAGCTACATCAGCCATGAGATGAGCATTTTTAATTTGATGTCCCTCGGCAACATAAGGTGATGGTATCTACAATATCCAGAAAAGCTAATAATCATCCACACCATTAGCTTACTAACAGCACATGGACATACTAAGCAGGTTAAATTATTGCATTGATAAATTTCATTTAATAAGGTGGAAAGTTTTGCATACATAAAATGCTTGCTTGCCCAGCATTCATTTTAATATCTTCACTAAAAATCCCAAACGAGATAGCTATAAATTTCACTTTCTATGTATTGACAGTAAGTGGAGAGATCACCTCATTACTCATTAATTGGAATAAAATTTGTAAAAAGAAAGGAGGAATAGATTTCGTTGTGCTTTTTGACCAGCACAGTCAAAAAGCAAACGACATGAGTATTTCTTGTTGTTGTCATTCTTGATTGGCGGGCTGCTCTTTAATCAACTATAGAATGTGCAATCAGTGAAGTTACCTTATACAAGATCCATTAACCATACGATATTACCTTAAAGTAACAAAAGCTTCTAAATGAGGCATACATGAAAATTAGATAGTTCAATACCAAAATAGAAGGTTTCCCAGTGACTAGGATTTCATAGCAGGTCATCGCCCCAGCTCTCGAAACAACAAGGTCTGCAGCTGCATATGCCAAATCCATATCATGCAAGAATCTGCAAAACGTCACAAATACACATAACCTTCCAAAACATACACAATTAGATAAACACTAGAAACAGAGCAAAGGGCATTAAGCTATTGAAAAGCAATAATGTCAAATCAACACTAATTCTACAACTATTGGTTAATTGCTAAACTATTTCATAGTAACCTCTCAACTGAGACTCACACAATAACCAACCAGGTCATGTCGACTACAATAGAAAGCACTTGAAACATCGAAGCTAAACAATACTCACGGAGAAAGAAGTAGCCTCGGATGAGCCTTCACGAGGCTCTCCATCTCACCAAACGCCTTCAAGCCTGTTTGCCAAATGATGAACAGTTCATCATTCTCATTCAACATCTGGTAATACATATTCAACAGTGCAATATTAATCGCATTAGCACCTAATGACCCACCAAGCACCACCACCACCGTCGCCTTCCCCTCCGCCTCCACCACCGGAAAGAAATTCCGCATAGCCGCAGCCTTAGGCGCGTTATTCATCAACGACAATCTCACCGGATTCCCACACACAAAACACTTATCCCTCCGCCAAAATTGACCAACGCTCGAATTAAAGGCAACGCAGATTCTATCAGCAAATAGGGAAAGAGCCAAATTCGCTATCCCGGGGGCTGAATTTTGCTCTTGTAGTAGGAGCTTGGACCCTTTAATGGCGGCGGCGAAGCATGTGGGGAATGAAACGAAGCCGCCGGTGCCGATGACGATGTGGGGGTTGAATTCGCGGAGGATTTCGTAGCTTTTGAAAATGGATTTTATGAGGATGAAAGGAAGAATGAAGATGTTTTTGATGGAGAAGAGAGGGCGGGCCAGAGAGGCGGTGGGGACGGCGGTGAATGGGTAGCCGGCGGATGGAACGACGGCAGCCTCCATTCCAGTGGGGGTTCCGACGAAGAGGAACTGGGTTTTGGGATTCAAGTATTTGAGCTCATCTGCTATGGCAATGGCGGGGTAAATGTGGCCGCCTGTGCCACCGGCGGCGAAGACGACGCGGAGGTTGGCGGAAGTGTGGAGTGTAGCAGTGACGGTGGTGGTGTTACAGAGTGGCGGTGGTTGAGAAGAGAAGGAGTAAACAATGGCAGCCATTCTTCATGTCTTTAATAAGTAATGATCCAATTTCCAAATATATGTTCAAATTTAAATTTCAACAAAATTCAATTCGTGCGATTCTAACTTGATCTTTTAGGTATGGATAACAGTGGGTCATTTTAACTAAATCACATAAGTTTTTTAATTTGTATTATTTCTCTCTATTTCATTCTCAAGATTCATTAAAAAAAGAGTTGATCTTTTGGATCAAAATTATCCTCAATTTACACGTTTATTAATTATTGTGTTAATTTGTCAATGTGAAAATTACATTGCAATTCAAATTTTTGGGTTATATCCAATGCACAGTCATGCTATCATAATTCATCATAAATATATTAATATAGAATAAATTTCATAACAAAACCAAATTTATAAATTAATTCTTAATTCTGAACCTGAATTTTAAAGTTTTTTAATAAGGAATTCAATTTAACATTTTTTCTCAATTCAAGACTTGAAATTTAAATTGAATTCTCAATTTAAGACAAAATTTCATTTTCTTTTTTTCCTTTTTTTATATTTATAATTCATTTATATTTTAATATGTATTTATAATTTAAATAAATTAAGATAAGTTCGTGCAATTTTGGAAATATCTTCATTGGACTTGTATTAATTTATATATATATATATATTAATTTATATATTAAAAAAATTAAGATTTTTTTATTTTCTTAATTTTATGATATAAAAGTATAAAAAATCGATTTTAATATTTAATATAAATTATATTTTATGAATTAAATTAATTATATTTATTTCTTTCTTTTTTCATATAAATTAAGATAAGTTGGATGAAAGTTATTCTTAAAGCACACTAACTTGACTTAATTTATCCAAAATATAAATATATATTGAAATATAAATAAATTTATAAATATAAATAAAAAAGAAAATGAAATTTTGTCTTCAATTAAGAACTTAATCTAAATTCCAAACCTTAAATTGAGAAAAAATGTTAAATTGAACCCCTTATTGAGAAACTTTAAAATTCGGATCTAAAATTGAAAAATAATCTATAAATTAGGTCTTATTATAAATTTTATTATAAATCCTATTAATATATGTCTATGACTGATATTTTAAAAATTCAAAATTTTTATAAATTTTATTTTCATATAATAAGAGATATGTCTATTTTAGGATTTTTCATCCAATATAATTAATTTTCTTCCAATATAATATTTGGATATAACTGACTCCCAAACACTCAACTGAACAGTTGGCGTGTTGTGAGAGGATCGTGTCAGGCGCGTGAGCGCGTGATATACACGCTCTCATATCATGCGTCGGACGCTAGTGAAGGTGCTTTGTTTGACTTTTTTTTAATATATTTATTGCTAACTAAAAATAATAATCTATATTATACTAATAGCAAGACAGTTGGAAATATTTACAATAATGTCATTTTCCCGCCCAAAAATGTCATGTCGTTAAAAATATTAAAAAAATTGAATCTTTCTTGATAAGCTATTTGTATGTTGTTCAATATTCTAAATCTTCCTGAGTAAGCTATATTATAAATCTTCCTAAATAAGTTATGTGTACATTATATAAGATTGGTAAGGAAAAACAAAAAATCAGAAAAAAAAAATTTAGAGAACAAAGTTTTTGGTATAGGCTACCACATCTATCATAGTCAATCTAGGCCACTATCGACGGAATCCGGTTGACCCCGACGTTCAAACTGGAGAGCTCTCCATCTCCATCATTTTCGATGCCGATGCCTAACTTAATTAGCATGAATACATCTCGAATATATGTATTTCAAGGGAGATGATGAAGATGGAAGCTTGTGGGCGATGCGAGAATGATTAAAGATGATGGTGGATGGTATGTTGTTTATAATACTACTATAAATGTATGGATCTGATGTATGATTTGGAAACAATGATTTATTTTAGTTGTTTATGTTGTTATTTAATAGTGTATATATATCAATGTTTAATAGTGTATTCAATATTGATGTGTTGTGTATTTATAAATTTAATTTAATTATATTAAAATTATTTCTTTATATAACAATACGCGCAACGTGCGGGTACACTGCTAGTATGGATAAAGACAATTCTTCAAACGATTATATTGATTCAATTGAATTCTTTCATGCACATTCTAAAAAAATGTTATTATTATTTTAGGAGTTGTTACAAAATCATTCTATAAATATACAGCATATCTCATTTATTCATTAACTTAAAATCATTTTAACTTATATCTTCTTTTATAAAATTTTTCTACTATAGTTTTTAAAACCTCATCTTTTACAGTAACTCTCTCTTAATCGTAATTTATAATACCTTAACTCTTAATCTTTTACAATATTATATAAGAATAGTATTTGTGTGCACCAGATGCATGGGTTATGATCCATGTAACTAGGCATACGGATCGGGTCGGGTCCGATTTAACCCGAATCCGCGCCTTTTTTTTATTTTATAATTTATGTCATAACCTTTATGTTGTAATAATATAACTTTTATGTTGTAATAGTGTAACCTTTATGTACAGATTTCATAACATTTTCACTGAATGACTTATACTTTTTTCACTATAAAAATTCATGTAATATAACCAAAACCTTTATGTTGTAATAATATAACATTTATGTTGTAATAGTATAACCTTTATGTACATATATCATAACATTTTCAATAAATAACTTATAGTTCTTTTACTATAAAAATTCAATATAGTCGAAACCTTTATGTTGTAATGATATAACCTTTATACTATAATACTATAACCTTTATGTACAAATTTCATAACTTTTTCAGTGAATAACTTATACTTTTTTCACTACTCAGCACTGCAAAAGGTTATGTGCATATAACTAAAAAGTTAAGTTCGCTAAACTAAAATGTTAAGTTCGCTAAACTAAAAGGTTATGTCAATATATAGCAGAACTAGAATTTGAGTTAGGGTTTGGGTTAGAGTTTGGGCGCGTGGGGACGCGTAAAGCGCGTGTGGGGCTCGTGAAAGGGACTTTTGGACGGGTTGACCCGGTTGCACGGATCTAGAATCCGTGTACCTGATGTATAGAAACAATTGTGTTTATATAATTCATGTATGTCATTTCCATCACATGCACGATTTTCTTATGATTATAGATAACGGTATGTGTATTAAAATGAGACCAAATCAATGTTTAGATCTAAAAAACATAATTTTGAGTTAAAACGAATTTTTTATTTTTTTTTGGCTTTGATCATATAGTTCATGTCAAACATCATAAAATTACAAGAACGTATTATTGTAACAATAACTCTACTTAATCATAAAAAGTTACTAATCAAATTGCTTTTTACCCTCTTTTAGAAGATGAAAATGAGGAAATAATAAAATGAATTGTAGGAAATTTCAATGTATTGATTATGGCATGGGAAAACTCTATTTATAAAATTTTAGATGTCAATATCCAAATATTTGTACTATTTGGAATGGATAAATCAAAACCTCGATCGTGTTTTCTTATCAAAGAATATGATCTAATGACTCTTATTGTATTTTTTTAATTTATAATCGGTTTACATAATTTTTTTATTCCATTCAGCTTTGAAAAGGAGATCCCACAAAATCAAAATATCTCATATATGTTTGTTCAGGCTAAACACATCAACCAAACATAATATTGCATATCAACATGAGATATCAAGTCATTATTTTGTATAACAAACAGAAGATTAATACATAATATTAGTGTGCTACGAATCTTAGATAATATGACCATAATGTGATTTATTCAACTTTTTTTGTATGCCAAAAAAAAAACAAAAACAAAAACAAGAAATATGACCATAATTCAGTAGATAATCAAATACGAAATGTGGACAAAAACAATAGTCCAACCATGAATATCATTGGTGATTAGATGAAAACAAAAATTACAAATAATGTGAGGTTGAATAGTGATATAATAGTTACTTCATCAACCACCACAGCCACCTCCGCAGGCGGCGGCGCAGGTGGCTCCTCCTCCGTAAACATGATCGGAGTTGGATTGATCAGCAGCTTCTTTGTGTTGACCACCTTCTGCACATTTCCATATTATCACACACATTATTGAAAATGATGCTATAATTAACCAAACCATTTTCAAACCAACAATATTATCACCACTAATAACTTCATTCTCACCTATCACCATCTCTCTCTCTCTCTAGATCTCTCTCTCTCCCCCTCTTGTGCGTGTGAGTTTGAAGTGTTGTAATAAATGGTGGGAATTGAGAATGAAATAAGTGTTATGATCCCACTTGGAAGAAGAGAGTCGGAAAGTATGAGTCGTTGACTCGACAGCTCTTCCAAGGGCCAAATTTAGTTTGCAAATGTGTCACACATTTCTTGTCAAGTCCACTCAATTTTATTTATTTATTATTATTTTGGTAAAAGATAGGGATTCATTACCAAAGTATACCTTTTTTGCATCCACGAGCAAATCCCTTCTAGATTTTGCAATAACCAGTTTTGTTTGGTACACTTATTTGGTGATGAGATATGGATGGAGAAATTAATTAAGAAAAAAAAAAAACATTCCTTTTGTCTTTACTTGTTTGGTTGTAGAGATAATGATAACATCAAATACATAAAAATAAAATTATATAAAGTTATATAAGATAGAAACCTTACTAACTACTTATAATACAAACTCATTTTCACGTGTTGATATCTATATTATGGATAATGAACATCTATATAATTAGATTCATAAGATGTTTTTCATGAATCCTACTCAAAAATATATAACATAAGAATTCATTATGCAAAATAAATAAAATACATAATCAAGATTATTTTTTTATAAATATTATCCGTTTTGAGTTTTAAATCATACGAATAAGTTTTATGTGAGATGGAATCCCATATAACCCGACTAACAAGGGTCAATTCAGTTAATGTCGATTATCATTGATCAATGTGATCAACACAAGTCAACATGTCAATCTGTAGGTTCATAAAAATATTAATAATATATATGTATATAAGTATTCGTTTTGTGAAAGTATTATTTGTTGTAAAGTTGGAAATAAATATTTACAATTAAAATATTGAGATGGTATTTATTTGCAATTTCATAAAAATATTCCTAATACATAAGTATTTGTTTTCTAACTAAAAAAATTACATTTGGTGGTTGACCGATATAGACCATGATGATCAATGTTGACTATGATTGACCTATATACTAAGTCATATAACCCATATGGAGTCCCATCTCACGTAAACAATGTAATTACAAATGAAAGATGATAATTATCTAGGGATGTTCAATATTATAAATTGAAAAAATATTTTTTAAATAAAAAAATTTAAATAATTCTTTAAAATTAATTAATCATCCATCAAATATTAGATCATGCAATATGTACGGAAGTATATAAGCTCAAAATTCAAAAAACTAATTGAAGCTAATAACCGATAAAAAATCTTCTATTCGGTTTAAGTGTTAGTGTTACGAGGAAAAAAATGAGAGATAAAGACATAAATTTCATGAAATATCTACGCACCAAATATATTATTTCTTTTCAATATACATTAATTTCTTCTACAAAAAAAATGTTGAATGAAAAAAAGGATAAATCTTTGAAATATAATCCAAGAAACCTACCACTTATCCACCACGTTGGGGTCCAAAGCGATTTCCATTAGAGTCCACTAACTGTCTTCAAGTGATCCATCATCATCCATTTAATTTCTACACACACATAGATAATTTAATGCTTGATTAGGTTTCAACCTTCTAGAAAAGGTTGTATTAGGGTTTTTTCAAGTTTTAACATATAATTAATCCATGATGATTAGCAAAATAAGTGTGTGACACCTTTTTATGATGATTTAATCCATTGTTTGGAAGATTGTTTTAGTGAATTTGAGAAAATTTTGTCATTGAAATACAAGATTTTGTAATAAATGTAAATAGTAAACATGTATATTTATTTGAAAATTTAGTAGGATATAATTATGTTGTAGATGTCTGGTGGAAAATGTGGGTTAATATAATATTTTATTGTGTAAAAGTGAATTGATGTAATATTTTATTATGAAAAATATATTTGATAATGATTAGATGATTGTAATATAGGTATAATAATTGTGTACAAATTTTGTATTTCTAATTTAAATATGAAAACAAATATATATTAAAATTTTGAAGTTCAAAATCCTTCAAAAAAAATCATTTTCAAATAATTATATTAGTGTGATTTTTATATTAGGTGACATTATATTCATGATGTTGTTCAATCTAAATTTAAAAAATATATGTTGTAAATATATATCTATATCAATATCTCATACAATTTAATCATGAATCAATTTCGTGAATTCTAATAACTGTACATATTGTGAATCCATACCATTTCCTAAAATCTAAAAACTATGTCTAAAATTTACTATTTCCCTAAGACAAAAGTTATGTCATACATTTCACAAAATATTGTGAACTAATGTTACAAAATTAATTTATACACACCATTAGTGCACCATTCAATCACATTGTACTTATGCCATCCATCCTGATTTCATACAAAACACTGCCTTTTTTTCTAAACAAACTTTTATTTCATATGATGTATTTTTTCTTTACCAAGTTTTTGCCTTTTTTTTTTTTTTTTTTTAAATTTTATTTTCCACAGCTGATGCAGCAACCCGATTTCTAATTTTCAATTTTTACTTTTATATTTTCAATTTTATAAGTAAGTAGTGTGCTACAACTCTCCTAGTGTAATCATATTTTTTCTTAGATTTAATTATATATTTAAGTGTTGTTTCAGCTTTCAGGGTAATTTAAGAATTTATATAATAAAATATTAGTCAATGTTCAAGCAATTTCCCGAAAGCCCATTAATAACATATTTTAAGCCTGTATTAATTTTTGAGCCCATTAATAGGCCCAAAACTTATATCATCCTTCTAGCTCTAGAGTTCTAGTTATTATGGTAATTGGTACCGCTAATAAGTAAATTAAAAGTTTTACCTTTTAAATTAAAATGAAATGTACTTTATATATTAAATTATTTTGTAATCTTTTTTGTAATATCAAAACCTACATTTGTATAAAACAATTACTCTATTATACATTATTCCATACCAAAAAGAAATTTTAAAGTTTGGAGACATATTATTTGATGAGAAGATAGTTGATAATGAGTTTGAGAGTAGACAGTAATTAATAAAATTAAATTATTATATACAGTCCTATTATCCTATCCATCGTTCGGTTGATGTGATGAAAATCTGATAAACTTATTAATTTCACTTTTCATATAATAAGAGAATGAAATCATTACGTCACCGATAGACACAGTAGATATTTTAACATTTTTCTTACTATATATCCCATCGTATTTCTAACGTTCTTGACTATCGTGTTTTATAGCTTATTGTGTAGTTTGGATGATAATTTGTTAAAAAAATAGAACAATCTAATTTCGCATGAATTTTCTCTGTTTCCTTTCCAATTTAGTTCAAATTACATTATTACTTACCTATTATGCAAATAATGACAATATTATTAGTTTATATTTACCGAAAAAAATATATCATCCAAATTATTAGTGATTTAGCATTTTATTTTTTAAACTTTAAATTCATTTATTTTATCAGATGAAATATACAAACTTAGCAACCCAACCACTAATTTTTTTCGATCAAAATATTCGATGTTTCTCATATCAATTACTTGAAATGACAATATATTACTATTAAAATGTTGGTGTCAGGCGCATATGATGCATTTAGGCTAAATTTTTTTGACAGAAATCGCTTACGATACGGTAAATAAGAGGATATTTTATTAAGTAAAATGAAAGATTTTAATATCTATATGATAAAATGCTAAATTACTATAATTTGTGTAAGGAAATTATTGGTTAGATTTTATGAGACAATTTGAATGATAAAACATTTTTTTATCATTTATTTCACAATTTAAATGAGTACAAGGTAACCCTTGGAAGCAAGAAATGGCAATTTTTAATTGTGATCCTAGGACCTAATGATGAATCCAAGAGACATCGATGTTCTTTTAATTAACTATAACAACTTGTTTTAAAAACCTAAAAGAAATGGGTTAAAAAAACAATGTCATCTAATCACCATTGAATTTTTAATTGATACTATGTAATTATGAGTTAAGGAATATTCAAATCACCCTTCAAAGTATTTCTCTAAGGAGAGTGACGTCGTTTTGGCCTCTCAAGAAAAAACTTACAAAAAAACAAAGTGCAAGTGAAGGTTTCAATCTTATAAGATGAAGACCTTTTGAATGAGCATATACGTAATCACACTTGACACTTGTGCAATTAAAATTATGAAGTTCTTGTACAATTTAAATTATGAAGTTTTATAATGACTTTGTTAAAAATAAAATATTATTTTAGAAATAAGATCACTTTTCTAATTATATAAAAACTTCTCTCATCTTATTTTTAAAATTGGTGGGTTTGACTTGATCAACGATCAATGTCTGATTGATAGTAGAATGTAATATTTGTTTGTATATTAGATACCATTTTTGTATGATATAACACTTTTATGTGTATAATGTAATAATTAAAAAAAATTATAAAAGTAAAGTAGTTATTATACATTAAAACTTAGATATTTAAGTTTAAAGTTATTTCATTCTAAATAACTAAATTTGATAATATTTGAAATTTGAAATGCAAACAATTTAGAAATATCAACATTTTATATTTGATTTTTTTTATATGCAATATAAAATTAAATATTTTTTCAAAATTAAATATTAATTATTTGATTTAGTTAAATGAACAACTTATTTAAATTTGAATTAGATCTGTAAATCAAAAAATTATGGCGCCCCACTCTCATTCCATCACATTCAAAACTAAATATGAGATAAAAATTACAATAAACAATGTTACAAATAAAATAAATTTGATATATCATATTTTAAAGTAAATAAACTTATAAATTATACAAACATTAAAAAAGAAACAAAAAAACAAAAACAACATCAACTTCGTTTCCTTATTATTGATTTTAGAATATTGAATTCATGTACAATGCCATCGCCAATTTATTACTCTTTTCTCTCACTCTTCAGCATAAAAAAATGAATAAACAATGGCAGCATCTCTTCCCTTTCCTCCAATCACTGTTGAAGCACTTCCACGCGTCACTCCAACCAAATGGCTCCTTCCGCTCTCTTCTCCTTGCAATCGCCGCCGCCCCTGTTTTCCTCGTGTCAATTCGGCAAATCCTCCGCCACGTCGCTGTTTAAGAAACCCATGACCGCCTCCTGCATGGCGGCGGCGGCGCCGTCGGCGTGTCTGGGGTTCGAGAAACTGATGGAGACATTCGCCGTCAATGTCCAGAGAGCAGAGGGGCGGCCGTTGAATGTGCCTCTGATTGCGCCGTTCACGATCGCGACGTCGAGGCTGGAGAGAGTGGAGAATGTGGCGATCCGAGTTGAACTCAGTAATGGGTGTGTGGGCTGGGGCGAGTCGCCGGTTCTGCCGCACGTGACGGCGGAGGATCAGCCCACTGCTCTGGTTAAAGCTGCGGAGGCTTGTGCGTTACTGAGACAAAGCCATGGCAAGGCTTTGGGCATCGTTTTGAGTGAGATTAGTGGGATGCTTTCTGGCCATTCTTTTGCTTCTGTTAGTTTTAAATCCCTAACCCTTTCCTTTTTTTCTCTGAATTTTTGGGTTATTTTGTGTTTATCTTGCTGTTGATAGTTAATAGTGTTTGATGTTAAAAAAATCACGAATTTTATTTAATTTGCAATTTTAATCAAGTTCTTTAATATTTACAAATATAACATGAATTTCATAACTTTTTCAATTTTAATTGATAGGCAATTTTTGGATATGGTTGCTGAAGTGTAAAATTATCATAGAAAAATTATTATTAGAAATGTTGGAATTAAAAAAACGGAAATCATCAAAATGGAAGAATACACCCTTAAGCAACCATATCCGAAAACTGTCTATACGTTAAAATTGCAGAAAACATGAAATGTCACTCTATATTTGCTAATATTCAAAAATATAGTAAAATTGCAAGTTAAATAAAATTCATGACTTTTCCGTCAATTAACCCTATAAATTTTGCCTCTTATTCCTGATTAAGTTGAATTAGTAGCTTGAACTTATCCAACGGTCAAGCTTATTTCTTTTGTTAGTTGTTGCTGATGAAAACTCTTGAATTTCTCAATTGTATTTGTCTGATCTAAAGAAATACAAATTCAAGATTAGAGTTAGGAATATAATAGACAGATTCTAAATCTCTAAGCTCATTACATTTGTATATATTGATGAAGGTCAGAGCAGGAATCGAGATGGCATTGATTGATGCTGTTGCAAAAAGCATTGGAATACCATTGTGGAGACTGTTTGGTGGATTTTCAAATTCAATAACAACAGATATAACAGTTCAGATACTTTCCTATTCAACATATATTACAAGTGTTTCCTTTTTGGTGCACGAAAAACTTCACTAAACTAACCATCAAAATTATGAAGTAGCCCATATTCATGTGATGTATTGACTGATTACTGTAATTATATTTCCAGATTCCAATAGTTTCGCCAACTGAAGCAGCTGAGCTGGCTTCAAAATATCGCGATCAAGGGTTCAAGACTTTGAAGCTCAAAGTCGGGAGGAACTTGACTGCCGACATCCAAGTTCTTCAAGCCATACGCATGGTCCATCCGGATTGTTCGTTTATTTTAGACGCTAATGAAGGGTATAACTCTGAGGAAGCAATCCAAGTTCTGGAAAAATTACATGGTACTGAAGTTATTCTGAGTGTTGACTTGTGAGCTTATAAATGTATGTTTCTGTATTCACACATAAGCATAAGCCATGTGTTTGCAACTATCATTCTTAAGCATTGCAGATTATGATCCAATAGCTGAAAAGATCTGTCTGTTCCTTTTTTTTTCTGGCAGAAATGGAGGTTACGCCTATTCTTTTCGAACAACCAGTTCACAGAGATGACTGGAAGGGTCTTGGTTACGTTAGTCATGTTGCAAGAACCAAGTTTGGGGTATCCATTGCTGCTGATGAAAGCTGTCGTAGTCTACAAGATGTAAAGAAAATAGTGAAGGAAAATCTTGCCCACGTAATCAACATTAAGCTTGCCAAAGTGGGAGTTCTTGGGGCTCTTGAGATCATTGATTTAGCAAGAGCATCAGGATTAGATTTGATGATTGGTGGTATGGTTGAAACGAGACTTGCAATGGGCTTTGCCGGTAATTTGGCAGCTGGTCTCGGATGTTTCAAGTAAGCCATAGTTTTTCATTAAAGCCAGCAATGTTCATACCCAATAGCTTTATTCTAATATCTGATATAATTTCTTTGCAGATTCATTGATCTTGATACTCCCATCTTGCTGGCTGAGGATCCCGTTTTTGAGGGATATGAAGGTATGTTTGCTCTCTTACCAGTACTTCGTTTTACGAAATTATATGTTAGCTGCTTAATAACTCAAACGTGTCTCCATTCTCTAAGTTTGTGGCCCAATCTACAAGTTCACAAATGCAAGAGGTCATGGTGGTTTTCTTCATTGGGATAATATTGCATGGTAAGTTGCTAGCTTCTATTCAACTCTATTTGCTTTTGTTCAACATGCTTTCACGTATGTTGGATAATGAAAATTGGAATATGCATTTATTGAAACGATCTTAGACTAACGTTAAGTTTGTTCTACAAGATGATCATAGACGCACCTACGTAGATCAGACTACTTGGAAGAATACAATGGTATGCATGCAAGACGAATACCATTGCATGTAGAGAAGAAGAAGAAGAAGAAGAAGAAGAAGAAGTAGAGCTAAAGATCCCTAGAGTGAAGTTGCACTAATCTATTTGCTCGATGAAAGATATATATAGATACTATCATGTTGGGGTATTTGATTGTTTTTATATTTTCTTTGTATTTCCTTGTTTCTTCCATTTCAGTTGTGTAGTTGCATTGCTAAATCATCATACACTTTTGTGATTTGTGAATCTCATCAATGTTTAATCTCAAGCCTGAGATGTTAAAGTGCTCTTTCTGTGTTTTCTTGGTAACTTGATTGACAAAGAATATAAAACGTTATGTTGTGTTATGTTGTATTTGAATAGAGTGATTTGAAACCCAAAATTAAATAAATTAATTTCAAATTTATCTAAATTAATTAATATTGTTTTGATAAATATAAGTAATAATTTTAAATTCACGTCCATCCTAATATTATTGATGAATTTATTATTATAAATATCAAATCTCAACCTTAATTCATTCAAGTATACCTAATACATGATATTTGACACATTACTGAATCATATTTAAAATTTTCCATTTTCACATATGCAAATTATTTAATATTCTGTTTTTATTTTTATTTTTTACTTAATGCATTGAAACTGAGTTCATAATTCATATACATACATTCTTATAAAAAACGAAAAACAAGAAATTGTGGATAAACTTAAAGAACTCATAAATAATCAAAGGAAAAACTTGAAATAAAACACTAATGTTTATTTTCAAATTCATAAATTTTATTAAAGTATTTTTAAATATAAAAACATGATTAATATTTAATTTCAAATTCATTTTCAAATTCATAAATTTCATTAAAGTATTTTTAAATATAAAAACATCATTAATATTTAATTTCAAATTCATAAATCTCACCAAAATATTTTAAATATACTGAAATATTTTAAGTACAAAAATATTTTATATGAACTTTAGGTTTATAACTTTAGTGGTCTAAATAAGGTATTTTATACGTAAAAATATTTTGACGAAATATATGAACTTGAGAGTAAATATCAATGATTTATTTGAACATTTTTCCAATAATCAATCACATTCACACCCAACCTCTCTCCGAACTAATATTCAGCTGAAAAATAGCATTAATTAAACTTATTTCAAAGAAACTGAAAACAAAAAAAAAATGGTGAAAAAAGTTGAAGTCTTACAAAATTGAGCGGTGAATTAAGGCGGCGGCACCACCACCATTGGTGGTATCAAGATCGCCATATAAGACTTAGACTGCTGATTTTGATACCCACAATAGTGGCAGCTCCGCCGTCATCTAGATTTCACGGCGTCATGCTCTTAATGAGACTCAATTTGAAAATATTATAAATTAAGAAACTATTTTAGAGATGGAATGAATGAGTACTGTTGTACTTTTTGCAGTACTGATACTTTTGCAGTACTAATGATACTTTCAGTACTAATGATACAACAACAGTACACTCATACTGTACATTTATTATTATATTATATTATTTGGTCACATTAAGATTATAATAATATTATATTATTGGGTCATATTTGAAAATATTTTCGATATTTTTTTGATACTTTCATTTTTTAATATGACTCATATAAAAATCTTAATATTTTCATTTTTTTACATAATCGATAAAAAAATGAGAAATTTTATCAAGATATGAGTAAAATGTCGACAAATATCATGTATCGATTTTGATATCAGATGGTTTCATGATATAAATTTGAAGAATATAAGTGATATATGGGGAAATGTCGATAAATATCAATAAAATATCGACAAATATCGATATCGATTTCAATATCGTTGGTTTTATGGTATAATTTATAAGAAAATCGATGAAATATCAACATGTGCCCATAGTACAATATAATTTATAAGAAAATCGATGAAATATCAACATGTATAAATGAGAGGAATATTGATATCGATATTGTATTTATAAGAAAATCGATGAAATATCAATCGATGAAATATCAACATGTGCCCATAGTACAATATAATTTATAAGAAAATCGATGAAATATCAACATGTATAAATGGGAGGAATATTGATATCGATTTCAATATCGTTGGTTTTATGGTATAATTTATAAGAAAATCGATAAAATATCAACATGTGGCTCCATGGTATAATATAATTTATAAGAAAATCGGTGAAATATCAACATGTATAAATGAAAGGAATATAAGTGATATGAGGAAATATCGATAAATAACGATAAAATATTTACAAATATCGATATCGATTTCAATATTGGTGGTTTTATAATATAAATTATGGTATAGATCGGAGGAATATAGGTGATATATGGAAAAATATCCATAAATATGGGTAAAATATTGACAAATATCGATATCGATTTCAATATTAATGGTTTTATGGTATCGATGAAATATCAGGATATATCAATAAATTTTGGTAGAAAAATATTAGTAAATATCAGAAAAATATCGACAAATATGGTGGTTTTATGATATACATTATAAGAAAATCGGTGAAATGTCACGATGGAATATTGAGAAATATCAATAAATATCGAAAAAATATAGATAAGTATGATGTGCACCGATATGGATATTTTCATAAAATTAAGATATCGATATTTTCATTGAAACCGAAATTTTCATCGTTACGTGTGATATATGCAGGATATTATAAAAATTAAAATATATCCGGGATGCACATTGCATCATCCAAAAATTGATATTTTGCAAAAATATTGAGATATTTTCATCTTTGAATGGCTGAATTTGTTGAAAGATATGATATCATTGCAAAAATATTAAGATATTTTCATCTTTGAATGGCTGAATTTGTTGAAAGGTATGACTGTTCTTGTGATTTTTTTTATTTTTTATCAAGTTTCGTTGTAATTGCGATTTTTTTTATTTTTTTATCAAGTTTCGTTGTAGGTATGATATCATTGCAAAAATATTGAGATATTTTCATCTTTGAATGGCTGAATTTGTTGAAAGGTATGCCTGTTCTTGTGATTTTTTTTATTTTTTATCAAGTTTAGGTATGCCTGTTCTTGTGATTTTTTTTATTTTTTATCAAGTTTCGTTGTAATTGCGATTTGCTTGTTTGATGTGGTTATTAAAAGAGTGTTTATCAGTAATTGTTTGATGTGGTTATTAAAAGAGTGTTTAGGCAAGTACTTGAAAACATTCAGACAAGTACTTGAAAACATATTTTATGTAGGCAAGTACTTTGTAGTTGTCTTCTGAACTATAATTAGTAATTGTACGTGGCAAGTACTTGAAAACATTGAGGCAAGTACTTGAAAACATATTTTATGTAGTAGTTCTGAACTGTAATTAGTAATTAGTAAATTGTAATTGTATGTGACAAGTACTTGAAAGCATTCAGGCAAGTACTGATATTATAAAAATTAAAATATATTCGGGATGCACATTGCATCATCCAAAAATTGATATCTTTGCAAAAATATTGAGATATTTTCATCTTTGAATGGCTGAATGTTTGCAAAAATATTGAGATATTTTCATCTTTGAATGGCTGAATGTTTGCAAAAATATTGAGATATTTTCATCTTTGAATGGCTGAATTTGTTGAAAAGTATGATATCATTGCAAACATATTGAGATATTTCCATCTTTGAATGGCTGAATTTGTTGAAAGGTATGATTGTTCTTGTGATTTTTTTTTTTATCAAGTTTCGTTGTAATTGCGATTTGCTTGTTTGATGTGGTTATTAAAAGAGTGATTATCAGTAATTGTTTGATGTAGTTATTAAAAGAGTGTTTATCAATAATTGTATGTGGCAATTACTTGAAAACATTCAGGCAAGTACTTGAAAACATATTTTATATAGTTGTCTTCTAAACTGTAATTAGTAATTAGTAATTAGTAATTGTACGTGGCAAGTACTTTGAAAACATATTTTATGTAGTTGTCTTTTGAACTGTAATCTCGAGGGATTTGAGCTGATTATACATACTTTTATTTGCTATTTGATTACCCTTTTAAACTAATATAGGAGTATAAATCCCTATAAAACCAAAAAATAATTATACAATGACTTATTAAAATAACTTTTATTTAGTATTCAATTATACTTTTAAACTAATATAGGAGAATAAATCCTATAGAACCAAAAAAAATAATTATACAATGACCTATTAAAATAATAAGAGTAGACGTCTTCTCTTATGAAACTAATTTCATTGAGACAGATCAACTACAAAATAGAGATTGACTTGTGAATATTATCTCACGAGATTATCCATGATGTGATTTGCCATTGATAATTATGGTTTATATAGATGTAACAAAATACAAGTTATTAATTCAAAAATGAGAATTCTTTATGTAATAACAAATGTTGAGTCAAACAATGGAGCCAACACCTTTTACATCCAAGAAAAGAATAACTTAGGGAGAGAGTTATTCTCCACAACTTGCATAAAGGAAGTAAATTGTATACTTACAGAATGTAGTTTTTGACAAATGATGAAGGTCTAAGAAGCTGGTTCCAATCCATAAACCACTGCCTTCTATCAGATGGAAGTGCAAAGTTGAGCTCGAACATCTCCTTCGGCATATTTCCTCCTCCGAATCCTACGAGCTTTTCCACTATCTCTGCACTCTCTTGTATGTGCTTCTCGTCGTGGGGATTGGTCCATAGCTTGTTTACAAACTGCATTTTCCTTTGCTTTCCCTCCAATGCTACTTCCCATTTTATGTATAGAGCCTCTCTTTCTTCTTCCGTCATGCGTGTACTCATCCTCTTTGCGAGAAACTCTCTTTCGCGCTTCAATGCTCTGATACTGAATGATCACAGATTATATAGAAAGTTAAACATTTGAAATAATGACACCTGGTTAAGGATGCATCAATGAGAGGAACTTCTTTTGGAGTGGAGAGATTGAGAATGGACCTTGAAGATAATGATATAATGGACTCGTTTCCTACGTGAGCAGGGCTTGCGTTTCCAATCTCTGTTAAGTGCTGTTGCAGCCATGTTAAGCGTCTAAGCTCCACTTCTATGTATATCTGATCAGAAGGGTCACCTTTGAATAGAAGATAGAATTGGGTTCTGTGAATGATGGAAACATAGCAAACATCCCATAACTCAATGATCTGCTGTCGTTGATCCTTGAAAGTGAGATGCCATGATGCTGGTGACTCCTCTGGTAGTTTAGATGCATCGTCACCTTCCTCCAAATTATATCCTGCTGCTTCATTTGCTTCAAGTTCAAGCACCTGAAGGAATAACAATTGCATTAATTGGGGGAGAATTTTAAAGAATGAGTTTCCGTAGACTTTTTGCAAGTTTGAATAAGTACATACTAAAAAGGATTTTTCTCAAGAAAAGATTTATACCTGGCAGACAAGAAGCTGTTTCTGGTATTGCAGCTTTGCCACACGTTCTTTAAGTTCGGTGACATATGTTTTTATGCTTCTGACATTCTCCTCTGCTGCATTCTGAAACATTTTCTGCATTTTCCTCATATTGACAGAACTTGAACGTCTGTATGGAGTGTTTTCCTTTGATGAGACATCTCCACCTTCACTCTTTGTAGGAGTATCTTTGTCGGAAACTGAGTGAGTTTCACTGGACACAGCATCATCAAAAGCTGGAGGTCTATTTTCAATCTCAGAGTTCATTACTTGATGAGCGGCTGATAGAGAAGAACAAGGAGACTTTATGAAGGTTTGCATATTTAGACCGTTACTTGAAGCTAATGGCAGCAATTTCTTCTTTTTTTCAGGATTCTTCGAATTTGGAGTGTGATCACTGCATGGTTGGTCTCTCTTATTAGCTGGAAGAGACATTACTAATTTTTCTATCGATCTCTGAACATTTTCTAGCTTCTCCTCAAGATCAGCTATGGTGCTTCCTTGCGAATGAAGTCTAGTTATCTCTTCTTTCAAATTGGCACTAACACTCTTGTTAACTGACACCACATTTCCAACGTCAACTACTTCCTTAGTGGGCTGGATATTGCGCATTTCCTTTATCTCCGCTTGAAGCTTAGCTATAGTCTCTGCTGCATTTTGGTTACCTTGTCTGTGACATGAAACCTCCTTTTGCAATACATCAAGGGCTCGATTAGCCTCTTCACCTAACTGCTCCTGAAGATGCTCAAGTTTCCGTATTTCATGCATCAAAGCAAAAGGAGCAGTTGATGATTGTCTCATTGTCTGCCTTCCCAGAGTATCTCTTGGTAATAAAGTTCCAGAAAAGGACAGACACTTCTTTGCAACAGGACTTGGTGAATCAGATGGTTTTATTTTCTGAAACACACATAAAAAATAGCTTTTAGTAACATGTAGTGAAGACCTAGTAAATAAAATAATAGCCTTCATCCAAATGACACGGTGCTACTTTGATCAATTTTCTTAATACATTTCCATCTGAAAAATTAACAGATATTGGTAGAAAGAAAAAAAGGGAGAAAACTGCAAACCTTTTCCTCCTCGAGTTTTCTACGCAACTCATCCACCTGAGACTGTGCTAGGTCTCTTTGACGTCTCAATTCTTCCATTTCTCTCTCCATCTAAGCAAAGGGCATCATTAGTTAAGTATGATAATTACACATGAATACTAGAAAAACAAATATGCAGCAAATCAGTTTTAGCTAACCTGCAGAATTTGAATGTCTTTCTCCTTAGATGGTTCGGGTGTTCGTAACTCTGCTTCAAGTCTTGCCACCTCCTTCTGCAAATGCTTCACAAGCACTTTGTCCGATACCACCTGATGAAAGCATTCACACAAGATGAAAATTATTTAATCATTTTATGATGATAAAACGAGAAACAAAAGGCCTCTCCTCAATGGTTTTATATTGATACTAGTATATGATAGTTTCAATTACCATGTTCACTTGAGCGTTATTTGTCACTTCTTTTGCTCTGGAAGCAAAGAGAAGTGTGTTACGAGATTGTTCTACGTGACTTGATGCTGGACTCAGTGTGCATATAATGGCAGTACGTGCATTTCCTCCCAATGAGTGCTGCAATATTCGTGTGAGCTTTGAATCTCGATATGGTATGTGACCACTTCTTTTTCCCACACTGGATTCAAACAATGAAGAAATCAGCAATTATTCAGAATAATGTATTGGCAAATTCATGTCCTCGCAAATGTGTATAGATTGCTGGAAAAATATCCTAGTCTTTTACATCTCAATACTGTTCAGTCAATGTTTCATATAAATAAGCATTGTGCTGCAGAGTTGCTTTGTTCTGTACAACTATTTTCATGGCTCAGTAACAAACCTTAGCTTCCTGATTACTGTTGTAAGGGTCATCAAGCTTAAATTAATGTGACACCCTTCCCTAAGCCTGGCACCCTCTGCATTTGTCTGTGAGGCCCTTTCACTTCCAGCTAAGTCTACAAAGTTCTGCACAGAATAACCATGATAATATATAACCAAATTGTTGCTTAAAATTGATTAGAATGGATAGACCCAAAAACAGATATGTGATTTTACCAAGCTGGCAACATATGATCTCACACATTCTGAGCTTTCACGAAGAGTACTTTCAATAGTCTGCATTCGAGATCATAACATATTCAGTTCAGAGAAATAATCATGCCTTCTAAGTATTTCCTTAAAGATCAACGTCAAAAGCAAACAGACCAGTCTTATTATTTGATGTGATCTGGAGCTAGTGTCATTGAGCGCAGTTTCACCAACTTGTCTTTGAGCTGCAAAGAGTAGAGTATTCATTAATTAGAGTTACTTGCATCTAATCCATATAGAATGAAACAAACCACATCATGCTAAAGATTTTGTCTTTACCATCACAAATATGGATTAAATGTCTCAAGTGCTGATCGTCTTTTGCCGTCTCTTCTACTAATTTCTCAACCACAGTTCCTTTCTGAAAATGAGTTGACAAAAAATTAATAAATGAAGAGGGCTGAACCTTTAACTCTGTCTCAGGTAGCTCATAATAGCTAAGAGTTTTACCTCTGGGTCATCGAGGAGTTTAAGACTACGGCCAGAGTCTGAGTTAAGGAGATCCCTGACATTCTCATTATAGATTTCTAGACCAGATATTTTTATTCGGAAGTCTCGTTCTGGAGTCTGTTAAGTGGTCAAAAGCACAAGGGAATAATTTCAATCAGAACAATTAGCAAAAGCACAAAAATGATTAAAACTGAAAGCGTATATCTACAACTATTTCAAATCTTTATCCTGTTTGGAATCTTGCTACTGCTATACACTGAAAGTATATTAAACTTGAAACAATAACAACAGTATGAAATGTCACAAGCAGATCCTGTTTGTGAAGAAAGAAGATCTTGTTAGACTCACATTGATTATATGCATGTATGTTTAGACTCACATTGATTATATGCATGTATATATCATGAACTGCTTTCTCCGTGATTCCTCTCATTGTGTAAGTTTTCCCACTACTAGTTTGTCCATATGCAAATATGGTTGCTGCCATACAATTTTCAAGAAATATAGTTGTTAGAATCCTAAATATTTACACCTTATTTTCTAGATAATGAGGACAAAGATTACCATTGATTCCCATGAGTGCAGATAATGCCACAGTCTTCACTCCATCCTCATACACAGCTTCAGTTGAACAATCAGGACCAAACACTTTGTCTGCAAAGAACATGACTTTGACGCTAAGTTTCTTTAAACCAACATGGCATAAATATTTAATTCTAAGACAATGCATGTTTAAGTTATATATTACCAAATGTGAATGGTGTTGGTAGAGCCACGCGTTCATGGGGGCTAGTCTTGTAAACAATTGTATGATTATCTGTGCATTCCCAAGCTACCTGGTCTTTCGAAAGTTGCTCTCTCTTGTTCAGAGGCCTCAACCGCACTGTCACAACAATTTTCTCTTCCTTCACCCTGTGTCCACTAGGGGTGGCTACTGGTGTCCTGTCCAATTTTGAGGCTGGTGTACCTGGTGTTCTAGTAACAGTCATCTTATCCGAATAAAAATAAAACAGCCCCGAAGCACAGCTTGAGGCAGGCCTCCCACCAGAAGACTAAGATACGCTAAGTTGCTGTCTAATCTTGACAGCCCTTGATAGGAAGGATATGTAGACAATAATCTGCAAGTGTAAGAGATATTTAATATATCTATGATAACAACTTCACAACACAAAGTTCATGAAAAGAAATTCATAAAAACAATAGTATTGACTGCATTGAAAAAGAAGCCATACATAGTCTGAAAATTCAATGACATGTGAAATTTAAAACTTCCTGATAAGAGGAAGCTAAAAAACAACTCTTACAAACCAACCCAACAATGATTCAATATTTCACAAATATTCACTGGTCGTTTACACTTGCTTCCAAATTCCAATTGAAAAATCATAATTTCATAATATTATCAGATCGACCTCATTTTGAATCAAATTATATTTAATCACCATCTCCGGTCACTGTACAGAACTCTACTAATTACCTCATCAAAATTTAGGACACTCATTACGTTACTACACAGTCACTGATAACTTGCTTGCTTCAAATTGAGAAACAATAATTTCCTAAATTACTAGATCTACTCCAATTTGGAGCAAATCAATATCATCTAACTAAGTTAAAACCTCTTTCCGACCAAGGTACAATCGCAGAAACCATAAGAGAATGGGTGTACAATGTGCACAAGCTATTGTACCTTATTCGGGGAGCAGAAACTGTAAACAAGAAGTAATAGGAGGAAAACAACGACGAATTAACTAGAATGACATTCGGATAATTCAAGCAAAGCACCCTAAAATCGACAGCAGAAAAAATGTCAAACGAATCGAAACAAAATCAGAGAGAGAGAGAGAGAGATTCGCAGAGATGTGTGTGAAATTCTTACCAAATAGCAGCGAATTTTAACAAAATTGAAGTTCAGGTGATTCAAGCAGAAATACCCTGAGATTCGTAGTTTTTAATCAGAAGTAAACAAATCAAAAATGGAGAGAGAGAGAGAGAGAGAGAGAGAGAGAGAGAGAGAGAGAGAGAGAGAGAGAGGGCACAAATCAAATGTATCATGTATGTGAGGCGATGATTGGGATTTTTGAGTTACGGATGCAACGGCTAGTTTTATTATCTCGTGCAGTGACTTGTAAACTTGATTCCATATCGTCAATATATCGCGGGGGACAAAAGACGTTGGGCTCTAAATCTTAGCGTCAATGAAACCTTAAAACTGGAAATTGCACTTCTACCCAATTTTAGTCAAAATTATTTTCTAGACCTTCCGGAGCCCGGACCCTTTATAAATATATAATGGCAATTTAAAGCATAGTTTTTGTTAATAATTATAGTCATTGGGAATTTGAAATGACCTTTGAGCAAAATTTAATGTGTGATTTTTAGCTGCCACATCCTATTTCGTTGTGATTTGTAAAATTTTCTATATTTCTCAATAACAGTAATACGAATCATGTTCAACATGTGATTGGATTGGAATTCAAATATTAAATTTGATATTTCAATCTCAAAATTAAGACTATAAAGTAGGTGAAGCTTTATCATCTTTCCCTACATCTCAATATATAAAACTTTAACAATTGAAGTCATGTGTTCTCGTTTCATCCCACATAAATTCGATTTTGAAAAATTAATATGACATTTAATTTATTCAAAATTTGATATATAGTTATCAAAAAAATTAGTCAAAAAAATTAATGAAACCAAATTCCAATAATCATTCACATGAATAGAAATTAAATCATATAAGTATGTAGACATGCAACTCATTTATCAAGAAAACTTATTGCATATAAAAGGTATTTTATGGTTTTGAACACTCCATAGTTAAAATTAACGAATACATTAATAATTTAGTGGATGTTATGCGTTGAATTATTTTATTGTGGTGTATTTCAAATTAACAATATTGACTTGACATAAAAGCTCCACAACACTCATTCTCATATTTATAAATGTTTCTTAAATTTATAAATGTTTTCGACATGAATCGTTGTTTAGATTTATACGTGTTAACTTTTCAGGCGACTCCACTTCTCATCACTTATATATGTGGTGTCTTATTTCGAATATACTCTGTCTCAACAAGATGTAAAAATCAAATTAAAAAATTTAACCTCACTACAAGCTAGCAGGTTCCATCGCTGGGCGGGTTGCTCTTTGAAGAATGATTGTAATATTAATATGTACACATGAACTTCATGCTTAGTTGTTTTATTGAACCAAATTTTTGGAATTTTCCAATTGAAGTGGTTGAGTTGCCACTATATTAGTTCTTTACTTTGTGAATTTTAAACACATGTATCTAATAATTTATTCATTTGATATTGATTCAATCTCTTAATTAATAGATCCACAAAGTATCTTTTAAATTTACATACTCAACTAATATTATATCATTGGATCAAATATTTTACAATAGCATTGTATATATTATTTTATATCCTACCAATGTCAGTTCAATCATAGTGTATCATTAATATAGGCATAAATTCGTTCCAACATAAAATATCTTTATAAGAAAATTACAAAGTTCTACCGTTTTTTAATCAACCTATCTAAAGATATAAACTTAAGTTCACTGTGACCAAATAATGTAATTTCACTTAATGAATCTTTATGATGCCTCCGATCTTTAATAGTAAAAACATAACCACTTATAGAAAATAAGTTCTTACTAACATCACAATACCCTTCAAGTACTTTAAAATATTTCTTGTAATGCAACATAACATTATGTGTGTACTTCATCTAGTTCTTGTGAATCTACTCAATTTGTTCATTAAACATGCAAGATCAAAACATGAACTGAGATTGAGTATTGCAACTAAGTCATTTCTTAATAGAGAATTAGTATAATGGTGCCTATGTCACTTTTTAATGGGGAACTGAGATTAACTTATCAATAGTGGAGCTCCATCTCACAAAATTATACTCTTCAAACAGTTGCATATAAATTTTGTTAAAACAAATAAATAAATAAAGTATGGCAAAGTCTTGGGTGAGATCGTCTCATAGATCCCATGTTGTGAGACGAGTCGGGTCGGGTTGAACATAAGAAATTATGTAATATTTTTCTATATATTAGGTAATACTTTGTATTATAAGATGTGTTTTGAGTTGAGTTGAACCATATGAAAAATATGTAATACTTTTATGTATATCAGATAATACTTTTATGTATATCAGGTAATACTTTTGTTTTGAATTGAGTCAGACTATAACAAAATATGTAATACTTTTATGTGTATCGGATAATACTTTTGTATTATAGGATATATGACCCGAATTGGGACGAGTCGGGTCTTAAAAAAACACACGGATCCTAGGGCTTCCAGATGCTCTCTTCTCCTCATGCAATATGTAATATTTTTGTTATATTATGTAATACTTTTCTATATATCATGTAATACTTTTGTATTTTGCATATATAATAAATAATATAATACAAAATATTACTTGAAATATAGAAAAATATTACCTAATACACATAAAAGTATTACTTAATTATTATATTCGATCTGACCCGACCCGTCTCACGAAATGGGATTCGTGAGACAGTCTCACATAAGACCTACTCATAAAGTATTTTAAAATCTCTTTTCCTAAGACTACCCCCATCGCCCAGGTCCCCAACCTGCTTAGAAGAAAAGACAAAAAAAATTAAAAAAAAAAAATGTAAATGAAATTGAAGGTTGCAACCATCTCAAGTTTGTGTCTCAACCCCAACCTCAACCTCAATTTAGATTGGCGAATCAAAAGATGATACATATCATTTTTTTAATTGGTTCAACTAGATTTTATAAAGATAAAATGTATATTGTAAATATTGTAGATAATATATATTTAAAAAAAAAAATATATATATATATATATATATATATATCAAAATTCGTATTTTTTAATTCTCTATAAATAGACACCAATGTTAACATATTTTGGAACACACCAATATTTGGAACTAGCTAGGAATTAATATATATTGCATGTTATGTATTTGATTTTTTTTTATTTCATGCATCTACTTGTATTTTGATATATTTCTTTTCAATTTCGTATTTTCAATTCTTGTAATTGTAATTTCGTTATTCTGTTTTATTCCAAATGTGTTTTAAATTATTTTCCTTAATATACTTATAGATTTAGAATATTAAATTATTTAATGTAATTTTTGTACATTTTAAATATCATAAATGTTGATTAAATTTTTTTTGTAATTAATAAAAAAATAAAATAATTATTATTATTTTGGATTGGGTTGGGTTGAATTTGGTCGTAGATGTGGATATAAAAAAGAGAAAATTAGGTTGAATTAGTGAATGAGAGATAAATTAATATTTTATTTTAGGTTGGATTGATATAAGTTGGTAATATGGGTAGTCTAAGAGCATCCACAATGGGAAGCCAAAAAATAATTCAAATTCAATTTAAATTCATGAAATGCATTGTGGTTGGTGGATTTAATCCAGCATGGAGGAGAGAGAGAAGATTGGATCCAAACTATTGGATCCAATCCAATTGAAAAGGTGAAAAATAAAAAAAAATTTGGAAAAGGCGCGTGCAGAAGACGGGTAGCATTGAGTGGGTGTGTGTATCTCATTTTCTTCAAAGGAGCGTCCTTTTTCTCTGTAAGTGGGTCCCAGGCTGACTTCAATGCTCCCATCCTGCACTTCAATTTTGCTTTCTTCATTTGATTTATATTTTTTTTTTCTTAATTTTTTTTTTATGGAACACAAAGGAAATGTGAAATTTGATTCCACCAGCTTTTTTTTTTATTCATTTATTTATTTTATTCAACTACAAACCTTTTAAACATTACAAATTGTTTTTTTTTTTGTAGGAGACCAAAAATTACAATTGCCTAATTTCTTTTATGATACAATTATAATTTTTTTTTTCATTTATAGGAGTATTGTATTTGATCCAATTACAAATTTTATAATTTTATAAATTGAAACATGGTATTGTCAAATATATTTTATCATTGTAGTATCATTAATGTAATTTTATTTTATAATTTTATACTTCAATACATGTAAATTATAAGATAATATTATATTATCAAGTACATTGTATTCTAATTAATGTAGTCAAATATATTTTTAACTTGTAGTGTTATTGTGTAGTCAATTTTACTTTTAACTTGATGTAGCATGGTGTTGTCAATTCTATTGTTAACATTTAATAACATTGTATTGTCAATTCTCATTTTGGACTTGTTGACCAACATCTTGAATTCAAAAATTTCAGGACTTTATTTCATAGTAGATATTACATTTTCTCTTCTATAAATAAACTATCATGTTTACAATTAAAATACACTTCTCAACATATTTTCATACTTTCTCTTATACATTTCTTGTTTTCCAGTTTGTAGCATTCTTAGTGGAATTTTGCAAAGAAATGAATGCAAATACTAGAAAAATGTTGCAAGATTTCTTGAATTCTCAAAATGTGGAGGATGCAAGTGATGCTCCACAAAATTCTCAAACCCCCCTAATATTCCATATTCTCAATTCAATTTTTCTGGTTAAGTTCCACCATTTGGCCAGCAATATTCCCAAAATTTGTCTGGTTTTGGAAGTATGATGAATTATTCTGACAACTCTCCTCAAATGCCATTTATACCAGAGTTTTGGCAGGGACATGGATTCTCCAATCCAAGTGCAACAAATCAGCCTTTTAGGTCTGAAAGAGGAAAAGAACCGATCACACCATCTTATGTTCCGGAAACTCAATTTTCTGATCGAGATTCGACACCTAACAAGAAGGACTTTTTCAATAAAGTAAAGACCGATGTTCATGTTCATCGAAAGCGTCCTAATTGGATGAGGGATGAGGATGTGCTTCTAGCGAAGTCTGTGGTGACAATCAGCGATGATCCAATCATCGGTAATGATCAAAAGACAACAGCTTATTGGTACGTATTGCAAAATATTATAATGAAAATAAGTCTAATGAATTTATCTATCGAGCACACACTGTGTTGAGATCACATTGACACAACACAATTCGTCTGAAAGTGAATCGCTTCAATGCCGACTATAATCAAATTTATGGTTCGCATCGAAGCGGTCACAGTGATGAAGATATTTTGCGCCTCGCCTATCAAAAGTATCGTGATGAAAATAATGGTGTTGCATTTAATTTGGAACACGTGTGGAGGATCATGAAAGATCGACCACAATTTTCTCCATAATCCTCTGGTCATTTTGTTGGGACAAAAAATGCAAGAACTGATGATTCGGGAGCAAGCAATACTTCATCCAATCAAGACACCCATATTGACTTGGGATCAAATGAAGAAGAAGTTCGTCCAATTGGTCAGAAGGCTGCAAAAAGAAAAGGAAAAGGGAAGCAATGCAACAAATCCCGTCATCTATGAATTAAAAGAGGAATACACTAAGATGGTGGATGAATTATCCACATTTTCCACTGTTAGAAAACAACAAGTGAAAAATGAAAGTGAAAGAATTCGCATGAAGCAGTATAAGATCCTTACGAAAGACACAAGTCATTACACCCCCCAACAACTTATTTTCCATCAACAAATGTGTGAGGAAATCAAAGCCAAATGGCGTGGCTAAATATGTTTACTCCTTCATTTTATCAATTTGTATTTTTGTTTATGCATTTTCAATTTGATTTTTTTTCCGGTCTTATAAATTGTAGGAAAATGTAGTATGTTTGAAATTATTATTTTTAATATTAACGCATTTCAAGTCAATGAATTTCATTTACATATATTGTTTTTATCTCCTCAAATTAATGCTTCTGCAACTAAGAAATTAATGTTTCTGTGCAACTAAGAAATTAATTCGTCCAGTAGCATTGTTGTTAAGAAATTACTTTCTCTCTCTCTCTCTCCTCAAATTAATGATTGTGCTTGTCCAGTAAAAAAAGATATTACATTTAGTTTTTCATTGCTTGTCCAATAAATCACATGCACTCTGTAACTATCACATGCATTCTGCAACAATCACATGCATTTTGCAACAATCACATGCACTCTGTAAAATGTCTGGCTCAATTATTACATGAGTCATATGTACACAGTACTGAAGCAAAGCAAGAATAAATACATGAGGTTCCATTCACAATTTCACATTCACAACACAACACAACACAATACAACATAATTTTGCAAAATGTCTCAATATTCTAATAATTCAGATTCTAGCTCTTCTAGTGATGTGGAAGCTGATCCAGGGGTTAATGATCGGGAGATAGAATTGATATCAAGGATAGTTCGACGAAGCAATGAAATCTTGCAAACATGTATACAAGAAAACGAGATACGACAGAGAAGAAGGTATATTAGACGGGATCGTGAAGCCGGACATGAAAGGTTAGTTCATGATTATTTCTCAGAGGACCCTGTGTATCCCGAAAATCTATTTCGTAGAAGATTCCGAATGCGAAGAGAATTATTCATTCGCATCGTGAATGCACTAGAAAATCACTCAACATTTTTTCAACGAAGAATTGATGCTCTTGGAAGAGCCAGCTTATCACCATTACAGAAGTGTACTGCGGCTATCCGTCAATTGGCCTATGGAGTTCCGGCGGACTACCTCGACGAGTACTTACGAATGGGTGAGTCAACCTCTATCAAATGTCTTTTTAGTTTTTGTGAAGTTATGATAGAAATTTTTAGTGATCAATACTTGAGGAGGCCAACTGTTGACGATACACACCGTCTTCTCCAAATGCATGAGGAGAGACATGGCTTTCCAGGCATGTTGGGAAGTCTTGATTGTATGCATTGGGAATGGAAAAATTGTCCAGTTGCTTGGAAAGACCAATTTTCAAGAGGACATGAGTCTCCTACAATTGTCCTTGAAGCGGTCGCCTCTCAAGATCTATGGATATGACATGCATTTTTTGGCGTTGTAGGCTCACGTAATGACATTAATGTGTTGTATGAATCACCTTTGTTCAACAATGTGTTGCAAGGAAATGCACCGGAGGTTAATTTTACGGTGAATGACACACTTTATACGAAGGGGTATTATTTAACAGATGGAATCTATCCTGAATGGGCTACTTTCGTTAAAGCATTTCCATGTCTAGAAGATCCTAAAAGAAGATTGTTCAAAGAAAAACAAGAGGCTGTAAGAAAAGATGTTGAACGAGCATTTGGAGTGCTTCAAGCTCGATGGGCAATTGTGAGAGGCCTAGCACGATTTTGGTATAGAAAAAAACTTAAGAAAATCATGTTGACTTGTATTATTTTACATAACATGATCGTTGAAGATGAGGGAAATATGGTTACAAATTGGTATAATGACGAAGGTGATAATCCCACAGAACATATCCAAGGCCCAAATCGAGAATTTCAAGAATTTCTTCGAATTAATTCGGAGATACGTGATATCAAGTGCATCACCAACTCCGAGCAGATTTAGTGAAGCATATTTGGAAATACTTTGATGTCTCGATGTAGAATTAAAATGTTTAATTTGTAGACGTTCAATATCCTATCTTTAATTTTATGTATTGTTTTTGTACTCCTGTAATTTAGTTTTTATTATGAAATAAATTTATTTAAATATTTTTGTGTTAATATAATATTTTATTTACTTCAAATATATTTAAATATAATTTGTGTTTCTAAAATTATAAACTTTAAATTAAATTTAAAGTTAAAATTAGGAGAGAGAAAATTGTGTAGAAATGGGTCCCATAAAATAGTTGAATTTGGATTTGATGGATTGTGGGTGTGAATTTAAATTGATAAAATGTTGATGTGGAGGAGAAAGAATATAGTAAATGATTAAATGGATTGTATTTTTGATAATCGGGTTGTGGATGCTCTAAGGGAAAAAATAAGAAAGAGAAAAATAATTGAAAACTTTACATTAGAATATCACGTGAGCTGCACGTGCAGCCGGACTCCTCCCCTTTCTCCCTCAATTCCTCCTCTTCTTCCCCAATTCACTATCCCCCCCTCCCCCCCGGGTTCTTGCAGCAACTTCACTGTCTGGTGCTGTATGTCACACTCACAACATCCCAAAGCAGAAGAAGAAATTATTGCACCGAATCAATGGCGGGTCCTTCGTTGATGGACTCCCTTTTCCAGCGCTCCATCGACGACATAATCAAAGGCTTCCGCCAGACCCCACCAGGCACCGAGTCCACCTTCATCTCCAAATCCATCGATGAGATCCGCCGCGAGATTAAATCCAACAACCCACAAATCAAGGCCACTGCCCTTCAGAAACTCACCTACCTCCACTCCCTCCATGGCGCCGACATGTCGTGGGCCGCTTTCCACTCCGTCGAGCTCTCCTCCTCTTCCGCCCACTCGCACAAACGCATCGCCTACCTCGCCGCCGCCCTCTCTTTCAACCCTTCCACCACTGACGTCATCCTCCTCCTCACTCACCAGCTCCGCAAGGATCTCTCCTCGGCTAATGTTCATGATGTGAGTCTCGCTCTCTCTACACTTTCATCGATTTGTAATCCTGATTTGGCGCGTGATTTGACGCCCGAGTTGTTCACTCTGCTCAGTAGTAGTAAATTTATTGTGAGAAAGAAAACGATCGCCACGGTTTTAAGGATTTTTGAGCAGTATCCAGATGCCGTTCGTGTGTGTTTTAAAAGAGTTGTTGAGAATCTTGAGAGTGCTGATATGGGAATTTTATCGGCGGTTGTGGGGTTGTTCTGTGAACTCACTGAGAAGGAACCGAAATCGTATTTGCCTTTAGCTCCTGAGTTTTATAAGATTTTGGTGGACTGTAGAAATAATTGGGTTCTGATTAAAGTGCTAAAGATATTTGCTAAGTTGGTTCCTTTGGAGCCTAGGTTGGGTAAGAGAGTTGTGGAGCCTATTTGTGATCATATGGGAAGAACGGGAGCTAAATCATTGGCATTTGAGTGTGTGAGGACGATTATGACTAGTTTGGTTGGGTATGATTCTGCATTGAAGCTTGCAGTGGGGAAGCTGAGGGAGTTTTTGCTAGATGATGATCCCAATCTTAAGTATCTTGGCTTGCAAGGGCTCACTATTATTGCAGAGAACAGTATGTGGGCTGTTTTGGAGAATAAGGAGTTGGTTGTTAAGGCCTTGAGTGATGTTGATGTTAATATTAAACTCGAGGCATTGCGCCTTGTGATGTGTATGGTCTCCGAGGATAATGTTATGGAAATTTGTCGGATCTTGATCAGTCACGCATTGAAGTCTGATCCTGACTTTTGTAATGAGATTTTGGCTTTCATCTTGTTGACTTGTGGGAAGAATTTTTATGAGGTGATTTTCGATTTTGATTGGTATGTGTCATTTCTTGGGGAGATGGCAAGAGTTCCACATTGCCAGAAGGGGAGGGAAATTGAGATCCAACTTATTGATATAGGTATGAGGGTTAAGGATGCTCGACCGCAGCTTGTTCATGTTGCTCGTGAGCTGGTGATTGATCCTGCATTACTTGGTAATCCATCTATACACGGAGTTCTGGCTGCTGCTGCGTGGATTTCAGGTGAGTATATCAAGCTTTCAAGAAATCCATTTGAAATCATGGAAGCACTGTTACAGCCACGGACAAGTCTCCTTACCCCATCTGTAAGAGCCATCTATATACAATCTGCATTTAAAGTATTAACGTTCTGTGTATGCTTGTACCTCAAGTTAATTGGAGATGGTGCTTCAATTCCCTCCACACTAACGGATTCAGGCTCCAAGATTGATGGTCAGGAAAGATTTGAGTCATCAAACACTGTAACAAGTAAACCATTGTCTGATTCTGAACTGGATGATCAGCATGTGGTTGTTACGAATGGTGAGACTCCATCAGTTTCTCCAATAACACATCATCTTACACAAGGAAATCTCATGACCATAGTGAATCTTGTGGAAACTAATTTGGGACCCTTAGCTGGGAGTAGTGAAGTAGAAGTGCAGGAGAGAGCTAGCAATGTTCTTGGATTGATTAAATTGATAAAACCAATGATATTTGGTTTTCTGGACAACAGTGAAGGAGATAAACTGAAGGGAGGAATAGAAGCTTCTGGAATAATAAAGCTGATTTTTGATTCATTTTCAGAAGATCTTGGTCCAGTTGCACCCAATGCTCAAGAGAGGGTACTCATACCCGATGGATTGGTGCTCAATGAAAATCTCGGTGACTTGGAAGACATCTGTGGTGATATCAATTTTCCGTTATCAACTTCATTTTCCCTTGTCAAACCTCAATTTGTGGATGCCCCTAGTAATGTGGAATTCCAGAATAAGGAAGAATTCGAACCATCAACTGAGTCCACATCTTTACTTGCACAGCATCGGAAAAGACACGGTCTTTTTTACCTTTCTTCGGAAAGTAAAGGGGTGACATCCGGTGACTACCCACCTGCTCATGACCCTAAAGATAAGGCTATTGATGAAGCTGAAGATCTAGTGAAGTTAACAGAGCAATCACTTGTCGTTGGAAAAAAGAAAAGTCAAGCAAAGCCTAGGCCTGTGGTTGTGAAATTGAATGATGCCGAGGAAGTTAATGTTGCAACCAAGAAACCTGAGTTCAAGGCTGATCTAATTTCCGGTGCCGTGCAAGAAGTGCTTTTAGGCAATCAAGCTACCACATCATCATCAAGAAGAAAAGAATCAAATAAATCAAGTAAGAGAAGGGAGATTGATGAGTTAAATGTTGGCACAACCGACATATCTGAGCTCGGAAAAGCTGGTTTGGGAGGTAGAAAACACCATGTTCATGGTAAAGAGAGAAAGCATCGAAGTTCAGCAAAGGATAAAGAACATGATCACAAAGACAAGCAAAAAGGTGATAGCTCACATAGTAAGCACAGGTCTCGGCATAGAGCAGATAGGGCAGTGGAAGCTCAAGCCTCTGTCATTCCTGATTTTCTTTTATAGCAAGATTACACCCGTCACGTCCAAAAATGTTGAGGTCAGTTGTTGTAATTAATATCCATGTTTTCCCTTCTGGATTTGGTTGTAATACATTCTTTTGATTTACTTCATATATTTGAAAAAAAGAATACAAGGTTTTTTTTGGATATATTTTCTCTCTTGTGACTTTGAGATGGATGTGTTTTTTAATGTAACTATATTTTGATCTTACAATGCACAGAATTGAAATTTTCTAATCTTTGAGCATGACGAAACTCTGGATTTCTGATAATTTGGGTGATGAGTTAAACCTAGCCAATTACTTCATTAGGAATAAAATGCATAACGGTAATTTGTGACACTCCTTCAATCATCTCTTTTATGGTCCCCACCTGCAACCTTCCATTGCTACCTCATTCTTCATGGTTCCTAATCTCACTACCTCTTGTGGGGGCTTATGCTCAAAGTATGCCTGTGTAACCCAAGTCAATGAGTGTGTTGTTGCTCATAGGAGTTTGAGTTAAAAAAATATGTTTCCAGCTTCACATGGTTTCAATCACTTAAATTCAGGATAAAGATAAACAACCATTTAAATTCAGATTTCCTAAATTAGAGCAAAAATGGGAAATAAAATTTATTCAAGTCTTCAGCTTTTTATATTCTTAGCCCTTAGCCATGCATTCTCAAACTCTTATTTTGTTCAATATTAACGACATATTCTTTTGAAAACATTCATTTGTTCCATTATTTTCGTTGTAAAATTTTTAGTTTCTATTACCTCAATAGCTGTCATTTGTCAATATTTTATGCTTTATCCACCCAGTTTTTTCTATCCCATAATCCTGTTCCAATTAGTTTTCTGGTATGATTACTTTTAATAGTTTTATCATCATCTTTATGGACTGATATTAATACTAACTTGTTATATTAACTTAGCCTCATCTCAGACCATCCAACCTGAATCAAAAATTCATTAGCTGATTTGGGTTTTAGATATTTCAAGAGTTTACTTGTGTTCATTAGAAGAGGTCATCATCCAAGCCCCCAGAGGTCTAGTAAACTCATGCAGCTGCTTTCTTTGTGCTGTGGCAATAGATGTTTGGATTCTTTTTCATGTTTAGAAAATTTAGGATAGATGATTGCTCTGCATCCTTCAACTAGTTAGGCTCTGGAGAAAATATATTAGAAAATGTACTTCTAGTAGTGGAAATGTGGAGTGTTAAAATGTTTTTGAATGTTTTGAAGGGAAAAATGATGCAATGTATTCTAAGACATTTTAACTGTTCATGTTTTTTTATTTGGTTGTTAGTCGGTGTAACTATTTTTAATTCATGATTTATCATCCAAGTTTATTCCCTAGTTGAAGAAGGATGTCCTTTCCCGTCTTTCATGTGTGTATGTGTGATGTGTGCACTATTCTTGGAAGAGAGTTGTGATCGATTGTGGTAGCCGTTTGAGTTTTAAAATCAGGACTAACCACTTTCCACTGGGAAAAAGATAATGCAGGATGAAAGAAACAGGGACATGGAGAGTGGGTATCTGGTTGATCTCTTCAATAGGTAATAAATAAATTGCCTCTTGTTTTGGAGATCTTCGCATATGCCACATTATCGATGATCATACGTGTTTACTCACCTTTCAGGATATATCGCTACAGTTTCTATTCATTCGACTTTGTTTCTCTTTTGTGTTGCTTTCTAGCTCTCTATTTTGACACAAATTTTGCTTTCTGCTGAGACTATAATATCATTGCAATATGCTGCAACGTCAGGAAAACTTTTGTGAATTGTGATTAAACAATGATGTTCTCCATATTTGATAGGAAAAAGTAGAACACAAAATTTAAAGTTACCTAATTTTCTCTGTTTTTTTTTTTTTGGTGAGTTCGATTTGGTAAGTTTAACATGAATATCGGGTACTTGAAATATATCATATATTTATACATTATCAGAGCATCCACATTAGTGAATTATTAGTACACCATTTTAGTGTGGGGTCCACATGCCACCACACTAATTAAAAACATCTATTTTTTTAAAATACACCTCTACATCAATTTAACACAAATTTCAATCAATTTAACATAAATACAATCATTACATGTGGATCCCATGATTCACTAATTTTTATTCTTTATTTTTATTTATATCAATTTAAAGTAATTATTTATTGCTTGTATGTTGGATTAATTAATTATGATATTAATAATTTTCAATTCGCATTAAAATATAATTAATAATATTTAAATATTATTTTAAAAAATTAATTATCTAAAAAAAAGACAGATATAGCTAGCAATTAATTGAAAATAAGCAATTGACATTACAATATATTAAACATACAATTAATATAAATGAACAATTAAATTTATATCTACCAAATTCAAAGAAAGGATGGTTACTATCTACCATTCTTATTCTATTATTTATATCAATTCAAATTAATTCTTTATTTGTTGTATTAATTTTAGTGTAAATTGTATAGAGAATTTTTTAATTATTACATTAAAAAATTTCAACTCACATTAAAATGTATAAATAATACAAAAATGATAAATTGTTTGTATAGGAAAGAAAAGAAACTAATTTATTTGTATAAAAAAAGTAAAGAAAATAAATATATTGAGATGAAATGAGAAAAAAAAAAAAGCAAAAGACATTAATTGATGATGTGTCATTATATTAATCATTGACCAATTATTAAAGTAGGGGACAAAAATGCATTCTTCAAACTTAACACACACACTAACTACACAAAAACACACACTTAAAAACACACCTACATTAATTAATACACCTTTTGTTTTAATTAATAACACACTAAAATGAATTGATGCACATGCCCTCAATCCTTGACATGGGTTGTAAGTTTTTTTTTTTTTTTTTTTTTGAAATTTCAATAAAATTAAGTTATGGAATTAAGAAGACTTCACTCCCTTTTCATTTTATTTTCTCTCCTTTTCTTCCTTATTTGGAGGGGAGTTCGTGAGGTGGACTTTATCTTAATTAAAAACAATAAAATACTAAAAGAAACATGGTATATATTTAGGTAATTTAAACTGACGAACATCACCTCCAGAAATAAACTATTGAAATTTTAAGGTTACTACTTAAAGTTTAATTGGATATATTGGTTCGATAATTTACAAGAAATGAAGTGATGTGCTAGTTTGGTTTTGAGAGGTTTTTCTTTTGTAAAAGATGGTAAAAATAATCAATTTTGAAACTAAAATCCGATTCGAACACCCTTGTAACAATCCAATGTTTTTAGATGCAACCCATCCCCGTTTACTGCATACAGGAAAAGAAAAAAAAAAATCTCTTAAAATATTTTAACAGTTATTATTTGAAAGTTATTGTGTTTGGATTGATGGATTTAAAATGAATGAATTTTGAATCCACGTATGTTAGAGTAGCTTTAAATTCATTTATATTGTTCAAATTTAAATGCGAGATATGGATTTCAAATCCATATCTTTCCAAATATCACTAATGAATTTACTACTGTAAATTTCTATTTTTTTTCCTTAAATCTACCTATTTAAATACAACCTAAGTTCACATATTTTCTGTTGAATACTTGAATAAAAATATAGATCTTTTGGAGAGCTTATATTACACACTGCTTCGAGCATGTTTTCTTATACAGTATATTGTGGACTATGGTTGAACTACTCTTCTAAGTATCTTAGTCCCAAGTTAAAAAATTTAATTCATTAAATATTTATATGTAACATTTCGAGATGAACATTATTTTCAGTAACTATATTTATAATATAAAAACTATAGAAAGCATCTAGTATCAAACACATTTATTTTTTTGTTTTTCTATATGTAATTTAAATAATAAATTAAAAATCTAAAAATAATAAATTTGATATATCACTGTGTTAAACAAATTTTAAATGATCAAAAAAATTCTTTAATTTGAAATTATGTTTTATTTAAAATAAATAAATGAATAACCCAACCCGTACCCCGTCTATCGCGTGCAACTTATTTTGGCCGAAATGTAGTATTCATATACTTTTTCAACTATTCCATTTTAATAAATGATTAAATGTAAAAATCAATTTTAAATACATTTTTTTTATTTGCAACTTAAACTCTGTTTTTATTCAATTTTAATTTGAAGTTTTTTGATAATTTTCTGACGAAGTATACAATATGAATGATTATGTCATTCAAAAACAGCTTAGGTTTCAAATTGCAAATTGAAAATGCTTGTACTTTAGATTGTAAATTGAAATCGGCTATACTTCAAGTACTTTTAATTTTTATGAATATTACATGCAAGCCACGTAATGAACATTTTGCCTGAAAAATTACGGAAAAAAAGTTAGATTGTACTTTAAGAAACTCTTAAATATCAAGTTGCAATCGGATAAAAAAAATCGAACTACAAATTAAAAAACAATCATAGTTGAGGTTGATTTACATGCATTTATGTCTTCTATAAATATTTAAATATAGATATGCATTTAAGTCTTCTATAAATATTAAAATATAGATAGATATAGTCTAATAGATGTGTAACAGTCACATCAAAATAACATGTATTAATATAATAAAATACACAAAATACAATTTTATAATATATACCATCAAGATTTATCCAACCTACGTGTATGCTAATTAAGCGTAGCAAATATATTTACTATATATATATATATATCATATGAAATAGAGAACCATCGTATGGTAAAGTTGTGATAACTTCAAATATATGCCCTTTTTTTAAAAAGGGCTCTCTCTCTCTCTCTCTCTTTTAGAAAATTCTCACCCCTAATATATAATTCTTCTCCATATAATATATTCCATTTATTTATAAATATTGACTTAGACAATATTAATACTGACGTCAAGGTCATTGCATCAGTATTGGTAGATCAAAGTGTAAGCAAAAACTCCTCTCTTGCCATGCTGCTTCCTACTTCATTCCTAGAAATTTCTTACACAATTCCTATCTTTGCTTTTATTTTTGTAGGCCCTTTCTCTCTCTACCCTCCCCCTTTATAACTCCCATTCCATCTCTTCCTCTCTTCAACCATTGTTCCATTAATAATATAATAAAAATAAATAAAGATCTTAATTCTATTACAAGTTGTTACCAGAAATGGCAGCTAAACGGTTTTTTGATGGTGAAGAGGATCAGCCTAACCAGAAACGAATCAAAACTAGACCCTCGTTTGCTTCGTAAGATCTTTTATTATTTATTTATATCTACATATTATTAATTTTTTTTTATGTTATATTTATTTAATTATGACCACCTTCTTTTACTATCATGTTATGTTATTGCAGTGTAATCAAAGATGTTGTGGTGGTCAATTGCCTTAAGAATTTCTGCTCATCTTTGGAACCTATGCTTCGTAGAGTGGTACTTAATATTTTTATAAATTAATGAAAATTAAATGAGTTCTATTATTCTGAGTAAAACCGTCTCATACAAGTTTTTGTATACAGGTGAGTGAAGAAGTGGAGCATGGGCTGAGGCAATGTTGCATGAGCAAAATGACGAGATTGCCCTCATTGAAAGCGATCCAACGGTCTCCTATGACGAGACTACCCTCGCTGCGTCTCGCCTTCGTTAAGAAGCTCTGTCTCCCCATCTTCACCGGCACCAAAATCGTCGACGTGGAGGGGGGCTCGCTTCAGATCATGGTCGTGGATGGCGACATGGTCCCCACTTGTCTCTCGTACCCGATCAAAGTGGAAGTCGTGGTTGTGGACGGCGACTTTCCCCATGGGGACGACAAAGACGCGTGGACCAGCGCCGATTTCTCCAGGAATGTTGTCAGAGAGAGGAATGGGAAAAGGCCTTTGCTCGCTGGGGATCTCAACGTTACGATCAGAGACGGCGTTTGCTCCGTCGGAGATATCGAGTTTACCGATAATTCCAGCTGGATTCGGAGCCGGAGGTTCCGATTGGCAGCCAGAGTGGTGGCGCACCACGGCCAACAGCCGCCGGAGGTTGTGATCGGGGAGGCTATTTCCGACGCTTTCGTCGTTAAAGACCACCGCGGCGAGTGTGAGTTTCTCTCTCTCCACATTTTCTTCTTTTCTTTACTACAAAAAAAAAAAAAAAAAAAAAAAAATATATATATATATATATATATATATATATATATATATTGCTAAGTTTAAATAAAGTGTTTTTCACGACCATAACGAAAATTTTTACCTTTTGTAATTATTTAAGAATATTTTAAGATTTTTACTAAATATTCATATTATATTTTCATGTAAGAGTAGGTAGGATGAAGGTTTTTTTTTTCCTTATATTTAGTATTGAGTATATGATAACACCTCCATATAAATGCTTTTAAGATGTTGGGAAATATGTTTGGTTCTTCAATTAGCTGCAAAATAGTACATATATTAATATTATTAAACGTAAAATGATACAAAGGACCCAATATGAACATATGATTATTGTATTTTCTTGCACGAGATCCTCTACTTCAGTGTGTTGATTTCGTTGATATTCCAAAATAATCATTATATGTCATGTGTATAAATAACATCATTGATTATAATATGTCTTAAATATATATATATATATATATATATATATATATATATAAAAGATGAAATGACAAAATATAGTAGAATATCCTGATCAATAATTTTTGGTATATCTTTTGAATGATAGTTTTTTTAATCATACATGTATTGAAAAGTTTCCTCATTTAATTGATCTTTACTCATACATGTATATAAATTTTCTCAAATCAAGTAATCAAGCAAAGAACCACAGTATTCTATTTAAATTTACGAGGGAAGTTATTTTCAAGGTTTAGTTTGTTTCATATTAATCACCTGTCATTTTTTTTTTTGTTTTAATTATTACCATGATCCTTACAATATAAACTAATTATTTATACTTGCTATATAATAGTCATTTAATTGTTTAGATCAAATAATATATATATATATATATATATATATATATATATTATTAAATATTCAGTTAAGATGAAGTTTTTTTTTTTCCCTGATGTGGCAAGATTTTTTAGGGTTAGTTTGGAGCCCAAAAAGATCTAATTTTTTTGAATGAAGAAATGATTTTTTAGGATGTTCAATCATTGATGTAGAATCAACAACTTGAGCAACACATCCCATTTTGAGTCAATCATAGATTTATAAATTGGGCAAAATATATATAGCCCCATGTCCAATAAAATAACGAATTATTTGTCTCTCTCTAAATTCCCACCAATAATCATTGGCAAATATGACCCTATTTCATGCAACTTATTACTGGCCAAGAATTGCATGACAACACTAGTTTCTTTTATCATGTAAACAGATGAATAGTATGTCTATGTGATTAATGGTAACGGAAATTTAATTTAATTTGATTGTCATTTTGGTTGCAGTGTACAAGAAGAATTACCCACCAGCGTTGGAGGACGAAGTATGGCGGCTTGAGAAGATCGGAAAAGGGGGAGCTTTCCATCGGAAACTATCTAACCATGGTATCAACACTGTTCAAGATTTCTTGAAACTCAATAATATCGATTCTTCCAAACTTAAAAAGGTACTCATATATAATAATCTCATTAATTAACTCACAATTTTATTGATCGATCATTAAGATGACATTTGAAAGATTAGTTTGAACTCATAATTGTGGTTGCTTAAGGATTGCATAATGGGATGAGTTTAGAGTCTTAATGAAATGCAGTTAACTTTATGTATCGAGTGGAATCGTGAGTTTAGGGTTTTAATGAATGTGTTTCATTATTACCCCAATTTACAATCTAGATTCATAATAATTTTAATGAATAGTTTATTCGACAGTTATCCTTTTAATTATCGTTTTATCTTTTTAAAATGAAACTAATTATAATTTGTGACATTTAATATGTACATATAGATACTTGGAATTGGGATGTCAGAGAAAATGTGGGAAGTAACATTAAAGCATGCCAAGACTTGTGTGATGGGCACAAAACTATATAGATATTATGTCAACAATTTCTCTCTCATTTTGAATCCCATCTGCCAACTCATCAAGGCTGACTTCGCTGGCCAAGTTTACTATGAACAAACGGTGAATTTACACTCCTACCCTTCTTCAACAGTTCAACTTCCTTTGACTGTTTTACTTGTTTATTGTTTGTTTGATTCATTTAATAAAACTATCTTTATAAGAGTTTATCTAATTGATTTTTTTTTATTTTTTTTGGGTGTGATGGGCAGGGTTATATTGAAAGCTTGATCAGAGATGCATATGCAAAATGGAATACCTTGGAGGAACTTGATGGGGGTACTGCACTTCTAACACAAGGTACCACTTATTACCTTTAAACACAATACTTTATGTTAATACAAGTCAACGCATGTTATTGGCGTTAAGGAAGCCAACAATTGAAAAAACTTCCAAGTTGCGTAAAGTCAAGGCTTTTCTACTTTATGAAGAAAACGAGTGTTGACGAATTCCTGTATCTTAATAATAAAATAATAATAATACTTTAAAAAATATATTATGAACTTTAATTTCTTTGATCGGTAGTTATTCCCATGTAATACATGAAATAGCAAGTATTTATAACCAGAAATTGCAATTTTCGTCTTTCACTTTGTTCATGTTCATTTTTTATCATCAATTGTGCATATTTTAATTTTAATCCTCTAATTATCATATTTTTTTAACTTTCAATTGATTTTGTAAGAAATTTTGAATCTTATCCGGTAAATGTTAGAATTGCTAATATGAAATTTTAAATAATGACATCCACATAAGAAGTAAATTGACATTTTTGAGCAAAATCTGATCTTATAAAATTGGAAAAAAATAAAAAAAATTAGAGGATCATAATCAAAATACATAAAGCTAACAGTAGAAAAATGGACAAGACATAAGTTACATGACGAAAATTGAGATTTTTGAAAATATATATATATATATATATATATGTGTGTGTGTGTGTGAATCCAAAATGTATAAATTTGTACTATTAAAATGAATATTGGTTGTAATTATTAAATTTGCAAGTGTAGGTGAAGTGATGGGGCCATACAATGGGAAAGAAGAGTTAGTGAGGTCATCGTATGTAAGTGAAGATAGTAGTTTGTCATCAGTAATGCAAGTGCAGAATGAATACTCTCATCATCAACAATGGCCTCTAGAGAGTGTAGCTGGATTCTACACTACAATCACCAATGATTCTGCATCCAAAACCACTACTACTGGCATTACTGCCTTCTTCTCCAAAGATATCCCTAATTGATTAATCACATTTCTCCATGTATAACCACTATTTATTCATTTCTCACTCTATTTCTTTCTTTAATTATATGTATGTATATATATATATATATATGAGATTAATGTAGTTACATGTCACTCTTTTTTAATATTATGTTTATGAAACAGGTGTTTGTGTTTGAATTGGCATTAAGGAATTGATTCTCCCATGGTAGCTTTCTATTACTATACATTTTATGTGGTTTTTTGATGTAGGTTATATACATAATTGAAAATTTCAAATATAATATCTTATTTTATTTGATCATTATAAGAATGTTTAGGCAAAATTTTATTTTTAAGATTCAGGGGATGAATCCCCTTCCTTTTGTCTTCAAAATCACGTATCTACTATTTGTTGATTCTTAAAACACCAATATAAGAATTATAAATTGAGAGGAAATTCTTTTTTCTTATTTCATCAATCAACCCCTTGAAGCAATTAAGAAATTAAAATTGAAAATTTCAGTATTGCTAGTATAGTTTGGGTCATATGACTTATCATCCATTTTTTTACCACTAATTTTGCAGCTTTTTGTAATTATCTTTTAATTTTTATTATTATCTTAATTTTAGTTTAATTTTAATATAAATTTAATTTTTGGTGATAATCGATGACATCAATATTGATAATGTTGATGTGACATTTTAAATTGAGAATTTTGATTGTTTTTGTTAAATTTGATTTATGTGTCATTAAATGAACATAAAATCTCTAATTTGAAGTATCATATCTGCTTTGTTGATGTTCATATCAACAATTATGTTCGAAAGTTGAACTTTCAATTAAAATTAAAAATAATTAAAATTTAAAGAATTGTTATAAAAACTCATAAAGTTAATGATTGAAAAATACACAAGTCCAAGGACTAAAGTTGAAATTTCCCAAACTAAATTTACTTTCATAATTATAACACGAAATTTACATCATATTCACATAATATTACTAATAACTCAGGGAAATAAATTACTTTGACTAATAAACATTCATCTAATCCTCGTCATAACGTGCTTTTTTTTTTTTTTTTTTAAAGAAAGAATCGTCATAACGTGTTTATACACGTCAAACGTTGGAAAAATAACATATTGCAAATAATATATAAGAAAATATATTTTTTGACTCATAATTGTAACGTATAATTTTATATTATATTTATAATTACTTATTTGGATAAATTAATTGACCTTGAAAATAGGGGAATAGCACGTTGAAGAGATGGAAAATGCGTGCCTTCAACCTCTTGACTACTAACTCCATAATTGTCTAAATTAATATTTTATTTATTTTATTTTATTTTGCATCCATCGATCTGTACTGTAAGAACATACTCACTCGCTCTCTTTCGAGTTGAGATTTTAGAGAGAGAGAGAGAGATGGGTTGCTCCTTCTCTGGATTAAATGCTCTGTACGATGCCGTCAATGGCGGAGGCGATGTTTGGATCAACGAAAATCGTTTCAGGATCGTTAGGCAGCTCGGAGAGGGTGGTTTTGCCTACGTCTACCTCGTCAAGGAGCTGTCCTCTGATCCTTCCAACACTGCCGGTGGCATTGCCGCCAAAATCAAGGATTCTGCACATGTTTCCGGTAATTTTCCTATTTCATCATCTGATCCGGGATTATTGGGGGTTTTGCTTGTGTTAGGTCTGTGTCGGTGATCTGATTTGATCTGAATTGAATGTTTTATTTACTGATTGCATGTCTGAGCTACGTCAAATGAAATCCTGATATGTGCGGAGTTGCTTGTTGAAAATGTCTACTTCATTAGAATCTTGTGATGTTGGTTAATATAAGTTGGAGAGCTTAGTTCCTATGGTTCGGCCAATTTTAAGTAGGATCTGAAGAATGAATTTAATATATATTTCAGTAAATTGAGATGAGGTTAAGATGGATCTTCTGTGGAGGACGAGTTGAACTGAGATACGTGGATTGAAGCTAGTTGCTTGGCCTTGCTCACGTTGAGGACTTAGGAAACTGATTCAGAGGGGTTCTGTAAGTTTGGTTAAGCTGCTGATTTCTAGGGAAAATGATAAAACTTCTAAAAGACAATTAAGGTAGACCAATTTTATGGAATGAGAGATGGAATAAGAGATGTACTCCTGTAAAGTTGAAAAAAGGAGATGGCACAGCTGAGAAATAGAACATCAGTCTAAACTCTAAAATTCTGTTTAATGTACTAGTTATATGACAGAGTAATAAAATGAATTGAAAGATATGTGGTAAGTTGAAAAAATTCTACAATTGAAATCTTGTCCTGATAAATAGTTTTGGCTTTTAGTAGATAAAATGTATGGAATTGGGGATTCCCAATATGTTTTCATGGGTTGGTGAGGAGGAGAAACAATATCATCATGCGACAAAAAGAAGTTTTTGATGTTTATATTAATTTGTGTAAGTGAATGAATGGTCAAGTTAAGCCACATAGTTGTAATTAACAACCTGATCTACATCTCGGTGGTACATTTTGCAGATGATGGGACATATGCTATGAAGAAAGTTCTTATTCAAAACACTGAGCAACTAGAGTTGGTGAGGGAGGAAATTCGTGTTTCATCTCAGTTTAACCATCCCAATCTGCTTCCTCTTCTCGACCATGCAATCATTGCAGTCAAGGTAATTGTTGTTTTTGTCATGTTTCAAAAATCTTCATCTCCTTACCAGCAAATATGTACTTAGTTTTCTGAAATGTTACTGAAAGACCTTAGGTGACTTTCTTCTGAGCAAGATGACTTTAACAACTGTAACCTATAGAGTAGTACAGATGTCTGTGCATGCTAATTGGGAAAATGATGTTGAAAGAAAGTTGGATAATTTGCAAGAATATATGGACATAAACTTGTTTGTTACATTATAATTGGGGACGGGGGCCGTTTCTACTCAATATGTATAACAAAAAATGAAAAATACCCACTTGCTAAAAAATTAAGTTTTCTACCCAATTTGGAGATAAAATTACTCAACTACCCTTAATACCCAATTTGCATCATGATCTATAGATCACGTTGGTGTTTATCATCGTGATATACGCTTACCATCATGATCTATATCATACCATCGTGATGTGTTCTTGTAGGAATATAGATCACGGTGGTGTTTACCATCGTGATCTATGCTCACCATCATGATCTGATCTTGTGGGAACACGTAAATGATGAAGGGTATTTTGCATCGTGATCTATAACAATTTTCTAATTTTTTATTTTATTTTATCTGATAATTTCTTGCATCTTTTCATTACAAAACCAATAAACCGGGAAAAGATGGATTATTTTGTGAGGAATTTGGAACCCCTAATGAAAAGGGGGGATAGGATAACTATTTTTATTTTAGGAGCCAAATAGGCATAATATAAATAGAAGATATTTCATTTAAATAAAAAAGAATCCTATTTGGAGTTAAAATGACAATTAATTAAGAATTAGGATGCGGATTGGTGTTTTGTTTGACAAATCTGAAAATCCAGATTTTATTATAGACCATGGTAGTGTTTACCATCATGATCTATAAATCATGGTGGTGTTTATCATCGTGATTTACGCTTACCATCATAATCTATGTCAAACCATCGTGATTTGTTCTTGTAAGAATATAGATCACGGTGGTGTTTACCATCGTGATCTATGCTTATCTTCTTGATCTGTCATACCATCGTGATTTGTTCTTGTTGGAAAACATAGATCACGAAAAGTGTTTATCATCGTGATCTACTCTTACCATCGTGCTCTATACCAGACTATCGTGATCTGTTCTTGCTATAGATTTTTGAGTTTTTTGCGATTTTTTCCTTTTTTTAACTCCGATTTACATACAGAAACACATATTTTGAAGAAAAACTTATACACTACATTTACTAGATTTAAAATTATTTTTATCTTACCTCTCTTTTGAGCAACAATCAAGAGATGAAATTTATTCTAAATCATGTTTATAATTTAGGAAGGAGGAAGAGATAAAAGAGAAAAAGCAAAAACAATTCAACTTACATATGAGAGTGGATAGATGTGATAAATGTGGTGGGTGAAATCATTAAAGGGGGTTGGTAAGGGCATTTATGGTATTTTATCTTCATTTTGGGTAAAAAACTTGTTTTCTTATGAAGTGAATATTTTTCATTTTTTGTTATGTTTATTGGATAAAATGACATATTTCCACTTATAATTGAGATTAATTAGTTTTCTTGCATTGTTAACAAACTAGGAGTCATGCACAAATATATAGGTTAGACACTTGATACAGCAGGGTTAGAAATTGACTTTCCTGTTATCCTTCTGGTAATAGGAGCCAACTATTTATGAAGGGTACACCTGCCTTAACAAAATTTACATTTTTATTTGACTCATTGTCTTATTCTGAAAGTCAATTCAATTTTAATAAAATCTTTTGTTTCTTATCAACTGTATATATACATATTTACACTTACTTTTTGAAATCAAATTTGGTGTTTGCATCTTTTTGCCTGTATTTATTTTGTGGATTTTGTCATTCTATAAGTAATTTGGCCATTAGTTGGGCTCCTTCTAGATGTAAATTCTAACAAAATATAGGATCAAAGGAAAGTTGTTGATGCCATTTAAATGCATTTGGTGGAAAGGAAGTTTAAGAGGCGTTTTTTATGTTTGGTATCATTGTATTTGTTATATATGACAAATCTGCAAACTTGAAGCACATACCTATTATGTTTACATGTCTGTTTAGAGGTTGTTCAGATTATTAAAGAACTAAATCGATTCACTCTCAGTAGTCGGTGATACTTTTGGTAGAATTAGCATCACATCTCATTAAGTCTTTGTGATCTAACTCAACATATATCCAATCAATTAATTGAGTTTTTGCAATGCATGCTAAATAAATAATATATTTACACCTTTATAAATGAAGGACGAGCAAAAGTGTGAGCCTAAAAACTTTTTTTTTATAGATCTACAGGAACCTCTTGAAAATGTGTTTTTGGCGTGTATGATAATCTTTAAATAACATAAATTCATGTCCCAATGGTTCAGCTATCCTACATGCATTCCATTGTTCAAGCAAGATCTTGCCCTCTCACTTTGTTTTAGTATTTCAGAACATGGTGGAAGGTGAATGCCATATCATCTTTCAACACAGAAATACTCTCTGTCTCTGTAATGCAATCTTTAATCCTCTCTGGATTGGCTATCTAAAAACGCTTAGTTTTTATTGGGCAGGCTTCCCAAGATCAATCCTGGAAGCATGAGGCATATTTGTTGTTTCCTGTCCACTTGGATGGAACATTATTGGACAACACCACGGCAATGAGAGCTAAGAAGGAATTCTTTTCCACCTTGGATGTGCTTCAAATACTTCGTCAGGTAAACTTAAAACAGCATTTCTTGTGTAACTTTTAGGTATTTACACAATAAAGCTTATAAGACATACAAGTTAATCTCTAAGGTGAAATATGCTCATTTTTCTATCGGAAGAAGCATCCTGTTTGATGATTCTCTTTTTGCCACGTCATTATGGAAACATGCATCTGTACTACCATACCCCAGTTATTCTTGCTGGACATGGTATGCAGACTCCAATCACGGATGTCTTGTGTAGTTATAATTACTTCTTTGAAATATTTGGAAGCGAAAATGTTAAATTTGTAACCAATCTGTTGTTTGCTACATCTGCCGCAAATAATGAGAAACAATTTACCAAAAGATTGTTCATCTGCAGCTTTGTGCAGGACTTAAGCATATGCACAGTTTTGACCCTCCATATGCACATAATGATGTCAAACCTGGCAATGTCCTTCTGACATACAGGAATGGACAGCCTCCTGTAGCTACATTGATGGACTTTGGGAGTGCTCGTCCTTCAAGGAAGCAGATTCGAAGTCGTTCAGAAGCATTACAGTTGCAGGTTCTTTGTTTTAAGCTATCATCGCTCACACATTGGCTGTCAGTTGACACAAAAAAATTCCAGTTTCTTTAATTTGTGTAGTGGAACTTGCCTGTTGTTATATTCCAATTATTTCATTTTATGGGGCTTTAGGGTTATTCGGACTCGAACCTATGCTCAGAATAATTTTTATTATGTGGGTAATTTTGAATGCTAACATGTAGACTACCAATCCTAATACTATGGAAACTAATATACCCGATCAAATAAACGAAGTTTGAACCCAATTTCGAGAGTGATGAATATGAGCGCTGTTGAAATACCCAGTATCATCAACAACTGTTTTTTGTTACGGAACCGCTCTCCTTCTCTTTATCTCTCTCGAAGCTTCAATAGAGGAGTTCGATACATTTTTCTATGAGAAATAACTTTTATTTCAAAAAAGAATCAAGTCTCATGGATCGACTGCCAGATCATAATTGCTCTCTATGTGTATTCCTGTGGCATTGGGGATACTTCATTGGGTTTTTCTGTCCAGGTGCACTGCCACAATATTAGTATTCACTTAATTTTGTTGTGTCTGGAAATGGGGGGAAAAAAGCTTTTTTTAGTGTTGGGGGGGGGGGTGAGGGATATTTTGTTTCACCGCAGAAAAATATTTGATTCTCTTTCCATTATCTAATTTTTTGTTTGATCTCTAAATGTTTATTATATAGGAATGGGCTTCTGAACACTGTTCTGCCCCTTACCGAGCTCCTGAGTTGTGGGATTGCCCGAGCCATGCAGACATTGATGAGAGAACTGATATCTGGTCGTTAGGTTGTACCTTGTATGCAATCATGTAAGAACTATTTCATTCTTGTTTTAAGGATCTTTACTTTCTTTTTCAAGGAAATTTTTATCTGATCATCATTTATGTGCTCAAGGAATAAAATATGGCAAATTAAGTGCCAAAATCATAACAGATTAAAGTATGTGTTTGCGTGTTTCCTGGAATCCAACTGTGATGAGAACTTTACTTTGACAAGTTGGATATTGGACATGGAGAAAGATTTTTATATTTGTCATTAATTTAGGAAGGCATGTCTGAAGGTTTCTTTGACTGTGTTTGCTGTAGGTTTTAGGAGGGAGTCAGAGTTGGTATATGGATGTCATAAAAATATGTGTAGGAAGCTGTAACCATTATGGGTACTTGTATAAAATTAAGCTAAACATTATGAGTTGCACCAGCGTCTAGTGCCACCTACTTCGCTTGTTTCGATTATGAAGGAATTGACTAGATAGTCAAATTAAGGTTCTATACTTTTGCTTATTGCAGATGATATTTTCGTGATGGTTAAATATCATAATTTCTTGTATTGTAACAGAGTACTCCCATCCTTTATGTCTGGCCTTTTAATTTGATTGTCCTAATATACTTATCCTCGGGACCTCTAGTACCCAAAAATAAACAAATGTTCTTAAAGCGGATAATATGCCTTCAATTTCAATCTGATGAATAATAAACAAAAAATTCCCATCATAATAGCTCATCATCTTAACATGAAAATTGATGAAGTGCTGGAAGATAATATTCTCAACTCGGAAAGGGATGGGACGAGACTTACATCACTTTGGTTTTTGGTTTGTTGATGCTTATGGGAAGTCATTATTTATTGGCTTAATGTCAACCTCTGGAAGTTTTGGAACTGGATGATGACCTTTGATTTCTTTTAAATTTGAGGTGTTATTGGGGCATAGTGATTTAGTACATTGTATTTGGAGTACCAAAGTTAGAGCTAGCTTCAAAAGTAATGCTTATTTCCATGTTGTTGTAACATACTTGGATTCTCTTGGTTCATCAATTGATCAATGCTTATAATCATAGGTACGGGGAGTCTCCGTTTGAATATGCACTAGGAGAATCGGGTGGGAGCTTACAGCTGGCTATTGTAAATGCCCAAATAAAGTGGCCAGCCGGACCCAATCCCCCGTATCCAGAGGCGCTTCACCAATTTGTAAAATGGATGCTGCAGCCCCAAGCTACCGTACGCCCTCTCATCGATGACATCATTATTCATGTCGATAAGTTGATCTCTAAGTTTTCTAATTGAAAAACGATTTGTTTTATTCATGTCTATCAGCATGTTGAGTGATAGAGTTGCTGGTCATATTGTTTCAAGTACGTACTATACATGAGATAGGATAAGGTATACTAGTCTTTTGACCTTTAAGATGCTTGCCTACTATGCTACATTAATTTGTTGTTTGAGTTTATATATAATTATCAGTTTTGTCCTCGGCAATGCACATGTTTAGAAATGCACAAAAAAATTATGAGACAGTCTCACAAATATTATTGAAGATCTATATGTCAACGTAAATCCATATTCACGGAGTTAGATCTGTTAAGTGTCTCACGAGAGTACTACTCTTAGAAATCATTCCCAAATAATTTAGTGTTTATACCAAAAATGCAACTTGCACACTGTATTGTCATTTGATGTCCAAACCCCCCCAAAAAAAAAATTATAATAATAAAATTTAAACAGATAATTATTCATACTTACAATTTTTTAAATTACTACATGAATCCAATTTTTGATACATTTATTGCCAATAATATTCATCGGAAAACTCAAAATGTAATCTACATTTTAATATATATCAAAATGCATGAGTTATATAATAAAATAGATCTTTTTTTGGAAGTCAAATTATAAACTTGAATCAATTTCATGATTCTTGTTTGATTCGGATTCAAATCAAAATTTTGACCCAACTCAAGCAGACATGAGGAGGTGGACACGAATTGATTGGAGTATGTAGCGTGTGAATGCACATAGAGGCAAGTTGTAAGTTGTATGGGTTGCATAAAAATATTTGTGGTATTATTTATAAAAAGATAAAGATTAAATATTATTTATCGCAGTGAAATCTAACATAACTTAAAAAGCGGGACAAATTGATGAATGATGAGAGATGAGGCCCACTAAAGAAATTTGGTGCCACAAGAAACATGGATGTTATTAACCTCTCTCTCTTCTTATCCAAAAACATGAAAGCCATCAACAACTCTCACGACTAGAAAAGCAGAAAGCTATCTGAACTCAACAATGCATTGCTCAGCTCGTCTCTTTAATCACAATCTCATACCGCCTAAACCACTGTTACCCCATTCTTCTTCTATATCACTCAACCCTAACCCCAATCCCAATCCTGTTTTCCGACGTACTTTCACCTCTTCGGCTTTGCTTCTACTCTTGCTCAACCCCGACCCATTGAAAGCTGAAACACTCCCTACCACCACCACCACTCCCAACTGCTCCGATCCCACTCCCACTAAACAAGCATTTCTCGATATTTCCATAGATGGTGAGCCCATTGGTAGGATCATCATTGGACTCTACAGCGACATTGTTCCCACTGGTTCTTCTCGATTCAGTGACCTTGTCAGCGGGGCAGCTGGCGTTAGCTACCGTAGAAAAGAATTCATAAAGATCATGCCAACCTACGTGCAGCATGGTGGCCTCCGATCATACGGTGTAGATGCAGAGCTTGCAAGGAAAACGGGGGGGAATTTGGAAGCAGACAATCTAGTGAGAGAATGGGAGAAGCAGAATGAGAGTTGTAATGGGACAAAGAATGTGACGAGGAGCGTGAGCATAATCGTGAGGGACCCCTTGAAACCACCACCAAAGCTGAAGCTGGTGGCACGGAAAGGGAAACTGGAGATTGATGAGGAAGAAATAGGGAACGATCCGAATGGAACTGAGTTTGTGATCGTTGCCAGAGACTCGCCCGAGTTGGACGGGTCGGCTTTGGTGGTGGGGAGAGTGGTGGAAGGAATGGATGTTGTGGAGAGAATTGAGCAAGTGAAGACTGTACAAGAGAACTCTACTTCTCCATACTTCAGGTACTCATCTCTTATGGCTCACAACTCAACACTTTGCTTTGAAAAGAAATTCTATTTTACTATTATCTGTTGAATGCTAAATACACAAAACTTCATCATCACATCACCAATGAACACATTGTCTGGCATTTATAACCATCAGTTTCAATGGTGAGGCAAAAGAAATTTGATAAAGAGCGTACCTGAAGATAAATATGCCTGTGTCCCTTTGCATTGATGAGAATCTGAACCTGTTGTTGTTTGCAAAAGGGTAGCAAAGCTGATAGGAGATAAGAGAGCTGTAGTAGCAGAAAGAGGCTTCAACAGACCTTACTCAAAGGTGGTCGTCACGAATTGCGGCTTGATAAAATGACTGCCAATACTTGGCTAACAAATTCATTCTTTCAATCAGAGTTACAACATGCAATCATAAACAAATACATGTAAGATGTAATGATTCTCATGTACTATGCTACTGGCAAATGCATTAATGATGATGTAATGATTCTCAAATACTATGCTACGGCTTACATTAATGACGAGTAACGCAATTTTGTTATGATATTACAAAAAAAAAAAAAAAGAACAAGAGGCAGTACAGGCTCTTATGTATACAAATAGGGGGGTACTGGAAAATGGTTGAAGCAGCAAAACTTTGCTGCAGCGAAGGGTGGTTCATGGTCAGAGAATCATTATTGTGTTTCTTGGTGTTACAGCTTGTGCTTTGAGATATGATGAAGTAGAGGGTATCATACTCTAGCTCCCACCACTCGTCTTGGTTCTTTTATCATTTGGACTTGCGAAAAGTGTTCTCACAGACTCAATTGGATCATCCACCTGCATGACAATGACAATACATTTGACATGTATCTAAAAGAAATCGGATATCTTATAACCTTTCAAATAAATTATGGAGGTGAAAAATCGGTAAGTTTGAAACTAAAGTTGGAACTGGCCTTGAATGCTGAATTTCAATCTTCAGAAACAAATTTTTCATAAGCATGCAGCATAAGTAAGAAAGTGCCTATTCTTCATTGATTTATTGCGTAAATTTAAGATGTAACTTGCAAGAACTGTGCCCTCCCCTTTTGTCTATGGAAATAGAGCAATATGAAAGGCCATCATCATCTTTGCTGTCATAAGGACAATTATGTTCTTACCTCTATCAATGTAGATAAATGTGCATTGCTGAGCTCCTTCTTCCCTTCCAGAGCTGATAGCATCTGTTGCCATCCAGGAGCAACTTTGCCTGTTGACGTAATCCAGGGGCAAAAGTGTCTGTGCTGTTTCATTGGATCAAATTCTGTTGATTTATCCAAAGATAATAGTTTTTGATTCTCTCCTGCAATAATGAGACGGGAATCATATTGATCATCATGATGACAGATTATATCAAGGACCTGAGGTAAATAATAATTTTTTGGTATGAAAAACAGTAAAAATATCCTATTTATTGAATTGTAAGATGCCAGTAGCACAAAATTGTGATAATCATGACAAGATTGAATGACATCTTAATTAGTGTAAGCATTTTAGATAAGGTTGATTTACGTTATATAAGGAGGCATCAATATTTCTCCACAATTGTTTAACTTCAGATGTAGACAGAATGAGAGGCAAACTCAAATCAGCATTCATGTTACATGCTAGACTGGAAACATATGCTTGTCAACTAGTAAGCCCTTCATCTTGATTTACAGGCTCCAGATAAACACGAGAACATCTATAAGATGATGGCTAAAAATACGATACCCATCAAACACGATCCAATGATCAAAAAACAGAATTAAAAAATTATGGATATGAATTAACTTACTTGTGCTAACTTCATTATGGTTTTCAACCATTTGTTCTTGGTCGAGCTCAAACCTTGCACGCTTTCTGCTTGAGGAATTGTCCTCTGGGGTTGAACTAGAAAACTCTTCAGCATCAAACGTGGGATGATCTGCTACTGTTGAATCAACTGCCATCACAGTTTTAGCCAAATTCAAATTCAAATTAGAGCCTTCTGCAACAGATTCGGGGACTTCTAATGGGTCTCTGACAATGAGATCTAGCCCCATCGTAGCAGATATTTCTTCTGCAGTGGCATTATCACTTTCTAGTGACACCTGTTGATCGTTCACTTGTGACAGTCTCTGAATATCATGGTGATCCTTAATTCCAGTTGTTAATGGCAATCTTGCTCTCAAGTTCTGGCCAATGATGGGTATCGATATGGTTGCACCATAGTTCATCATTGCGGGTGGAGGGCCACCTGCAATTGTGAAACCTAATGATGTAGAAGCAGTGGTAGAAGTATTTGTGATACCTTCCCTACTTCCAGTGTGTATTTGATTTGCTAAAGAACCTTCCTGTGCACCATCCTCATCATGGGAACCAATAGTTTTACCAGCAACTTCTGTATGCCCAACAAATCTTATATACTCCAGAGGCCGTGGGATGGTAGAGAAAGCCCATAGTCCTACACTAGCTCCACAGAGCTTGCAATCCAGAACAACAGAACTAGGATCAAACTGCAATTCACTAGAAGAAGTGGCGCCATCGCTAGCATAAGAGGAATAAACATTAACTTTAGGTTTTTGTCCATTTGTAACTATTGGACTGACGTCTTTAACAGAATCCTTTTGCCCAATCGTCAAGTCAACTCTATATGGTAATATACGAGGTTCCCAGCCAAACAAACTTATCAGCTTTAGTGCCTGTATGTAATCCGAAAGTCAATACTCTTCACTTTTAGATTGCAACCATGAGTCTTAACTTACAAACAACTAATTGAGAGAATAGTTAACTGTGATGATAATCAAGGTAAATCTTGTTAAGGACAGCTCAGTGTTAGCATACAAATAATATTGTGAAACTATCATAACAACCAACTCAAGAAACTAGAATATATATTCAAATTTTATGATAAAGACAAGAGTAGGCCAATGCATGATCTCAAAGAAAACTTACCAAATAAACTGATCTTTCTCTCTTGCACTATAACTCTCCACAGGCATAATGATCAGTATTTGCAATTGAAACACTTCAATAACATTTTGCGAAGGATATTTTGAGAATATCTCTGTCCCGTTGGCAGGCTTAGACAACTTATCATGAACTTTAACATCCTAGCACACTAGATTACCTACGCCACATTATGGTGTGACAAATGAGGTTTTAAGAATTAGAGCATTGATCTAACTTTTGGAGAGTTTTATGGCTCCAAGTGAAAAGGTGACACAGTTATACTTTATTGATAACACTTTTTAGAAGGTTGTTGTGAGGCACTCTAGGCACCACCTTGAGGTCATGCCCTCAGTAAGTGGCTTAGAGCAATACTGGTGGGCTATTGTCCTATGGAGAGTATGCATAGAAGTTCCGTACCTTTTGCTAGAAAGTCAGTTTTGTGAACAAATACTTTTCCCAGCTCATGAAGTACTTATTCATCTATATTTAGAATAAAACAACTATTTAAAATTTAAAAATTTTACGGAAAAAAACTAGATGTGTATAGTTAGGGAATAAATGAAAAGGAAATGTTGATATTTCACAAGTATTATATAGCAACAGGGGGGCAAGTTCTTCCATGCCTCAGGCTTATGCGCTCATTCAGGACATATGCATGGTTATCCTAACATGTTACGACATTTAGAACACTGGACAAATGTCGAAACTCTAGAACGTTAGTCACATGTTTAATCTAAGTTGAACAACCTTGCTACTGGATTAAGATTTTGACTTGTTCAGTATGCTAACCTGATAATACAAGATGGAAGAACTTGTCTCGGGTACATGTCCTGGGATTTCTGTCTGAGACTCATCAAGAAGTTCATGGCACCCTGAAGTTGAAGATTCACTTAAAAATTTCTCCAGCTGAGAGGTTTTCAAGTTACCACTGGCCACAAGTACAACAACTGGAAGAGCTATTAGTTGCGATAGAGAGTAAAATCGTTTCTTATAATCCTCAATCAAACTATCCCGCGATAGAATTGGATGACCAAGTTCTTCTGTGCAGACATTATTAGTCCAAGGACACAGCAACTTATGCCCACTTTCCAGCTTCAAGCTGAACACCATGGCTGCTTTCTCAACTGATAGCACATTAACCAAAAAAGAATCTAGATTCAGGAACGGTGGTGCATTTGTATTTTCATGACTTCCCATATGTAAACATGTTAAGAAAAGTAATAATGCTGCGAAATAATGAATATAAACTTAGAGAAGAATAATACTGCAACAGGAGAATTTATTGGAGAAACTTGCCTTGTTGATGAGTCCAAGCTGATGGAGTAGAGAAGAGGAGGCGTGCATCACATGAGGCACAAGCAATTGTGTCCACGTCTACATTAATCCAACCCCTTCTAGCACATTCCAAAGGGCTCACCACCTGAAGCAATGGATTATATTATTATCATTTTCCAACTATCATTACTAGATATACAAGTGTGAATCCTACAAGTGTTTGTTCTCATTTTGAAAAGATAAATGTGCACTTATTAGAAATTATTGAAAAGTGACCAACAAAATGATGTCGTCTATGGCTGAGATTTAATACTAAAATTTATGACCAATAAGATGTTAACCAATGACAACTAAGGTATTTAAAAGTCCTATAACATCACTAAACCAAATGAAAATTATATTTACTTCACATATGACTATTAAAGGGTTAAGAAAAAAGTAATGCTCGTTAAATTTCTTCCAAATAAAAAACTATATTGTTTCTTTGGATTAATGGGCGACAATAATTTCGTAAAAGTTCATCTTAGTATAAAATTATCAAAATATTAACGGAAGGTAGCCAGTAAATATAGTTAGGAAAAGTTCAATGGAGACTTTTGAGGCTTTATACCGGTATACATTTTCTGTAGTTTGCTAAATAGTACAGCATGTTCTGCTATTGGACCGGTATCCACAAAATATCTTTTCCTGGTCATCAAACCAAGCAGCAATCTATCTGCAAACTCCATTCCCATGATGGTCCATCAATTTCCAACCAAAGAGTACTTTATAATTTGGTCCATGACAGAACAAGGTAAACTAGAAATTACTTACCTTCAAATAATAAAATACTGGTGACTAGTGCTGAACTAGATGCTTATTATTAGTCTACAATGTATTTATACATAATCACATAGAGACACATTCGTATATGTGTTTGATTGTGTATATAAAAGTGTGCATGTGTGTACACTTATATAAGCTCAAAACTTACAGCTTTTTTAATCATTCAATAGCAAGACTATTGATCGTAATGGGCGTATACTTTTCATTACACAAAGACACAGGTGTTCAACCTAACTATTGATTGTAAAGAGTTGTACGAAAATAAGTGAATCACGAGTAAAATGAATAATATGGAATCAACTTGTTGGATGTGGGGGAAATAAGCGGATAATAAGAGTTGAAAGCATATTATACATCCATATCATGTGAATAGTAGTTTGTTCATCAGACTGGAACCCACTAGGTCCAAGCTCAATCTAAACAGTCTAGTAATGCTCTAAAAATTCACCATCAAGCAAAACGAAATTACTGGTTTAATACAAAGCAACATCTAGAATTAGCACTCACATCCGAATTCAAAGAATTTACGATGAGTTAAGGTTTGACAGGGATTTGGCAAACCTGAGGCTTGGCAAACCAGTTTATTGACTTGAAAGTGGCTAATCTCCCAAACAAATCACTACGGTCCCAAGGCCTACACTGTGGCGCTCGAGCAGATGTTAACGAACCCAATGATGAGCTCCCCGTTTCACCAATAACATTGCCTGTTAGTTTCCTCCCCACTGAAGATGAATGCGATCGCTTTCGGCCACTTAGTTTTTGAACTCCGTGCCCACTGAATACATCGATAGAAACGGGTGAAACGCCATTAGAACGAACAATAAAAGGATTAGCAATTCCCTTATAGCGCGAAAAGCACTAGCGAACTAGAGAATTTGCAAAGACATACACCGAAAACAGATAAATGGAGCTCTAAACGAGAATCAAATGAAGAAAAATAACAAATTTAGACCCAGAAAGATGAAATTGAATACATAATGCTTTGGATTTCAAAATATAAAAACAAAAATAAGGAAAAAGAAACACTCAGATGAAAACCTGGCGCCGTTGCTGGGTTTGGATTTCGGAGGAGTATGAAAGAGCTTGTTCATAATTGATTCAAACCTCTTTTCAGATTCTTCAGCCATCTCTCCTCTCTCTCTCTTCTCTCTACACGGAGAGGGGTTCTTCGTTATTTGCTCATTAACTTATTTATTTTTCAAATTACCTTTTCTTTTTTCTTTTCTTTTTAATTTACTTTTATTAGTTTTTCATTTATTTCCTCTCTCAATAAAATACCATTAAATAGTAATGCAAAATATATTTTTTAATTGTTTTGTGTATACGATATGACTTTTGTAAAATTATCTAACATATCTAATTAGAAAGACTCTTGTAAAATTATCTCACAAATTTAATTTTCTAAGATGGATTAATTCACAATTAACAATTCATGAACAAGTTTATAAAAATAAATTTGATTTATATCTATAAAACCATCTTATACAAATTTATATAACAATTCATGAACAAGTTTGTGAAAATAAATTTGATTTATATATATAAAACCATCTTATATAAATTTATATATATTTGTATTCGATATAATCTAGCATTTACAGAACTGGTTAAGAAAGATTTTTTTCACATTAAAGAAAGGTTTTGATTTTACATTATTTTACTATGATTGATGAATATTATTTTAACCTATTATCATATTTTATTCCCTATATATATTCTAATAATAATTATTACGTGTTTATACTAGATTAAGCAAACCTGACTCCTTGAGTATAATGACCAGAGAATGTCTTATTATCCGAACATATATGCTATTTATGCTTATGATTATGTTTAACTATTTCTAATTTTAAGGTAGTTGATTATAATTTAATCTAAAATATAAATACATTGCAAATGTTTCGATATAATTTAAAAAGAAATTGCAAAATCTTATAAAACCTCAAGTATGTTATAAGAAACATATTTTGAGGGGCTTATGTGTTATAAGTTACAGTAAGTTAATTGTGGAATGAAACAAATATTAAACCAGATGAAGTTATTGGAATATTAAATAATACTCATCTGATAGTAGGATACTAAATGATACTCTTCTCTAACTTGAGAATTTAGATTATACGAACACAAAAATCAGCTCAATAGTGGTACTACTAACATATGTACAGCAAAAAGAGGCTTGATAAGCTATGAGCAAATGGTGGAAACTTGGGACTTTGGCATTAACTTAGGCATAAAACCATCAAAAAAAAAAGGCTACTGAAATTGCCATGTCATCCACCAGACGGAAACTAGATCATGCTATCAGCTATTCTTCTAACCTGCAAGGAGCAATCAGGGTGTTTCGTCTCGTCTCAGCAGAAACGAATTAACACTTGTTTTGATCAACAAAATGAAATGCCAAAAGAGATTGTGATGAAGGTGCTTCCTTTCTCCAACTATGTGCTAGAAGAATTGCTTGAGCCAGACAGAGTCAACTGCATCCTTCACCAAGTCCTCTTTCAATTTCCTTACTTCTTGTAGTGCCTGTTGGAATTCCAACTTGTCTAGTGGTAACTTGGAGAACTCCTTTAAGAACTGGCGAGCTTGTTCAGCGCCCTTAATTACATCGTCGGAGTCCTCCACTCTCTTCCGTTTAGGTCCCATCTGAATATCAGAAACAATCGAAGTTAAATAAATCTTGGAAAACAGATATCAGACTTTGTCTAGACCAGAATATATCTTCATCATAATCATCCTTGGATGGAATACTATGGTGATGAACTGAGGAATGCAAATGATAGAGAATCAGATTTTTTAAGCATTAGCATCAGTATATGATGTGATTATCCTTATATGACCTCCAATGCATGAATCCACATTGTCCTCAACTTTTTGTTATAACTAAATCAGTGAGAAGTATTTTTTTTACTAATGAATCCAGTTGGCTAAGTTGTTTAGACCTAGGTTGCATGTAAAGGGCTACAAGAAACTATAGCATCCAATCTCACAAAGATGAGATGACAATAGAACTAAATCAGAAGCATTGAATCACAGCTCAAGTATAGCTCCAACACACACACACACATATATACACCAATCATTACTCCTAGCACATTCAGATATCAACTAGAAAATGCAATCAGCAATAATTTGTCATACTAAGCACGTACAAAGGTTATTTGACATGAACCTACCACTAGGCCTACAAAGTACAACACTAAGTGTTGAGTAGTTGCACACGAGTGCTTTGCCAAAAACATAAACTGGACATAATTCCTCGCACATATATATGTACGGTAATTTCATGATAACAATCACAAAAGATTCCTGAACCATTAATATATTCTTCCCAATAAAGTACAATAAGAGGTCTTACTTGAATCAATTATCTTTTATTCTATTGTCATAATGTCTTATAAGCTCATTATTGTTTAGATGTTGAAGCTTTCTTTGAAGAGGGTCGTTGATGTCAAAATCAAACTAAACTAATCCACCTTATTGTCATCTTCAACGAAGACCCTTGATTTCATCTTGATACATTGAATAAATTTTCAAAATATCATTAGCTTGATATGCTCTAAATCAACTCTCCTGTGCCAAAACTTCTGCCCTAAAAAAGAAGCATAATATTGAAAACATTTGAAAAGAAGTCATCACATCTATTAAAAGATCCAAGGTATGCATTTATGAGACGCTGGTTATGGATTTAGATAATCTTTTTACAGCCATTATTTGAGATTCTGTCAAGTCTTTAAGAGGAGCGAATATAGATCATCCGCGATATGGATCATATCTTGTCATTGAGTTCAGTCAAGACATGTCCTCATTTATATTTAAGATAGCATATTCATGCTTTGGAATCACTACTAACAATATGTTTTTATAGAAATGAGAACTTTCTGGAGCAAACTATTGATTTCCTGCAATCATAAATGGGTACCAACAAATATACCTTTTCAGAATCAGAGGGCACAATTGCTATGGGTGAAAAGTCTTCCAGCTCAGAAGCCTTTTCTCGGGCAAGTGCAATAACACTTTCTGGAAATTTAGCAAATTCTGCAACATGTATACCAAAACTTTGATCACAGGCCCCTGGTTCAACCTGAAAAAGAAAAAGGCATGTACAGTAAAGGTACACACTAAGAAATTTAAAAGCAAAAGGACCTATTTGGACTCTCAAGAATCAGAGATGACAAACCATTCCATTTTAACAGTCAGGCTACAGAATTTTACCGGGATAGAAACAGAACATGTATGACAACTAGGTGGAAGATACACAATGCTATAACTGTCAAGAATATTGAGGTTGCCCATCCTTTGTAAATAAATATTTGTGAGGATTTTCAGTAATTTGAGCAGTTCTTCCACTTCCAGGATAAATTCTCCCGTTTGCGCCTCATAAAAAGAACTAGAAGGTTGGGCCCTTCCACTGGGCTCCATTGGATCACTAAGGCCCCATTTCATCCCTGCTCTAAGGAACTTGGCAATATAGCTCTGTAGCTTCGGATAATACTTAAGCACAACTACGATGTATGAAACATTCTAATTGAACCTGGTTGATCTATCCATGACCTGGATGAAGCTTGGGTGAAACTAAGTGAAGGCCCAAACAAACTGATGTTGAAGAACCAACAGGTAGTTGTGGTTAGAGTGAAATGTGAAAACCTAAGGGTTCCTCTGAAATGTTTGTCCATGAAGGGTGACTCAGGCCCTAAGTTTAGGCCAAATTCCAAAAGGCTTAGTCAATGGACAACTATATAGATTTTATCACAGGCTTAAATTTTTGTGAATAGGAATGACCATTGGAGCAACTTGACCTCATAATTTGACTTGAGTGACATGAACTTCACCCAGCCATTTTGAGTACATAATTTGACCTCAACTGATATGAATATCAACCCTCTTCAGTGACAACAGTAAGCACAAAACATATATATTTGTAATATATATATATATATATATTAATATGGAGAGAGAGAGAGAGAGAGACCTTGTAAAGCATGGTAAGCTTGCGACTTGAGGAGTCAATGTGTGCACTCACGTGATAATTAGCTACTCCGGTAAGTTTCTTTGAAGATTGCTCGTTGCTATTATTTTCATGAGCTAATGCAGTCAGCTCATGAAAGTGGGTTGCAAACAGAGTAGGTGCTTCAATCACTTGGACTATGTGTTCACAGATTGCCCAAGCTAGGCCTGCATTTCAAGAATTAGAGAATAATAAGCATACTAAATACTCAAGGTTGAGAGGAAGAAAGAATATAAAAGATAAGTAGGATAATTTATTTGAAAGAAAACACTAAGAGTCGGAGTATAAAAATGTCTAAAATTAAGGATCCACTAAAATGCTGTGGTCCAAAGCTTCTTATGATCAAAAGGAGCCAAACAAATCCTGTCAACAAAAAGAAAAACCTTTCTAGCAACAGCACATGTCGGCAACAAAAGGAGGAATTAAAGAGAATGTCGTGTCAATACGACACAGAAAATAGATAACACAAGATACAGTTATGTACATCTTACATGAGTGAGCAATAAACCGTCACTAATCATGACCCAATTAGATGTAGGTGTCAGTTAAGAGAAAGTTCTTCCCACCTTTGCAAGACAACTGACATCATTGAGAATCCCCCCTCTTGACTTCAAGCTTTAAACTATTTTATTATCATAAATTTAAGTTTCAAATGGGATGTATATGCTAACACAGATTGCAAACTGGATGACCATGTCTCAACATAATTCAAGAGAATAACAGGATGCCACTTGACTCGTGCAGCTATTACTTACCAAAGTGAATGTACAGGTTTCTAATTGATTTTCTGACACAATTTCATAATTATGATGACTCACCTTGCTGGCTATTTCATACTTGAGATCTTTTACTTATAATTGAAAATGCCATCTTCTAAAAACTACCAAGCTAAATTAACGGCCAACAACAATGTGCATTGGATTATAATTGATTTTCTGACACAATTTTATCATTATGATGACTAGCCTTGCTGGCTATTTCATACTTGAGATCTTTTACTTATAATTGAAAATGCAATCTTCTATAAACTACCAAGCTAAATTAACGGCCAACAACAATGTGCATTGGAGCACTATCTTTCTAAATATTTTCAGATTGTGCGGTGGAACTTTAGTTAAAAGCTTGATGCAAAACACAACACCTTTTCTATTATGTGATTTAACCAGCTCATGAGTATGAATTAACATGTTATATAGTGGCTTGAATTTAACTGTATTAACTTTTGTTTTTTTTTGCCAGTAGGTTAACAGCATTTTTCATAAATTTACCCACTCTAAGTACTGTAACTATTAACACATTACCGCACCCTGCATGTTTGGTAATTGTTTAGACTCCATCTAAATTGACTTCTTCACTCAATCATGGACTTGATACATATTGACAAAATATTAAAGGGACACTCACTATTAGTGCTTACAGAGTGCACCTGCACAGTACTTACTGTTTCATCACTTTATGGCAAATCAAATTTACATGGAAAAGATATGAAATAGATAAAAGTCTGAGACTTGCATGACAAAAACAAGTACAAAAGATGTTTTAGTTTGTGCAGGGGTCGGTGGATTTGAATAGGTAATGAATCAACGAAATTCAAACATATACTAACCAAATCCATCATATGTTGATGTGCCACGACCTAGCTCATCAATTATTATTAAAGACCTCCCGGTTGCTCCTTTCAAGATTGATGCAGTCTCTAGCATTTCTTGCATGAATGTCGAAACTCCACGTAGCTATATAAAGGAAAGAATGAGTGGAAAAATGAAGTCAACAGAAAAAGGGTCACAATCAGCATCCACTTCTCAGTTCTCACACAATAGAAGCCTATTGCTATTATCATGCAGACAAAACCACATTAGTTAGTTGAACATGGTAATAAGAGGGATGCCACAGCCTGTCCCATTCACTTATAACAAGTGAAAAGGGAAAGATATGGAGACAGACATTTCTTAATGACAGTAACATATACAAGTTCAGCATTTCCCTTTTACCACTTAAAACAGGTTACCATAAAAGATTTAGTAAAAAGAGAAGAAAATATTCAGTCGTGGCATTAAATGTGGGCTGTGTAGGGTTTCCCAAAGTACATAAGCAAATCTAGCTGGAAACAATCAAATAAAAAAATTCTGGAAAAGTAATATCTATCACTTTTGCTCTTCTAACATTTAAGCTTTCTTATTCTTTTATGGAAAAAAATTTGTTCAGCGACTTTTCCATCGATTTTTAGATTAATAGACGTGTTTGAATGCTCTTCCCTTGTGTTCATATCAATCTGGTATATCTGTGTGTGTGTTGAAGTCAAAAGGTAACAGAAAGTGAAAAAAAAAAAAAAAAAGGAGCTCCACAATATTCTTGTTGAAGAAAAAGCATGTGATATAGCTTTGAGATTCAAGAGACTTTTCCACTCACATCACATAGAGACAAAACAACACACTGACAATTGAAGCATTTTACGAGTTATGGGTGAATAAAGATAATGACACATTGCTATATTTTGATTATATGCCAAAGAAATCTTTAGAATATAACCAACAGCATCAAGTTAAATTTAAAAAGACTGATTTCCTAATAATAAGGCTTACCTGACAGTCACCAGCACCCACACGAGCAAAAATGCAATCACGTATAGAAATGCTAGCATTGTCACATGGGACGAAACAACCAATTTGTGCCATCAGAATGTTCACACCCACCTGCTCAAAAACATAATGACCTGTTAACCAAGGAAAGTTTTTGATAACAAAATTTCATATATCCCTAGGCACTCTGAAAACGTTTCCATTGTTAACAAATGGGTTTGGTTAGAACTCAGGGAGATTACATCATATTTATTTCTAGAAGAAAGAAACAGGCATTTGATATGGTGGTGAAGATGTCCCAATCAAGCATGAAAATGTTGATACATAATTCATTATTGTTTTACGGTTAAATGTTTTTCCTGACATGTGATAGAATGTACTTTGATAGCTACAGAAGGCATTTTCTTCACAAATCTGAACTTGCATCTATAATAGCACTTCCAAGGACTTAATCCTAAAGATAAACCGTCAAATGTTTCCAGTCCTCATCAGTAATAATTATCCACAGCAGAGTAAGGATTATCATACGCATAGATAACCTAATTTTGATTGTTTATCCTAAATAAACAATTGACAGGAGCAAAAAAAAAAAAAAAAGATTTCAACTAAATATAATGTTCTACTTTTTACCTGTCGTATGAACGTTGATTTTCCACCCATATTTGGTCCTGTGATAATCTGGAACCAACTTTTTCCCCTGACCTGCAGAGACCAATAAAAGTAAGCAATGATTGATTTCTACATAGGCTGCAAGAGATACTAATCTCCATATTATATGAAAACTTACTAGTTTACAATCATTTGGAATAAAATTCACCCAATCTTGAGCTTCAACACAAGGATGCCGACTCCCTTCTAAAATAATGTCTCCTGCATCCTATCAAACATTGAGAGCATGATCATGGAGAACAAAAAATTCATAGTTCTTGCAATTAGAGTCGGAGTGATTAATTAATTCTTACAGATGGAGTGATGATTGGTCGTGTGTAAGGGGTGGGACAGCTGGCGGCCAAATCAGCAAAACTAAGTAAAACATCCAATTCAGAGAGAGACGAAGCTAATCCCTCAAACACCTGCACAAAGAAAATATGGTGATAAATTAGTGATAATAACAATAACTATTATAAAAATATCAACAACGACGACAACAGCATTGACATAAACTTGTAAAATAGATACCTCGGAAAAACTTGCAGCAGTTTGGACTACCCTGGCAACCAATTCTTTCTGGCAAGTTTTATATTCCTCAACCACCTTTTGGTAATGGTCACTTAGTTTCTTAAGCTTTGTGTTTGTGAACTTCACCCCATCTTTGCGAGTTTCAAGAACAATAAACTGGGAATTCAGCTTCTTCCTTACCTTTGGCTCCTCCTTTTTGGTAATTCTAAAGGCATATCCATACTGAGTACCCTTTTCTAATTTCAAAGCTTTATCAAGAGCCAGATCAAGATCACTAGCTGCTTTCCTGTGCAAGTCATGTATCTGATGTTCCAGAGATTCCTGTTCATTTTTCAAAGTCGACAGCTGTGAGTCATACCCTGATGAAATCATGTATTCTCCATTCTCAAGTTGATCAAGGTCAACAGAAGCTTCCACAAGACCAATGAACTTATTTAAATGATTATCATCGGTCCAGACTTCCAAAGGATCCAAATATCTTTCCTTGATCAATGAAGCATATTGGCCATTGTACTGCTCAAATGCATTTTTTATGAAAGGAAGTCTGATGCTTGACTGCATGCCAAAAAAAAAAAAAAAGCAATAGTAAATCATATATGAGCTGGGAGAATTAACAAGATTATCAGTCTATCTTTAGCAATTCAGAATGTGCCATAGTAGACGCATTGAGTCTTAAGGAAAGAATAGATATCTCAATCAATCTTCATTTAAGTATCAGATTCAAATAAGGAAATGCCAAAATATGAAATGAAAATTTAATAAATAATGACCAAACAATTTTAAGAAATGAAATGGTTTGAAGAGACTTGAAGGAGAAATTTTGTTCCACAAGATGACAAGAGGCAGTTCCATTTTACTCTTGAACTACAAAAAGTCCTCCTCACTTTATGCAGGCTGCTACTCCATCTTACAAATGTCCAATGAGAAAACATGAACAAAAGTTAAATAGGGGCTCTGGAGAAAAGTAAGCAAACATTTTTTAGTTATGAAAACATCAAGTTTAATCCAACAATTTTCTTAATATATTTTGTCTTCAGTGAAGCCTGTTGGTTTAGAGGGCGGCTATCTTTAATGGTGAGCATCACATACATTCAGCATGAAAATTGTTTTGTTTTTATCTATCAAAATACACATTTGGTCAAAATATTCAGTGATTTTTATTAGGTTATAATTGTTTGGTGCTTAGCTTGGTTGTGTCTTCTATTGGTACAAGCATTTTGTTTATTTAAGCAATTAGTAAAATGACCCAATGCTATAAATATGTTCTCAACATGGTATGGCGAAGGAAGCATTTTATTTGTGATCCATTTAATGACGCTAGAAAGGACAAAGTAGTACAAGAGGCTACAAATATTCTCCTATAAAATCTTAGCCCATGAGAAACTAAAAGGAGCTTATCATTTATCTAGTGAACTAAAAAAAATTATTCTATTATCAAGTGTTAATCAAGCAAACCAGAGAAATCAAAGTATACCTGATAAAGCTTCACAACATGAACAAGACTTGCTCTTCTTCTCTCAAGAGAAAGCATGAGTCGCTCAATATCTGAAATTCTTTTGAAATGCTGCCTTAGATCTTGGCGTAGACCTGTATCCTCCACAAAAGCTTGTACCAAATCCAGCCTCCTGTTTATCTCATCAACATCTAATAAAGGTTGTTTCAGCCACATGTGCAGTAAACGCTTACCCATTCCTGCAGTACAGGTTCTATTCAAAAGACCAAATAAGCTGAAGTTTTTGTTAGCATCAGATTTGCTCTCCATGACATTTAGTGCCCTCATGGCAGCGGAATCTAATCTCATGTAACAATCAAGATTGAATCTTTCGATCTTGTAGTTACCATAATTGCTCTCATCTGCAAGCAGATCTGCATATGACATTACACAGCCGAGAGCACCACCTGCCAACTCAAATGCAGCAAGCAGATCTCTAACTGGATCTATAGAACCTTTCACAAGCCTACCAAGATCTTGTACCAAATCTCTTCCTTTAAACTCAATTTTCTTTCTTTCAGTTACCATTGCACCACACCTGGACAATGCATCAGTCAATGGTTTGTATTCACTAGATTTAGCAATCTCCACAGGCAAAAGGCATTCCTTGCAACCAAGAGCAACCAGAGCTGACTCCATATTTGTGAAGTGGTTATCATCTGGAAACTCAGCCAATCCAAGTACCCTCTTTGTAAGATCAACATAGCCCAACCCAACAGTACATCCATTTTCACGAAAATTTGCAATGACAGCCACAATTGCTGGAGAATCTTGCATTTCATTATTCGCGAACAAAATCTCTTCAAAACTGCCTAAATTTCCAGGGCTTCCACTTTTCACTAGTTTCCAATTTGCTCCACTTCCCTCGTACAATTCAAGAGTGTGATCAGACCTCTCCAAAAGAAGGTCTCGAACCATCGTCTCAAACATATTCTTGCTCACACTAACACTAGGAATGGCATCAGACCCACTTCCAAGTTGGCGTACAGCAGTTGTCGTGTGATAATATGTCTTTGCAATGAAAGTTGCATTCTCACCATGCACAGTATAGTAGTCCTGGGAAAGAATAGCACAGCTTACTCAAAGTGATGAAACCAAAAAAAATAAAGGGGCAAATAAATTTGGCATCAAAGAGATCCTGATAAAAGCCAAGAGCACAGAGAAATTTTCCCAAAGTACAAAACAGTCATAGATATCATTCTCAAATAGATAAATAGAAATTAGAAATAAAGTGGTATTTTTTTTTTCAGATTTATTTATCACACATGGGAAGCCCAATATAGGATGTTAGCTTTCACACGCACGAAAAAAGTACACTTATCTAAAAAATCAAGAATAAAATTAGAGAGAGAATCTGTAGGAAAATATGTATCATAAAAGGCCCAATGGAAGATATAGATGGCAAACAAAACACAATCTTTGTCTCTTGTCACGTGATACATTTCGCATTTTTCTCTTGGATTCCCTCACAAAGGTCACTCAAGAGAAATGCAAACTTAACTAAAGCTGTGAAAACACATCTAAAGTTATTTCTTAAAAATTGACGTGAGAGGAGGAAAATGCTCAACAAGGTAAAAAGGGTAGGTTTTGTTTCTTGTTGAGCAATGATGACACTGCAATTAATCCAAGTAGAATTCATGGTAAAGGCTTTGACAAATAAAGATCAAGAACCATCACCTTATTTTAAGATTATAATATCTTGGTGACTGCAGTTCCTAAAAATAGTCTTACTGGCCTGTATTTACACTCAACTTGCAGTTTGATATCATTAGCTTTCTCTGAAGAACTACCCCTTACTTAAAATAGAAGAATTCCATATTTTATATCAGCCAAAATACATAACATATAACAGAAGAAGGCCTTATTATTCTATGATCAGAGTCAAGACAGTTCTACACAATATATTACATGCTCTCACTGACATAAAACAAAAGCACACTTCCAAAAGGGGACAAAACTAACCCGACGATCAAAGAATCTAACAGCCCGAGGATCCTGCAAAAAGAAAACTGAAAAGTTTAGGCACCATTTTTAAACCCAACATCGTTAAAGCACAATATGACTCAAGATTTCGCTGGAAAAACTAGAAGGAGTGCTCACACTAGGTAGCCTTTTGAAGAATGAAAGAAACCCTTGAGCTTGCTTGGCATCTAACACATATTGATCCCGAATCAATCACGATATTAGTACGAAAACAATAAAATTATAATCTAAAAAACAAATGAATAGAAACTAGGGTTAAGTTGTACCGAGTTTGAGTTCGGGAAGTTTATTCTCCTCCTCAAAATTGTCCCCCATTTGTACTGTAGATGGCAGAGATTAGGAGCGCAGTGCGGTGGAGAATTTCTCACCTTCTTCCGTTGTTCTTTAAGATTTGAAGCTCTGCGTAAATTAGCAATGAGAGAGTGTATAATGTTAAAGCGTGAGTTTCGAGGTTGAGGAATGGCGGGAAGAAGTGGCGCTTTCTTCGGAGCATGCGGGAGTCGGGACGCCGTTGTGCTAGGGTCATCTGGACCGGGTCGGTCGAGTCGGGCCGGTCTTGCTATGTATACTTTCTTCTTTTATTTTAATGTCTTTAGATTTTATCGATTTGGAATTCGAAAGATAGATCGAATATTAATACGAGGTATAAGAGTAATTCTTATCAAATTTTTAAATTTGTAGATAAAATTTTAATATGATATTTTACAATCTTTCAAGCTTGGATTATTAAGTTTTATCTTTCATATTTAATATTGATAATTGATAAAATCTCAAATTTATATGACACCTAAAATATTCCTTTATATTTTCTTTTAGATATATACATTTTATTTATATTTGTCACATTATTAGTTTGATTATATACAAATTCAATAGCAAGTTTACAATAAAATTCCGTGGATATATGACATGATAAAAAAAATTATCAATTAACATAAAATAATAATTATCTATCTATCGTATGTAAAGTTTAATGTACTCATGTTTATATGTAAATATCACATCCTTCACATACTATGAATTTGAAAATAATTATTGTATTGAATGATGATGTACATTTTAGAGATTGACACATTGATATGCTTTTCATGTATGGCAACAGACCTGCCAATTATATATGTGATTTAATAAGTACAAACCTCCCTCCATAGCATAAAAACATTATTTTATTTTTTTCCTATATTTATAAATCAATGTTGAATGGCAAATTTTTTAAATATGGTGATTTTTTCCGATTAAGTTTTCTTCATTTTTATAAATTTTTGGTAATATCATTAACATGTCTGGTGAAAAATTAATTTTAAAGTGACAGAGCCCAATTTCTTTATATTTATGCATCCTATTTTAGCATTTCTGTAGGCTTGTTATTCATGCAAATTATGAGCAAAATTCAAATACATAAACAAATAATATTTGAACTATCCTTTTTTTTTTAATATATAAATCAAAATTACTATAGATACAAAAAATTATAGGAAATTGCAAATAACATAATTAATTTTGAAAATTTCAAATTCAAAACCTTATGATTGTTCGAAAAAAATATAAATAGTAGTTGGATTTCATGGAAACTCTATATAAGGTGGTGGTTGTTTGCTACAATTATACAAATAGTTAATAAAATATCACAAAATAAACATTAATCCATAATGTAACGTAACCATAAAAATTAAATTTTATCTAGATAATTGAAATTCCAACAGTTGAATTTAAAACTAAAAACAACTATAATAATTAAAGTAGGAAAAAAGTACCCTAATAATTGGAAAAATAAGGATGAAAAATGGATAGAGTATTAGAGAAAATGAATATTACAGAATCAAGTTGAGTGTGTCATAAATGTTTGCGTAATGAGTGTGTGTTTTGATGCTTTTTAAGTTGTGCACAATTGTGTGTCGATGACTGATTTTGAATGATTTTTATATTGATCTTATATGATCGTGTACCTTATTTGATTTTATATAGAAATAATATTTTTATACTCATTTTATCTCTTATTCAATATAGGATGTGTTATACATTATATATACATTAACTAAAGATTTTGAAGACACATCTTGAAAGAACATTATCAAAATAAGATCATAAAAAAGATAGAAATAAAACTTTAAAATTTGAATCAATATTCAATAAATAACATCATAGACTTCAAAGCTGCCAAACCTTAACATCCCAAAATTTTAAAATTGGCATTTATATCATCACATTTTATCCCGAAATCATACGTACGCTGAAAAATCAACCCCAAATATTAGTTTTGCTGTCAACCACATAAAAATTAAAAACCATATTCACAATTAATTTTCCAATTTAAGGACGTGTTTGGAGGACGTAATTCCAATTTCAGAATATCAATTCAAATGAGGATAAAAAACGTACGCCGTGTGAAAGCGGCACGACGGGATTAAACAAACATCGTATCTCCACCATTTTCAATTTCCAAAAAATATAAAATAAAATAAATATACATTTAATAATTTGCAAATTGCAAGAAACAACAGTGGTTTTTCCTTTTTCCATTTTATTACCAATTAACTTTTTTTGTTAATGATCGACAAATATAATAATATTCACAATGGCGCCTGCGCCTTTCCCAATCTCTCTCAAGCTTTTGTCCTTTGCTTAATTTCATCTCCTTCCCAATTAGGCAGATAAACAAGCGTCCCTTCTACGATTTTTTGTCCCAATCCATAATCTCAATTCTTGTTTATCTTGTAAATAAATTCAATTTGCTCATAGACTGATATATACAGTGATTTCTGGGGTTCTGTAATTGCATATATTTTATAATTTCTGAATATATGTAATTCACACACGGAGTGTCTGTGAGAGCTACCGAGGTGGGGAGAAATGAGCTGGAGAAGAGTGGCGAAGTCGTTGCAGGGAGTGGCGGCGCATACTTTACTTTTCTTCTTTACGATATTGCTCGTTCTTAAGCTCGATCATGTCGTGTCATACTCATGGTGGTAATGTTTTTCCCCCTCAGTTTTTTTGATCGTTTGTTTTTTTTTTTTTTTTCATTTGATGCGATTTGTAATTTCGGCGAATATAATTTCTTTTATGTGCATGTATACATGGGCTTGAAAAAATAATTTTGGAATTTTGGTATTATTTGGAATTTTTAGGGAATATTTATTGGAAATGGTTTTTTGCTTTTCCTCTTGTTTTTGTGTTTGCCGTTGAAAGACTTTTGGGGAGGGAAAGAAAATTAGTTATGTGAATGTATGATTATGTAAAAACCACACTTAAGACCTTTGAAGGATGTCATCAATAATTGTGTGATGAATGAAGTTCGGGATAGATACATTTTGATGTAATTTGGTGACATGAAATTGGGGATGTTGTGAAGGATAATGTCTCACTAGGAGGGATACACTAGAGGACAATTTGTGAGCATTGATTGTGTAAGCTGTCCTTTCTTATACATACGCCTCATTCATTTGCTTTTCTATGTGCAGGTTTATTTTCTTTCCACTATGGCTGTTTCATGTACTTGTTGCACGAGGAAGATTCTCTCTACCTGCCCCATCAGTTCCCCATGATCGTCATGTATGCCTCTGTTCTATTATTTTCTGAAAACATTCAATAAATAACTCTGCAGAATGGTAGTGGCTGCATCTGTAACAAAATATTTAGCTAATATCATGCAAGTTGTTGTAACTTTAATTTTTTAAATATAATTTTGTTTTGAATTAGTGGGCCCCATGTCATGCTGTGGTTGCTATGCCATTGCTTGTTGCATTCGAACTGCTTCTTTGTATATATCTCGAGAGTATATACGGTAAGGAAGTACAACCTTTTCATTTTTAGTTCCAGTTAGGAATTAATTTACATTTTTCTATTTAATGTAGTAATTCTGTGAACCTGCTCCTTTTTTCTTTTCTTCACAAGGCAGGATAATTCGAGCTAACTGTGTTGGTAGAATGCATGCTTTTGCATTACTATTGAAATTATCTATGAATGTTTCTTCATTTTGCAGTTAATAATTCTGCTGCTGTGAACCTGAAAATCGTTTTCCTTCCTTTGCTGGCCTTCGAAGTTATTATCCTCATCGACAATTTTAGGTATTGCATTTTCTTGAATAGCCTCACTTTCATTCTGTTCCTCTCCTATGAGAGATTGTCTTTCAGGATACGCAACACCAGTTGGTAACATATGGATCTGTGTAACAAAATTTCACATGCTAGACAATGAACTTTGTTCCTGGGCATTAGTTCACTGAAAAAAATATTTTATTACTTCAAAACTCTGATGTTAGAATATACCAAAAGTACAGCATAGGTGTTCATAATGTTGGTACTTTTTGCTCTTAGGGTTTTTGCTCATTAATCCTTGTCCAACAAGGTTAACCCTTAAACTATGAAGAAAATGAAATTTTCCTAAACCTCCTATTATCAACTCTTTTGATGTATCTTATTGTAATGAAGTTCGTGATTTCTCCTCAGAATGTGCAAGGCTTTATTACCAGGAGATGATGAAAGCATGAGTGATGAGGCAATATGGGAGACACTTCCCGTAAGTTTTATGCTTTAACAGAATAAGAGAAGAGTGCCAAACTCAGATCATTTCTGTTCCTCTAGAAGTTAAATGGCAGTTCTGCATCGTCATTGCTACCTTCTTTTATGGCAGTCTATATGTTCAATTGGCAAATGGTTTTGCATCTGAAACGAATTTAATTTTGTGATTAAGTAAATAGTGTACAATTTCAGACAACTTAATACAAACAGGCGAAACTTCCACTGTAGAAATGGAAGAAAACATGGAACAAGTGATTAAGTGCTTAGTGCACAATTTAGGACAGCATTTTATTAACAGGCAAAATTTTCCTTTAAATAAATAGAAGAACTTAAAATAAACAATTGTCTGTCTTGTCAAAACCTCAATCTGCTTCCCTTTATCTCTTAGTCAACCTGATTCTCTACATAGTGCAAAAATATAGACATCCTCATGGCGTTCTTGCTACCATACAACTTCAGGACTTGAGTGAATTGCATACCCTCTTTATTCCTTGGTGCATGTTAAAGTAAAAGCCATGAAGATACTCTATTATATATATACTGTTACAAAATATATAGCAGATTGATTGTCATTGTTAAATTGCATTTTTGGACACAAAGACAATAGAAATACTTGACTGATCTTTGTGTTATTATTTTGTTCCATCTGTTGAATTAGGGTGCAGTATTTCCTTTCTGCAAGTTCCATATTAGGTGTTCGTTTTGTGTGGAACTTTGATAACTTCCTGCATGGCCTTTTATTGAGTGACTCATCAAAATAACTGATCAGCCAAAAAAATTGAATGTAAGACTTTTCTAGAGCACCTTTGGAAACTGCTATCACAATATAAGGAGACGTATATCTACTACAGAAGTTTAAGCACCAATATAAGGAGACGTATATCTACTACAGAAGTTTAAGCACCAAAGCTTTTCTCGGGCATCAAGTTTTATGTAGCTTGTCTTGCATTTTTTAAGTGACTGCTAGAGGACCAGGGAGCACCAATAGCTTTTAACCTTATTTCATTGGCCAGTTAAGTTACCAAATTACATGGTGCCCATGTGGTACTTAATTCATGTATGAGGTCACAAGCTAGCAGGATTTGGACTGGACAAATGATATTAAGCCAGTGCCAGTTTGAACAGTGGGAACCAAGCATTGATAGGTACAGCATGCATTGTTTCAACTTGGTTGGTGCTGTCTTCTATACTTGTAGGAGGCACCTGCATTCCGTTTGCGTGCTATACTCTTGGTCTATGTGTCTGATGACATGAGTATCAGAATTTTAATAAGGGCAGAACATGAGACACTAACCATTTCTGCATTCAGTGGAAAGAAAGTACTTTTATGAGGGTTAGATAAAGGACTTTAAGCACAAAGTATTTTAACCATTTAGCCAACTTAGTTCAATGTTGTGGTGCTCATATGCACCTCATGTTGTGTAGTGCTTTATGGGCTGGCACATAGGATATGGCAGGTAACGTTGTAATTTTAACATTTGCTACTGACTTGGGGAGTATATGTTCCTAGCTGCATTTGTCACTTTTTCTTTTTGGTCTATTCTTGCTTATTTTTGTTTTGGTTTATCTAGACACCATAGGATTATTAATTATTAATGACTACTTTGTTGTTCTCAGCACTTCTGGGTAGCGATATCAATGGTTTTCTTTCTTGCTGCTACAGTGTTCACTCTCCTGAAGCTGTGTGGTAAGTCTCTTCTCTCTTCACCATCATTAATTGTATGTGTTTGGTTCTGTATCTGTGTGAATTTCCCCTTCCTTATCCTCAACCAGAAAGTGAAATGAATAAAAAGGAAAACCTTGCAACCTAGATTGCCAGGCATCTAGGAAAACATATTTTAATGTTATCATCTTTTGTTTTATGCATGATTCACTTTTTAGCATGTACATTTTTTGATTTGAATATAATCTCTGAGTCTGCGTGTTTCTAGCCCCTATCCACTTATGGCGACAATGCTATATTTTTCTGAAAGATCTTCCAGTAGCGTGTGCTAGTAATACTTGATCTCTTATTAATGCTACTTCTATTGGCTAGGCAAGAAAGCATTTTGTTTCATCTTCTGTTTCTAATTTAGCTTAAGCAATCAAAGCTGTTACTTTGTGCCTTGAACTTCCTAGTCGAAGCTTATAATCCACTATGCATGGAGAGTGAAAAATTACTGATACCGAGCTTATGAGATGAAATACTGAAGCATATACTAAGAGTTGGGATTCCATACAAAACTGAAAACATGTTATGATTATTGAGCTCTCGTGATATGCCCTTCAAGGCCTCTACCATCAGTGAAAATTTGGAGATGAAGGATAAGAGCTGAAGTTCTTTTGAAAGAGTTTAACAAACTCCTATGGGTCTTGCAAAGCAAGTGCACAGGTAACGCCACAGTAAAAATGGTGATGCTTGACAAGGACGAGGAAAGATTGGTGCAATGCTGATAAGATGATTAAGTAGTCTGGAAGGCTTTTTTAGCTGAGAAGGAAAAACTCTCTGAGAAAAATACATTAGAACTTACCCTACTATCTTTTTTTTTTTTGGAAGGAGGAAGGTTTGATGTTAGACTGTCGTTTTATTCTATATTTATGATGTTAGACTGTCGTTTTGTTCTATATTTATTTTGGATGAAATGGACATCATGGAAGAGTGTATGTATTTTGCATAGGTTTGGGTCATGTTTTGGGTAATGATGTAATATTTTGAAGTCAAGAAATATGCCTCAGAGTCTTCTGTCTAGTTTACTGATGAAAAATGAAGAACTCACCTTTGCTATAATACCTAAATGTTTTGTTAGAGGTGATGCTGGGTGTGTTTGAACTTTTAGGCATAAAAAAGGTGGAAATATTATGTGAAATTCCTTGCTAGGGCTCTAACTTTAAAGATGGAAATGATATGTCAAGTTCCTGAATAGTGCTATGAATTCTACTTTTTCATTTTTATTTGCTGCCATTATGAAGGATAGTTCCCTTGAATGATCACGTGTATAATATCGGATAATGGAAAACTCAAGAGCAGTGATAGATCCAGGATAGCTTGGTCCTTATCCTTGCTCATTTGGGATGGTGTTGGACTGATATTATTAACAATGATCATTATGTATAATTTTCAAGGAGGCCAAATGAGATGAATCTGGTGGGCTGCTTGTAGTGGCTGTAAATAGTGTCGAGTACAATAAAGTTGAGAACAGAAAATAAGAACTTAATTGCACTTTCCCTCCATACATATGAATGCTAAGGTTTACCAAATAAGATTTGGTTACGATTTTTCTTAATTTTGAATCGAAGGTGATGTTGGAGCTCTTGGCTGGTGGGACTTGTTCATCAATTATGGGTATCATTTCCTTAACTTTAACCTTTCATTCTTATGTAATTAAGATTTCACATGTTCAAGCATTGGCTAATTTTGTGTTCCTATAGGATTGCTGAGTGCTTTGCATTTCTTGTTTGCACAAAATGGTCAAATCCAGTAATTCATAGAGATTCACAAACAAGAGAAGAAAGCTCATCTTCTACTTCTATTAGATATCTGGATTGGAACAATGGTTTAGTGGTATCTTCTGAGGATCATTTTCAGGGTAGAGTGTGTGGCCTGCAAGATATTGGCGGCCACATCATGAAAATCCCAATTATTGGTTTCCAAGTCCTCCTTTGCATGAAGCTCGAGGTACCCATTATAATTCTTGTTGCTGTTTGTGACTAAACAGCAACAATTTGCTTGTCCTGGGATGTTTTATATACTAATTGTGTATACATTTTGGAACAGGGAACACCTCAAAGTGCTAGAAATATTCCTCTTCCAGTTCTCTTCTCTCCTATTTTTTTACTGCAAGGAGCTGCGGTCTTGTTGGCTACATCCAGATTTGTTGAGAAAATTGTTCTTCTGCTACGAAATGAAGCTAGTGGAGGAATATATTTTGTGTACACTTCAAGAATTCGTGACTGCTTCGCGTTCCTGCATCATGGCTCTAGGTAATGTTTAATGACATCCTTTTGCACTGTAGGTTGTCTTGCATCAAATTTAAATATGTGTTGTGAAGATGTTTCCTGCAGCAACAATGTGTTTGTCATTTTTTTTATCAGACTGCTTGGCTGGTGGTCCATTGATGAGACAAGCAGAGAAGAACAGGCCCGTCTGTTCAACGATGGGTCTTCTGGGTAAAACCTTTTTGTCTTGTCTTATTACAAATACAATTCAGTTGAATATACATAATTCAGTGTGTGTACGCATCTTCTACAGTTGCTAACAATCATATTACTTATGTGTCATTAAGTTTCAAACCTGACATGGATGTCTCAAAATTTTGATAATTGTCAGGTATTCTGTAAAATTTGTTATCATTATGTGGCAACTTTATGTGATGGGACATCAAGTACAAGAAAGAAAAACAAAAGGGAAGCCCAAAAAAAAAAAAAGAAAAAAAAAGGAATCCTCTAGTCATGGAGTACTGAGACTGCAAGATTATAATTAAATCATTTACAATTTTCTTTGTGGTGCTATATTCACAACTTTCAAGTCAAGCAGAGCTGTTGGAGTTTGATGAAAATTGTCTCTGACAAATGAGACGTCAGCAACAAATGAAAGACCAATCTCCTTGTTCATATAAGGAAATAATATGGGGAATAGGTAACTGATTTTGTTGTGCAGGGTTAGACATGCTCATGACACAGTAGCAATGAAGCTGTAGGTTTTGCATCACTGCACAAGAAATACCCTTGAACCTAGTGTTAAATTGGGCTGTGTACACTTAATTTTCTTAGGACTTTTAGCCCGATTGGTGATCTGATCCTAGCATTCTTACTGCAAGTTTCTACAATGAATTGTAGCTTTGATAAGATCTTAATCTGTGCAAGTTTAGGGATGATTAATGATGACCTAACAAGCTAATTAGCGCTTTAACTTCCTGATCAGATACAACACTTTCTCTGGCTATCCACCTGAGATTGTGAAGAAAATGCCAAAGAAGGATCTTGCTGAGGAGGTGATTGTCTTCTCCTTAATTGCATTATTGTGTTTTTGCCAGTATGATAATCACATAGTTAAAGATGGTTTTACCCTTACTTCATTTGATTCTCTTGTTTTAGGTTTGGAGACTTCAAGCAGCACTTGGTGAGCAAACAGAGATTACAAAATTCAGCCAGCAGGAGTATGAGAGACTTCAACATGTAAGAATATATGTTCTGATTGGTCTTAATATTTAACTATGTTCTTGTCTGCCTGTTTGTGTATTCCTTGTCTCTCTGTCTGCTTAGCAGAAATTTACTCCCGTCAGTTTTATTTTGTTTTCTGATCCACTTTTTCTCCACCCGTATGTTAATGATGATCAATGGGAAACATCTATTCTAATGAGTCAGTCATGTGCAGGATAGAAGCTTGGTATGTGTTTCGCATTAGAAGACTAAAAACACCATTTGAAGCAGCAACATGTCAATTTTTTGTACGCAAACAAAACAAATTTGAAATGCAAACTTTTTACTCATGATAGATGAATACGACAGTGACTCAATGTTCTTTTTCTTCTTTTTGGGTTGGATTTTGACACGTGAAGTTCCCTTTTGTGTGTGTGTGTGTGTGTAATTGGGAACCTCCTTGGGCACCATGTGGATGTGAGACACGAAAGCTATGTCAGTAGGTGCCCATGAGGGATGTGCAGGGTACCCCCCCCCCCCCACACATACATATGTATATATACACGTGCATATATATGCCATGAAGTTGATTTCCACGAAGAAAAAAGTGAATGCCTTGTTGTTGTCCAGGAAAAAATTTTGTGCAGAGTCTGCTTCGAAGGAGAGATTAGCATTGTACTTCTTCCATGTAGGCATCGCATTTTATGCAGGTACTGTGATTTTGATACTTCTACAACTTCAAAAAAAAAGTCCCCTTTAAATGCTTCCACCAGTATCACATACTAATTGTTGTTGAACATAGAACAGCTCCTGCTCCGACAAATGCAAGAAATGCCCAATTTGTCGACTGTCTATTGAAGAGCGATTACCTGTATATGATGTATAGCGTCTGTAGATTGCTGGCCTCATCTCGTCTCATCTCATCTTTTTTGGACTTCATTTTTAAAGAGTAGAAACTTTCTGATGAAGTAAGGTAGTTTCCTACTAAAGGCTAGCGATATAAGACTGGTATTTGACACACAACTAACGAGAGCAAGAGATTGATTGCTCGACTGCTACATTTTCATGGCTCCACTCTTTACTTGTACATACTCTTCTTATAAGCTGTTGAGGATTTGAGAAGGATGTATAATATACTATGATCCTTTTGCCTAAGTTTGACCTTTAGCTCATCATTCCTGCCTCTATTTTATCATCATTTATGACTCCCCTTTTTAATTGCTGCTTCTTATTCTGCCATATCTGCATTTTGTGTGTTGTTATTTCCTTTTCTTTTTCTTTGTTATCAATGATTATAATCATTATAAATATTGAATGACAATGAATTACAGTTGGAGAAAGAAAAACATATAATTAAGTCATTATTTTAATTTTTTAAATTATGAGTGGGAGTGGGCAGTTCTTGTGTCTACGGGCCTAGAGCTACACTCACCAACCCGGCCCATTAACATCATAACGGATATAATTAGGCCCATTACTTATGAATCCGATATGGCAGGTTTATAGGCCCAATCCAAACTAGTTCTATGAAAAAATATCATGCAATTGTTTTCTCGGTTGGTTTATACTACTTCCCCAATTCTTGATTAATTACTAAGATGAGTCACAAAGTTCGGGAAAATTGCAATAAAACCCCTTAATATGATGTTTTGGATTTTTTAAACTCCACAAACATGTAGAAGGTAAATGCTTGTTACAGGTTATGAGTTACAATCTTTTATGATTGCATGATGATAAGTCTGAATCAGTTGTTTTAACTGTCTTTAAAAAATGCGTCAAATTTTATTTAATTTGAAAACACAAATTTCTTGTTACTATAAAATGTTCTATAATTTTAGTTTCAAAAGGAGTATATATTGAATTTTAATGGATCAAAAAGCTTAATCGCAATTTTGATATGTATAAAAAATTATTTGGTAATTTATCTAAATCATAGACGTTATTTCACTAATGAACGACAATTTTATTGATTGAAATGACGAACGACAATTTTATTGATATTTACAATTACCCGTCCCAAACTCCAATTCAAACACTAATAAAATACGTTTGAATATTTTAAAATGGGTTTGAAACATGTATGAAATAAAATTATATACATATTAGTATGACATGAGTATAATTCGGATACATTTGTTACTAAGTACCAACAACCCACAATTCAAAGTCGGATATATATTCTTTTAATTATGCTTTTATGTATTTATATTTATAAATTTTGTAACTTTATACATAGTAACAAAAAATCAAAACTTAGACATAAATATTTGGGGGATAACACTTATTTCCATCATAATTAGGATATTAGCTTATTTTTCTATCACGATAAATAATATATTTTTTCTATCATTAAATATAAAAGAAAAACAATTTCATCTTTGTTGATAAGACATAAATAACATTTTTCATCATATCAGTCAACAACCTTACATTATATTAACGTAAATGCATAGTTATTTTAGATTTTTTACCCAAATTATGATAGAAAAGTAACAAAATTATATTTTATGGTTTAATAATTAATTTTATAACATAAATAGCTAATTTACCTAGATCACAGAGTCAAGTACTTTATACAGTTACTAATGATCTGATTTGAGATGAATTGTCGAGACGAGTTTGAATAATTATGGTAATCGAGCTAACTCAATTCAAATACCTATCTGATACTATATCTACTCGCCATCCCTAATTTCACGTTTTTTTTTTTGTTGATATTATTTAATATATAAACATAAAAAAATAGTTAACTTCCTGTCTAAACTTCTCAAGAGAAAAATCACACACATACACACATATTTCACTCCTCTCTCTCTCTCTCTCTCTCGCGTCCAAGTCGTCTGTCCCGCCAACGTCGCCGTCATCGTCGTCCAATTTATACGTCCGCCGCCCACCTGTATGAGTCTGAGTTTTTTCTTTTCCCCAATTTTGAAACCCTAACCACACCCCCCCCAAAGCAGGTAATCAATGGCCGTATGTTTTTCTACCGCCTCTTCCTGATGCTTTCTGTTTTGAGAGCTTTTTATTTATTTATTTTTTTTTTTATCTACATTCATCGCAAATTTTTGTAACATAGGATTTGAAGTTTGAACTTCGAAGGGTAATTCTACGTGGGGTCTGCGCGTGTTTTCTTGTGCTGTTTTATTAGGTTAAAATCAGCCTGCTCTTTGTTAATTGTGCTTGAATTTTGTTATGAAATCGTATTTGAAGTGTGGAAGATGCATCCGAGTTTTATTATAAGGGAATTGTGGCAGCATTAAATTATTTTCAGTTCTTTTATTTTACTATTGCTTTTGCTTCATTTATTGAACAAACCCTCGTCTAATTTTTTGTTTAGAGATTATTATCTGGCTTATTTGAACAAAACTACTCGCTACTTCAATTGTCTATTAGGTGATCTTCTGTCAGTTATAGCTCTTTGAGAAGATTGATTTTCATATTTACATTAACTTTGAACCTTGGGCAACCCAATTCCCCGATACCACTTGAGCTACAAGACTTGTGGTTCATAGTGGTGCACTATCTTCTTTATCCAATTTAACTATATTACGTCCGCTCTTGTTTTTTAACTACCTTCCGTCCACTCTTGTTTTTTGTTATTTCCATTGCCAAACAGGGTTTTGCTTAAATTTCAACCTTGTCGCTTTCAGAATTCCCGTTTCTCTATGATCTAATTTTTGGGGAAACTTTAAAATAACCTTCTAGCTCTTCAGTCACCCGTTGCACTCTTGGAATATTAATCATCATTTTTCCCTTGGAAATAATCGAACGTTTCGACCTTTTTTTCTGTATATATTCTTTAAGAATTACTTATTTTGGTTTTTGGAAACTCAATGCAGATGGCGCTTCCTCTTGGGAAGCTCGCACTCATTGTTGGCGCAGGTCTGTACTTTTCTTCATCGCTTGGTTCAATTTGATTATTCAATTCTTCTACAGTTTATGCTCGTAATATTTCTTTTTGCAGTATGTTTGTGTGTGGTTAAAGAAAAAATAAAATAAAATTGTGTTTGGGTTCATTGCTACCCATTTTATGCATGATGAATTTTTGGGTTTCATTATGAACCTATTTGGCTCTCCACATGGTGATAATACTTCTTTACTAGGTTGGATATTATGTTGATTTTTTATTTTTAGTGTGGAATAGTATCTGAATAATTAAAATCCCCACTTTTATTTGGGTTTGGGGTTCTTTACTGGGTTGGATATTTTGTTGATTTTGAATTTTTACCGTGCAATAGTATCTGAATAGTTAAAATCCCCACTTTTATTTGGTTTGGGGGTCGGTTGCAAAGTATTGGTTTGGTTGAAACCACCGGAATAAGGAGTTATGTATTATCTTAAATCATAAAGGAGAAGAAAGAGTTAGGTTTTAAAATGATTGATGCACAATATGATGCATTGTACTGTTACACAATGAGAAGATGTGCAGTTTTAATATTCACTGTGCATGACCTTTTCTTACTGAGTCTCTGTACCCCAGTTTTCCATTTTTTGAAGTTATATGGAGGGTACCATTGCCTAAAGAAGCTCAATTGTTTTCTTGGCATTTGGCTTTGGGAGAGCTTCCCGCTTCTGATGTCGTTCAGAAGTGAAGAGAAGAGGAATTCTTATTTTTTTCTTCTTTCTATTTGGTGTGTGTTGTGTAAGTGCAGTTTGGAGACTCAATATTACATCTTTATGCACTGTACGTAAACATGATGTCTGTGTTCTGAAGTCCTAGCTGAGCTTGGATTTTTTTGGGTGTCTCCTTTGTCATGTTCATACCCTTTTGTGCTAAGTTAGTGTGGATTGTGGTCCTTAGGCTGAAGAGGCAAGGACTTATGAAGTGTGTTTGTTTATACTGTGTGTTTGGAGAGGATTATGAGAGTTTTCAATGGCATTCAGGAGTTTGTTTCAGACTGTGGGATAGTTTATGGGCCCCAAAGGCATAAAGGTTCAAGCATTTGTTTGGCTTTTTATGGTTAGAGATTGGAGTTATTAAGCTTAGTTCTATAGTGTTCTTGTTTAACTTTTTCTTTTTTCCCTCGAGTGGATGTGTTTTCCACTGGTTATAAATAATCTATCAATTAATGAAATGTTTTGTTTCTTATTTAAAAAATAGTCTTCATGAGAATGTTTCACTGAGGAAATCCAACATTTGCAGGCCTTGTAGGGTCAGTTCTTGCCAAAGAGGGCCGGTTACTTAATGTTTCTGATTTTTTCTCTGGTGCATTTAAGGTAAATTTTTTGCCTTGATAGTTGTTTTGTGGAGAATCCATGGAATGTAGATTATATGACCTGCCCATTAAACTTTTCAATCACCAGCCCATTAAACTTTTCAATCTATTATTGACTTCATCATTTGGTCAACTGGCAGATTGTTATGAAGCCTAAAAAAGATGATCCAACCACTTCACATTCCAGACCAAGAAATGATTCTTTGATGCAACAGGTTTGTAGTTAATTATCTCTGTGATTATATGATTGCCTTTTGTCCTTGTCTGCAGGAGACGTATTTTCCCTAGTTTGTAGATAGGCCTTTTTTGTTATTTTATCTTATTATGTTTACCTGTTCTTGTTCCACAACTTCTCATACTAGTTTAGAGTTTTCGTAAAGCAATGAATAGTATTCTAATAGATTTTCACTCCATTTGTAATGCCAAGAGTCATGCTGACAGTGAAAATATGGCCCTTATCTTGCTTCATTTCTCTATGATGCAGTTCTAACATTCTCCAGAAACTAAATTGTTTTAGTTTAATGGATATTGAGGTAAAGACCTCAAGGTTTGTGATGTATTCATGGTCTATTTTGGTTTAAGTCAAGCTAATGAGTAACTATGAAAGACATACAAATATGTATCAATGATATGTCTGAAGGTTCATTTTTGCTCTCCCTCACCTCAAGCTCAAGGCACACGAGGTGCGTGCCTTGAAACAGCACCTGACTTTGGCTCGTTAAAGCCCAACAGGCTGGGCATTCCTTTAACAACTATTCTTCTCTTGGTGCATGATTGTAATATTCATACTCTTTTTTTTTTCTAACATGCTTGGTCATAAGAGTATATGTTTGGCTTATTTACCATAATTTTGGCCACATTACATTAGTTCTCTGTTAAAACTTATGTTAAATGTTATCAAATAAACTTATTGTATTTAATTTTTTACAGGTTAACAGCCTGCGAGAGGAACTACAACTCTTGGCATCAAATAGATCTGTTACAATTGTTACTGGAGATCGATCAGGTGAAACTAGCAATATCTAGATTAAACGACAAATTGTTTTTCTATTAGTTTTGTCTTGAAAACTTTTGTCTTTTTGTATAATTGTGCAATTTTCTCAAGTTGTATAAAATTGGTATATGTATTTCTAAGAAGTCATTTTATCATTTGTGTGTATCAAATTCTGCTCTTGCTCTTTGATGCTGGTTTTGCGGAGCTTTTCAGCACTACCTTCTTTTTATCCTAAAGTCTCCCTAAGTAATTGCTGTCCAATATTATATGCACATCTTATTTGTGGTGCCAAGGCATTAATTTTTTTGTGGTTAAGAGACTGGCGTGGATTTTACATGAATTACTGAGTGTGAGGCATCTTGTCTTTAAATGCTGGGTGTTCTTTTAATACAATGCAAGCCTGCTCTTTTTCTATTGTTACGTTAATGTTTACACCACATGATGCATAGATTCAATGGCTTGTTTGAGATTCAATTATCTGTAACGGCTTCTCTTGCATTGTATATATTTTTATGCCTTTAGCTATTCACCTTGTCCCTGTTTTGGAAAATAATATGTGGACTATTGATTGACTGTATCTTTTCCTACTTCTTGCAGCATCTGGCAAATATGGCGTAGTTGTTATTGTTGTAGTAGTTGGATATGGCTATATTTGGTGGAAGGTACTGTCATATTGTGGTTGTGTTGTAATAGTAAACTTCGTGATTTATTTAGACCATATTTGTTGATTAATTGCCTAAGCTTTTCACCTCTTTTTTTTTTTTTTTTTTGTCTACAATATAGATGCATTTTATGCTTGCTTCTGGGATAAGTGTTAATT